>OX422217.1:97820122-98423776 GCA_949130495.1 Sambucus nigra
CATAGATGCGGCGATTAATGGCACGTGAGTTTGGGTACATCTGGTACTTAGGAGAGAGGGTTGTGGGGAAGATGAGGTAACATCCAATTTCGGTTCTTTCCCTTAGGGATTTTATTACAGGTTCATCTTTGATTGTGGGAGCTTCGCGTTGACCATATTGCATGCTTGATGTAGCGGCATTGCACTTGAAAAGAGACTTGAACAAGGAAAAGAGAGATGCATATTTTGTTTGATTATCTTGATTTAGTGGCTTACTCTACATGCACTTTAATTTTTTGCTGAGTATTTGTTTTGAGAAAGAATAGGAAAAGTACGTTTTTTGGAATTTTTTGAATATTGTTTAAGGGGAAGATGGCCTCAAAGGCTTAGTTGAAAAAGAGCTTTTATTTTGAGAAAAAGTAGGAAAAATGAGTTTTTGGTGTTTTTTAAATAAAGGGAGGCCTCGGCGGCTTGGTTTGTATATGGATGAGGAGATAGAAATCTTGGTTGTAAAGTGGAGCTTGTCGCCTTCGTTGGATTGTCCTGAATCTGTTGTGTTGAAGAGGTTGTGTTGATGTTACTTTTGCTGGAGTTGCTACTTTGGGCCTAACTTTGAGGCTCTTATTGTTGATATGAGACCTGATTGTAGACCTCAACTGGATGCCATTACAGCGTGGATGTCATATCGTCACAATCCTAAATCGATGATACCGGTGTAGACCCTGAGTGGTCTAGATGTTTGGGGGGAAGGTCGTTCCGACTTATTAAGAGGGAGCCCAGTGATGATGTTTATACAGTTAGCGGAGAGATTCCATTTAGCAGCCCCTCTCGAGTATCCCTCGGAATCTGTGTCAAATTTCTTCACCAAGTATTTTATTAGTTTCGGCCCATCCATGGAGAAATGTGTTAACTAGTTCGTGGAACACGTAGCCCGATATCTGCACTAGTCGGTGCCATGGTGGGGAGAGTTGCATCCCATTTTAGAACTAGGAGAATACCGGTATGTTAAGTTAGTTAGCCTTCGGCTGACTTCATTCTACTTCCCTTAGCAGCTTTTGTGCCAAGTCGGATGGGAGCAAATTGTGCCTCCCTGTACTGTAGACTTTTTTCCTGTTGAGGATTTGACTTAAGCCCTGCGCATGAGATTCAGTTCTCTGTGGATGAGTCATCGACCGAAAACCCGTCCATCTAAATTTGTCGGCATGGTTTGGCATGTTTCTAAAGATTATTTGAAATGGTTGTGGAAGTGGGTAGTGGCAAAGATTTTGGCGGAGTAGACCAGCCAGAGGTGGTTCGTCTTCTTTGACACCGTGGAGGGGGCGTAGTGGTTTTCTCTAGGTTAGTCAAGGCATATATTTCTATAGAGTTCCTTTGGAATAACAATCAGGCTGGCAAAGTTTGGGGGCCTCAGGGAGAAAAGGATGATGGGGCTAGATCTTCTGGCAACGACGAATAATGTCTTTGTGAAGCCGGTTTTCATTTCTCATGAAGCTTTTGTAATTGAGATGTGTTTGGTTTGTTTTTTGTTCTTGGGAATAAATTTAGGATAGTTTTTAGTCTATTTTAGGGATAGTTTGGTTGACGGGGGTAGTTGTTTTGACTCCATACGCTGATATTTCATGTAATTTTATTGAATTCTCCCATTTATGGAATAAAAAAGTATTTTGATCATATTATTGTGCCTCTTGATGAGTTTTATACTTAAATTATCAATACCAATTTCTAAGGAATACATATTCCTTTTGTTAATTTAAATGATAAAACGAACTATCGTTCTCAGAGTTTTAGAAGAGTTGCAAAACCTAATTTCGTAGCAGGTATTTATAGGGTGAATAAAAAGTTGAGGCAACGCATGTCGTTAAAAATACATATGCATATCGTTGGAGCGACATGAGATGTCGTTACTAAAGACCAAAGAAACGACCATAAAAAAGTATGTGGTCGTTTGATGCAACAAAGAAATAACCCTTCGTGTGACCCTTCAAACAACATTGCATGTCATTAAAAGCTATCACTTGAACAACTTATCAATGTCATTTGGACGACATGAGCGAAAAATATCATTTTAAAAAGTGACCATGTCATTTAAACGACACTAGATGTTGTTACTAACAACCAAAGACCGATCATAAAAAATAAAAACAGTACGTGGACATTAGATTCAACAAAGAAACGACCTTCGCACGACCCTTCAAACGACATTGCATGTCGTTAGGAGATGTCCTTTAAACAACTTATCAATGTCGTTTAACCGACAACAACGTAAAATATTATTTTAAAAAGTCTCGCCTACATGTATTAAAATTATTTTTGACTTAGAAAAACACCTCATTTTGATAAAAATATTTTATAAAAAATATCCCAAATAAATACGTGAACAATAATAACTCCAATTAAACATTATACCTTTTAGTGTAGTGTAGTTAGTGGGAATAGTGGAGATCGATTGAAGATGCATAAAGCATGATGTCAATGATGGGTGCATGTTGATGGTGTGTGATGCTAAGGATTCAGATGATGGGCATCAAGGTTGAACGCGTAAAGACATGCTGAAATGTTACGATAGAGATGTACTAACTATGATCTAGGACAACACATAAAGTTCTAGATTCTTTACGGATATTTTTATTAAATCATGTCCTTACAAATCTCCCCCTATGTCTATGCTTGAACATTCATAAAAAATTCGAATTATGCATCCCAAAAAAATAAGACATACAATCTAATATCCCCCAAAACAAAAAAATGGAAATATCAAAGTACATGTCTTCAAAATCTTCAAATCTTTAATTCTCCAATGTTTATTTGTCATCATCACGGTGTGAAAAAAAATCATCCTCAATTTGTACCTACATATATGGGACAAGAAACAAACACCCGCGACGTGTAAATGTTTGAAATATAATGATAAGCATAGAATCAATATCAATTAAGCCATAAGCAAACTATTTATTCAAATAAGCAAACAAATCTACTCCCCTATAATCTGTTCTCCACCTTTTTATGATGTCCCAAAATAGACATATAAAAGAAACATAGAAATGAATACGAAGAGTGTCACAAGGTAATAAACTTCTCTTTTTTAATTTTTCAAAATTTTTCTTAGAAAAAAAATATAGAACAAATAATCACACCATGAAAGAATACTAAGATAACCAAGTCGATGATAGCGTAAATGAAGGGGTGTGATCAAATTCGATAGGAAAATCAATGCAAACAGTCATATATTATGTGCACGATGAATTTTAGACACTCCTAACGAATGAACTCAAAATCATCCTTAGGTGTAAAAATTATTGAATTTAAGTGAAGTCAACTCAATCTAATCAAAAAATCAAAGTCTAAAATGATTTCCACACCAATAACATATAAATTTTTTAATGATTTTTCAAGACTTTGTCAAGACTTTCAAACTCGTTGATTTATTTCCAACCAAACTTCCTCAAATATAATAATGATCATATTTTTCAATTTGATTCTTTTCTTTTGAATGATCATATCAAACTAAACTAGTTTGTCCTTAGATACCTTTTACAATGCCACACTTTTTTAGACCTAATTAAAGGGTGGATTTATCACAAAGGATAACTGTGATTTTTGTAGCCTTTCTTGTTTATACATCAATTTTCATATAAAATATATTCCTCACGGATAACAGTTCTTACATGCACTACTTTCATATCAAGTTTTATCGCATTTGGTTCATTTTAAAAACAGGATTGAGATGAAAGCACTTCGACCAACACATGATAGATAGGTAAAATAATCAAATAAATTTGTGCACATGTGCATTAAGGAGACTAAGAGTCAAACATGTTGAAAGATATCACTAATCGCATCTCAATGACTCCATAACATTATGAAGCACATGGATGAAATGATGTAGCGTCTCAAATCACTATCAAAAAGTCACGTGGAATATGTAAATTATGTTGTGACTTTAGCCATCTAAAATGTTCATTCATAAAGGTGTAAATAAAAATACAAAACTATTTTTGTGTTTTTTAAAAATTTTATAAAAGGAAAATCTTTTTATCTTTTTCAAAAAAATTATCAAAAGTAAAATCTTTTTGACTTTTTCAATTTTTCCCCAAAAAATAGAATTTTTTTCGTATTATTTTGAAAATGAGAATAAATAAAAAATATAATACACTATGATACAATCCAGCAATATGAATCGTATGATATGAGCATGAAAATGTATCCTATACTAGACATGGTAACCACCCCTCAGTCAACTGTGCAGACTCCTAAAGACTTCCTAAGACTCTCAGATCTAAGGGAGTCTAAATGCTTCATAAAGATATGGGCTAACTAGGGGTCAGTGGCCACAAACTCAAGGACATGACTTTTTCTTCTACCAACTCTTGAATAAAGTGCTCGCGTATCCTAATGTGCTTCATGCATGAATGTTGGACTAAATTGCGGGAGATGTGTATCGCACTCATGTTATCATTAGAGATAGTAATGGTATCCTCTAAAATCCCATAATCCTCCAGCATCTGCTTCATCCAGAAAAGTCGCATGCAATAACTCCCAACGGCTATATACTCAGTCTCCGCAGTGGACATAGAGATGGAGCTTTGCTTCTTGCTCAACCAAGAGACACGGGAAGAACCAAAATAGAAGCACCCACCAAAAGTTCTCCAACATCCATATACATCCCTGACCCAATCATAATCCGAATAGGTGGATAAACGATCGTCAGTATCAAAGGAATACCAAATTCGTAGGAGAGAATCCTACTCACGTATTCGATAATACGTTTAAGAGAGAGTAAGTGAGACTCTTTCGGGGATGCCTGATATCGTGCACAGACTCCAACACTAAAGGCAATGTCATGATGGCGATAGTCAAGTAGAGAATACTACCTATTATACTCTGATATAAGATTTTCTCTACGTCCTTGCTTCAAGTGTCCTTGCTAAGCTTAGTTGAGGTACTCATCAGGGTACGTACGTGCTTAGCATAGTCTAAACCAATTTTCTTTACAAGGTCTCTTACATGCTTGGATTGGGAGATGAAAATTCCATCCTATAGCTGACAAACCTGGAGACCAAGGAAGAATGTAAGATCACCAACCATGCTCATCTCAAACTCACTCTTCATCTCCTCCTCAAAGTCGTGAGCATGGCGGGAACTCGTGGATCTAAAGACTATGTCGTCCACATAGACCTGTGCAACCAAAATAACACCTTTTCCTTTCTTAATAAACAACGTCTTATCTACTCCCCCTCTTCTGATGCCATGGGCTAAGAGATAGGAAGTTAGCCTCTCGTACAAAGCACGGGGTGCTTGCTTCAAACCATACAGGGGTTTTCTCAAATAATAGACATGTTCAAAGTGCTGAGGGTCTTCAAACCCTTTTGGTTGTGTCACGTAAACCTCCTCCTATAGAATTCCATTTAGGTTGGCACTCTTGACATCCATCTGATACAAACTTGAAGTGAAGATGACATGCGATGGTGAGTAGTAAATGGACGGACTCGAGCCTTGCAATAGGAGCAAATGTCTCTCAAAGTCTACACCATCAATCTATGTGTATCCCTAAGAGACCAACCTAGCCTTATTTTATATAATGGTACCATTCTTATCCATCTTATTCTTATAGATCCACTTGGTGCTAATAATATTCTTCTCACTAGGTCGAGGGATAAGTTCCCAGACATCATTCTTTCTTACTGAAGCAAATCATCCTGCATAGCACATATCCAGTGTTCATCTTTGAGTGCTTCTTTGACGTTCCTGGACTTGACATTGGGCATGTAGAACATGAAGCTAACCATATTCTCTAGCTGAGCACGAGTCTTAACCCCTAAAGTGGGATTTTTAGAATGGTAAAAAGGTCATGACTTTTGTGAACTCAATAAGGTGTATCCCTTAAATTGGGAGTAGGGCCTACTTTGGGTGTGTGAGGGACAAGGGTATCATCACATGGAAGTGCGTCATCCTCACACAAGTCAACAAACGTCGGTGGTCCGTCATCTTGAACAATGACTTTTATTGACTCCATAACCTTAGAGTTTCTCAGGTTAAAAACTAGGTATGCTCTACTTGATGATGGATATCCCAACAAAATTACCTCATCGTTCTGGGAGTCAAAGTTTGCTAATTTCTCTCTATCCCTAAGGATGTAGAACTTACTCCCAAAAACACAGAAATATGAAAGTTTGGGCTTCTTACCAGTCCATAACTCATGTGGCGTCTAAATTATGTATGGATGAAGATATACCATATTCATCGTATAACACGATGTAGACACTACCTCTACCTGAAACCTCTTAGGCACTCTACGACCAAGAAGCATAGATCTATCCATATCTTAAATCGTTCTATTCTTCCTCTCAAAAATACCATTTTGCTGAGGAGTTTTAACCGTAGAAAACTCATGTTTGATTCCAAGGCTATCATAGTAAGCATCCATTTTTTCTTCCTTACATTAAGTGTCGTTGTCACTATGCATTCTATTGATAGGGACACCGTATTGATTTTATAGGACACGACACTTGGTCGTGAGAAATTCCATAACATCGGATTCCTCTCTCAGAAAACCTACAATCGAGTAACGAGAGAAATCATCTAACATCACGAGGATATACCTCTTACTACCTAAACTCTCAGTACGAGTAGGACCCATAAAATCCATGTGTATCAACTCTAGCACTCGTTAAGTGGTAATGGAATTTTACTTCATGTGAGGGATACAGACTTGCTTTCCCAACTGACAGGGTCCACAAATTGCAAAAGTTGGCTTTCCAAGTAACGACAAGCCATGTGCTTGGTCCTTTTTCGCTAAATGCTCTAAATCTCTAAAATTAATGTGATCTAGGCATTGATGCCACATATCTATAAATGGGATCATGGAGCTGTTGCAGACAAATGAGGAATTAGTCATAATCCCATAAAAGTTATCTATAGTCCTCGCCCCTTGCAATAGAAGTTTACCGGCTTAATCATAAATGTTACACTCCTTCCGGTCAAAATTATCGTAAATTCAGCATCGCACAACTTGCTAATGCTAAGAAGATTTTATTTCAAACCTTTGACGTACAAAACATTATCTAACAATGAAACCTAGGTATCTCTATTGTATCTCATCCTAATATGCTATATTTTCTCTCATATCCAAAAGTGACTTTACCTTCCTTACGATCCTCAAGATAGGTAAAAAATTAGACGTCAACTGTCATGTGCCTGGACCACCAACTATCAAAATACCACTGTGAGGTTGACGTGACTCAGAAAGTGTCTCTAATGTGCGTTCACTCTAGGCTCAAGTGCAAGCCTGTCGTGTTAGTGATAAACCCGATAAGTTGGGATCGTATCCACAGGGAAATAGGACAATGGAATTGTGACGACGTTGGATAGATAAGGAAATCCTAACTCTGACTCTAAAGAAAAAGGAAAATTGATTTGGTTTGTGGAATGACTACACTAGATGCAATTATGAAATTATGAAAAGGTGCAATTATACTAAACTACCTAAAATACTGATGAATACTGATTTGAAACTTTAAACTATATGATGAGAAAAACAGGATGGGAATACAATCCCCCAACCCTAGTGTATTGCAGGTAAAACACTAATCGTAAATTTAAATGATTAATTAGACCAAAAACTTAGTACTCCCAAGCATTACGTATATGAGGTTCAAGACCGTACCATACTTAATCAGAGGACGAGTAAATCGGTATCGCGATAGTTACACTCGAATTGCATTCAAAATCATCCTGATTACCCGGAAGCAAACAAAATCCAAAGATTTACAATTGTCGTGTTCCTACGCAATAGGGTCGTAATAAATCACTAAATTCAGAGGATTAATGTTATATACATGCAACTATCACATCAGGCTGGGTTCATGTATCCCGGCCTTAGAAAATCTAGCCTAGCATGCCGAAACTAATGAAAACAATTTTTAAATTGCAGAAAACCATGATTAAACTAAGGAAACTTTGTGGAATGATGTAGAAAGGAATTAAGCAGAGGAAATAACTCACTAATTTTACCAAAGTAGTAAAAGCAGCAATTAAGAACACTTGTAATCACAGAAATCTGAATAATCTTCACTCTTGAAATTAAAAGAATAAACTATCTCTAAACTAGGGTTTTCTGGAAACAATGGAAAATTATATTAATTCTCCATACAAAGAATGATAATAACTTGGGTTTAGATACCCTACAAAGTTTCAGGATTTTTAACTGTACTAGGACTCTCCATTAGAGAAAGATAAAATTTCAAAACTCGAAAGTCGGACCGATTCGAGGCTCTTGCGAATCGGTCTGCCTGGAATGTGGACCGGTTCTTTTATTTCTGGGGCGGATCAGTTCGAGGCGGACCGGTTCTTTTATTTTTCCTCCCTCTTCAGTTTTCTTTCGGTCTGAGGTTCTCTGGAATGTTGCACTGCGGACCGATCCGGTCTTCATGCGGATCGGTCTGCCTTTGACTTTCTTTTCCCCTACTTTGACTGTTCATATCTTTCTCATCGGAACTCCGATTGTGGTGCCGTTTCTTCCTATGTGCTCATGGATTGATATCTTTAACTTCTCTTTAGGTGCCTCATCCGAATTTCTAGTAGAAATTACACTTTTTCCCTTTTGACTTTCCTTCTTTTCTTTCTCGATTCTTCAGGGTTTCTTTCTTCCTTTAATTGACATCAAATACCTGTAAACCCAATACGAAATACTAGAAACTCGGTGTACTCGTTAGGATAAGTTAGTAGCAAGATTATGAGATAAAGTTAAATCGATTACATTGTTCGAGGTGATAAAAGTAACTAAATTAAGGGATAAATTGGGAAGAATTTAGGCCTAATCAGAGTTATTATGTGCTTTAAGAGCAACATGAACAACAAGGTCTTTTACAATGTGCTTAGGTATCCAAGAAGTGGTAACCTTGTGTTTTCCCTTGTCATAGTTGGTTCTAGCTGGGATGTTGGGAGTATCTACTAACGACAAAGACATCTGTTAGAACTCTTCCATTAATTTATGAGAAGTGGTGACTAGAAACTCAACCTACTCTCTAATATTCGTAAGATCACTAGTATGGTGTGATGGAGCATTTGTACGTCGTGTCCAACCCAAACTAAAGAAATACTCCCTAAGGTAGCCTTTTCTCTTACAATAAGTGCAAAAGTACACAGTCTTAGGCCGACTTTGGTTTGATTTTTTTGGTCGAAATCTTCTTTGGGGCTTTAGTTGATGGACATATGTATTTGTTGTAAACTTTGGAATGGGTTCTGGTGCAATATGAGACATGGAAGTACTGTTAAAACCTATTCCCTGCCTTTCACCAAACCATAAAGCTAGGACGAGGAACATCTTTCTCACATTACCAGATCTATTCTTAATATTTACCTTGACCTCCCGGGCTCTCTCAAGATCATGAGTGAGTTGGGATATTAGGGCTTCAAGTTTCTTCCGAGCATCCATGTATGCAAGGCGTTCACTCATAAGACTAGCCACTTATTTGTTCATGTCCCATTTCACTTTTTCAAAACTACTCTCTCTCTAATAGCTCTCTCTCTACACAAACTCTCTCTCTCTACATAAACTTTCTCTTTCTTTCTAAAAGTAATGCTAATCGTGGACTCTCTCTCTCTCTCTCTCACGCGCGCGCGCGCGTCTCTTTCAAATATTTCTCTAATGCAATGATCCTAAGAGCTAAACCTTTGTTTTTCTTTTTGGTTTTAAAGGACTCATCATATAAATCAGGGTACGCGCATTATAGGTCACACTCGCTCTCATTTCCAGTATCCTCACCCTCACTTAAATAGTTTTCACTGTTAAGGTGTCCTTGTGAGATAGCATCCTCATCGTCGTGAGATGCACTAGACTTACTCACATGAGTAGCCATGAATGCAGTGAAGTTTCATTCATGCAATGATTCGTCTCCTGAATCCACTAACTCGACCTTACTATCGCAACTAAGATTAGCATTTAAAGAAGTTTGTCTTTGCCTTGACGCTTTAATCTAGTTTCACACTCAAACTCTTTATGACCTCTCCCATCGCACTCGTAACACCTCTCCTCCCCTCTCTTAGGGGTGTCCTTTTTCTCTTTATCAAATTTCTTTCCAAATTTATTTTTCTCAAAACTCTTTTTATCTTTAAAACTGCCATTATTTTTTAGCTTCTTGAAACTTTTAGCAAACAGGGTCAAATCGTCTAAATCAAAATCATATTTAGAATCTGGCATTTCTTCCTCTCTTTTTTTATGGCCTTCTCTCTTTCTAGACAACTCCTCACTTTTCCTAGACTGGGCTTTAAGTGCAATACCTTTCTATTTAGGTTTAACTATTTTAGGAAACATATCAATTTCATAGGTCTAGAGATCTCTTTCAAGTTCTTCTAACGTAAGAGAATCTAATATTCCTAAAGAGTTAAGCATAGTGACTTTTGAAATAAAACATGCAGGCTGAGATCTTAAAATCTTTTTAACTACTCTAGTGTTAGGAATTTTTTCACCATGATTAAAGTATGAATTAACAATATCTGATAGGTGTGCATAAAAATCATCAACACATTCAGAATCAGGCATGGTTATGGTTTCAAATTGAGTAGTTTAATTTTCTAATTTTGACACTTTAACTGCATTAGTTCCTTCACGAGTAAGTTGTAAAACATATCATGCCTCCTTAGATGTGGTGCGTGTCATAATTTGGCGGAACTCGTCGGGAGTGATGGCTCCAAATATAGCACTTAACCCACGTGAGTTAAATTCACTCCACCTAAATTCTTCTTCAGTCCACAAAGTTACAGATTTGGTTAATATATCATTACCAACAACTTGAGTGGGTGCAGTCCACCCTCTTTCGCAAGTGATTTAGACTCTTTCATCAATGGCGTTTAAAACCGACTTCATACGGGCTTTCTAATATGCATAGTTTATCCCGTCAAATATTGGTATTCGATTATATAAGTTTTCCATTGAACTTTATCTTTTAAAAAAATTAATTTTTTCAAAAAATTGATATCCATAAATTTTTTGCGAAAAAATTACATGGTAGAATTGTGTAATTAGCTTTGATACCAATTTGAGAGTGTGCTTACGTTCAATGTTCAAACTTATTTAATTAAATTCCAATTTTATGTCCAGATTTAATTAAAACCCTAAAACATGCATATAATTGTGATTGAAAGTAATATGAATAATCTAACAGGCAAACCAAAACAATCACAAGACAGATTTGCGAAAAAATCCCCAACAGGGGCAAAACCTTTTTATTTCTCTATTAACTGTAAATCTCCAACTTACAATTACATAGAAGAAATACACGTCTGTGATGACAAAATACCCTCAGGTGTCGGTTCAAAGACTTTAGCAAGATATCCCGCAAGAGCTCCAACGGTCAGCAATGGAGATAGCCTTCTTCTCCACAAGTTTTACTCGAGAATGAGTAATATGAATAATAACGTTTAAGAACAATTCACATAAATAATTTGGGATGTTTGAGTACATCAAAAAGGGTTTAAAAGATTAAAATATGAAGTGTTAAATCCCATCAAATAGGCAGAGGTGGAGTTTTAAAAGACTTGCAAAACCTGATTTCATAGAAGGTATTTATAGGCTGAATAAAATATTTAGGTGGGGCATGTAGTTAGAACGAAATCTGCATGTCGTTTGAACGACATTAGATGTTGTTACTAATGACTAAAGAAATAACCATAAAAAATAAAAACAGTACGTGGTCATTTGATGCAACAAAGAAACGACCCTTCACTCGACCATTCAAACGACATTGCATGTCGTTATAAGTTATCACTTGAACAACTTATCAATGTTGTTTGGATGACATTGCTATGTCCTTTGAACAACAGGAGCGAAAACTATCATTTTAAAAAGTGACCATGTCGTTTGAATGACATGGATGTCGTTACTAACGACCAAAGAAATGACCATTAAAAATAATAACAGTACGTGGTCATTTGATTCAACAAAGAAACGACCCTTCACGCGACCCTCCAAACGACATTGAATGTTGTTAGAAGATGTCCTTTAAATGACTTATCAATGTCGTTTCAATGACATTGCTATGTCATTTGAATGACAACAACGAAAAATATTATTTTAAAAAGTCTCACCTACAAGTCTTAAAATTATTTTTGACTTAGAAAAATGCCTCATTTTGATAGAAACATTTTATAAAAAATATCCTAAATAAATACGTAAACATTAATAACTCTAATTAAACACTATACCATTTAGCGTAGTGGAGTTAGTAGGAATAGTGGACACCAATTGAAGATGCATAACACACGACGTCAATGATGGGTGCATGTTGGTGATGTGTGATGCTAAGAATTCGGATGATGGACGTCAAGGTTGAATGTGTGAAGACGTGAAAAATATAACGATATACGACATACTAACCAAGATCGAGGAAAACACATGAATCCTTAGATTCTAGACAGACATTTATAAAATAGTGTCCTTACAATATATATATTAGATGTAACACCTCGCTTAATTAAATACCGGGTGATCAGTCATATACCCAATTAAAATAGAATTTAAAGTTAGTTCATTCTTAGCATCACTGTCGAAAACATTTTTCGTTTAATAAATCACCTAATATCCAACTAAGTAATATAAAATTATTCAAATTTTAATATAAATAAAATTTTCACTTTTTAAAACATAAACCATTGAACATAATCCATTCACACCATGAATAATAACTGAGTAATATCAAAATTGAATTAAATACAATTGGAGTAAAACTCTCCAGTTTAAATATCTTAATACAATAATCCTAACAATATATAAATGAAACAAAACCAACATAAGAATTGAATCTGTCTAGGATAGGAAAGAAATAACTAGAATCCTCTTGTGCTACATGCCCTAAATAAAATATCAACTACAGAGTATGAATCAATGAATATGAAAGCGTCTAAACAAAGTCCATGTCTCCATAGCATCCATAGCTCGTCAAAATATAAATCTTTTATGGTTGGCGTCCCTACAACTGGACACCTGATATAGGAGATACAAGAGAGAAGAGAATATACAAGAAAATGGGTTAGAGCCCAATTGTAAAAATGGTTTAGAAAATAGCAAGTGAATAAATGTTATATTCAGCAATTATTATATACATGTTAGAATTATCGCTCTCTCTTGAGATTCTCACCTCTCATCTAGAGTGCACATTTAACGTACCTTAACATCATACTAGTTACTATTCTCATGCTAACTAGTTCATATCAGTGCCAACTAACCACTACTCATATCTTCCTTACGTATTTCTCTCGCAAAACAGGTAATACGTATATATCCAATTTCTCCATCACATGGATAAGCCCCTTTTTCTATTCAATATAATTAAGTATTCACTTACTTAATTCATTTCAGATCTCATTATCTTTCATGTCTACCTAATTTACATAGTAAACACTATGACAAGTATATATACACATTCACTCTATTATAGGCTCAGCTGTGGTGCATGCATACTCTGCTATCATGTCCCAGTATATCTCGTCACTGTATAAGGGACTATAGGTTCGGTAAAGATCCCTTGAACCATAAATATCAAACACAAGTAATGGAGGCGGACATAGTCCTAAGCCTTTGGGCTACGCACATACTTACGCACCCAAAAGACCGTTCAATACCATTGTTCTCACTAATGGAAATCCAACCTAAGTCCTACATTCTGAGGCAATAAGTCAAAGATCCCCCTCAAGGCTCATCGGGATATAACTTCCGTCTATGCGTAAACCTCTCGTCGATAGCAAGTAGGCTAGGTATGTCATACACACAAATTAAACCAGCAATAGGTAAACACATCCACCTATATAAAATTAGGCACTCATACGACCTATATAATATTTAGGAATTTATCCAATTCCAAGTACCCATCGTATTTCACGAATACCACCCGTACTTGTCTTTCACGATTATCATCGTATTTTATTATGTAATTATCACTCACATAATTTTTATTCAACCCAAGTACCCGTATATATATCCTTAATATTACTCGTACTTGTTATAATGATTATTCTCCTCTAAATCGTACAATAATTATGTAGATATCTCTCAAAAAAATTTAATCCTCAATATCATACAATTTTTCAACATTAGCCCAAGTCCCTCACTCTTCGTTAATGTACTAAAATTATTTAAGTCTCATCCAAGGACAAAATATAATTTTCCAAAATTTTCTCGGCTAAACTGGGAAATTCTGAAATCTTGTTAGAAGTTCATGAATTCTCGTTCGAACGAGTTCGTTCGAATGATGTCGTTTGAACGAAATTTCATCTAAATTCTTATTGGAAATTTTGTTATTAATATCATTGGTAATCTCATTTGAACGATGTCGCTCGAACGAGTTCCCTAGGTCGTTCGAATGCTTTTTCAGTAGCTCAAAACCAACCCCCAAATTTCTGCATTTTTCTTAGTTTCTTACACCCAAATACATATGTGTTCTATTCTAACCAAAACCCAGATATTCCAACATTATCTAAACATGTTCCAGGGTTATTTTCACATAAGAGAAACATCAAATTCATATGTTCATAAGGGTATTATCATCAAACCCATCAAATCCTTAAAATGTCAATTATCTAAATTCTTCATTTTTAACAATCCTATAAACCCAGAATTTAGAACTTATAATTTCTTATCTAAATCATTCATTTACATATTCAACATGATTAGTATTCATCTACATGCAATACCTATCATCATTTTTATGTTCTCAATAAACATATATCTCTTCCACATGTAAAACCTATTACTTTCATCGTGTTCATAGCTTCTACATGCAACTATTTCAACTACATGAATTTGTCTAACCAAGAAACTTGATTTATAAATTATTTTAATTCCAAATTCATAAGTTCTATTAATTAATAAGAATCCTATTCTAACATGGATAATATAAGCACCAGAATAAAGCAAGAATTACACTTGCTTCTTAGTGTAGAGTAGAACCTTTGGAGAAGATAATGTTAGAACTTCCTCTTCCCTTTTTCCGGTGACTTTTCGACAACCCTCCGATGGTGGTACAAGGTGTAGAGATGGTGGTTGTCCTTTGGTTTCCACTAGATGACTCTTCCTCTCCACAAAAACCCTTTCACTTTCTATAGATGACTTTTCACTCTCTCCCATAAGTCCTCACAATTGATGTGATGAAAATGAACATTATGTAGAGTCTAAACCCACATATATAACAAGTCACCAAGGCTAGCTAAAAGACAAAAACCGAATTACTATTCATCTTCCAATCAAAATGACTAAAATGCCCCTTCAGTGTGACCTTTCATCTTTCAATTGACCCAAGACCGAAATTAAATCTCTGGGTAGACTTTTCTGCATGTTTCGACCCTTTCGGACTCAACGACGCACTCGAAATAATCATTCGAATGACCTAAAAATAAATCGCACTTTATTTCCTAACTATAGTCCCGACACGACTCAAAAGTGCGTCCCGAGTTAATTTTCATTATTATCGTATTTGTAACTCCCGACAATAATTATTTTCACATATTACTTTTATATCACTAAGTAATACATAAAATCATATATTTATTTTATCGCTAGTAATATTAAATTTGGATTATTCCCAATTAATTTTTTTATAATTAATTCCAATTAATCCCCATTTATTTGCCCCATTAACTTTTAATTTATCTTATACGTCATTAAAATAACGGGGTATTACAGACTTCCCCCCTTATAACGGAATTTCCTCCCAAAATTCGAAAAATAAAAGCATACATGGTTAAAATAACTTCGGGTATTTATCGCACATCTCATCCTCGCGCTCCCAAGTAGACTCCTCAAAATTATGGTGTTCCCACTAGACACGCACCAACGGAACTACTTTTGATCTCAACCGTCTCTCGTTATGGTCTAAGATCACCATCGATCTCTCCTCGTAAGAACTATCTGGATGAAAATTGATCTCCTCTAATGCAGCATGAGTGTGAGCCAACTTATCTTGGAAATATCGCCTCAGCGAAGAAATATGGAACACATCATGTATCCTATGCAAGTGCTCCGATAACCCCAATCTATAAGCAACCGGTCCAACTCTCTCAATAATAGGAAATGGTCCTACATATCTGGGTGCCAATTTCCCTTTCTTTCCAAATCTCATTATCCCCTTCATAGGAGATACTCGCAATAACACCTGGTCCCCCACATTGAATTCCCGAAAGAACCGATTCGCATTGGCGTAGCTTTTCTGTCTATCTTGGGATACTTGAATACAACTCTGAATCATCTCAATCCTGGCAGACGTGTCCTGAATTACCTTTAGACCAAGTAACTTGTTGTCCCCCACCTCTAACTAACATGCAGGTGAATGACAAGGTCTACCATAAAGTGCCTCAAATGGGGCCATACTGATGGTAAATTGATAGGAGTTATTATACGCAAAATCCATTGGTGGGAGGTACTACTCCTAACCTCCCCCAAAGTCCTGGATACACATGCATAACATATCCTCTAACATATGGTTCATACGTTTTGTCTGCCCATCTGTCTGCGGGTGATAGGCCATACTCAATCGCACCTCAGTACCCATGGCCTCATGAAAACTCTCCCAAAATCGGGATACAAAAACCTTGTCCCGATTAGACACAATATCAAGTGGTACCCCCATGTAACCTCACTATCTCGGCTATAAAAAGCTGGGCGTACTGTCCCGTAGAGTAATCATCCTGAACTGACAAAAAGTGAGCTGCCTTAGTCAACCGATCTATAATCACCCATATGGAATCGGGCCCCTATGAGAACTAGGTAACCCAGTGACGAAGTCCATAGAAATTCTCTCCCATTTCCACATAGGGATCTCTGATGGCTGAAGAAACCCAACAGGCATCTAATAGTCCACTTTCACAAGTTGATAAGTAGCACATTTAGACATGAACTCAGCAATGTTTCTTTTCACCCCACTCCACCAATACTGCCGTCGCATATATTGGTACATCTTATCCCCATTGGGATGTACTGCAAATATGAATTTGTGCGACTCTGTCATCACCGCATGCCACAAATCCACACCTTCTGGAATAATTAATCTACCGTTGAAGCGTAAGCCCCCACTTGAACTCACTAAATAAGACTCTACTCCCCCGGCTAAAAGTTGTTAAATTTTCTCCTAACAAAATGGATATATTGCCTGATCCTGGACTGCCCTTGTCACAATCTGAGGTGTTATCACGCAACTGCATCTTGATGTCCTAGTTCCTTATATTTCTCCTTCCACACCGTGGACAACTCACCTACCGGCCTCCGATTCAATGCGTATACTACCAAGTTAGCCTCCTTGGGTGGTACTGTATCTCAAAATGATAATCCTTCACGAACTCAAGCCACCTGCGCTGACGCATGTTCAACTCTCGCTGAGTGAACAAATAATGAAGTGACTTATGATCAGTGAATAGGAGAAATTTCTCCTCCAATAAATAATATCTCCATATTAGAAGAGCAAACATGACTGCTGCAAGCTCCAAGTCATGGGTGGGGTAATTCTTCTCATGAGGCTTAAGATTTCTAGAGGCATAAGCTATAGCCTTCTCTTCCTACTGTAATACTCCATCGAGCCCCTGTAATAATGCATCAGTGTAAACCAAGTACTCCACTCCCGGCTTGGGCAGTGCTAGTACGAGTGCTGAAGTCAATTTATCTTTTAGCTCATCGAATGCCAACTAACACGCATCCTCACAAATAAATGGTACGCCCTTACGGGTTAGATTTGTCATCGAACCTACAATCTTCGAGAACCCTCGGATAAAATGTCTGTAATAACTGGCTAATTCCAAGAAATTGCGCACCTCAGTCGGTGTCGTGGGATGTCCCCACTCTCTCACCGCTGATACCTTGCTTGGATCCACCGATATTCCCATTTTAGATACAATATGCCCCATAAAATGAACTTCCTGAAGCCAAAACCCACACTTCTCGTACTTCACATACAGCGGATGCTCACGTAGTGTCTACAATACCTACTGCAAATGCTCGGCATGATCCTCCTCAGTCTGAGAATAAATCAAAATGTCATTTATGAAAAAAATGACACACTGGTCTAAGAACTCTCTGAACACCCTATTTATCAAGTCCATGAATACTGTCGGTGTATTAGTTAGCCCAAATGCCATAACTCGAAACTCATACGATCCATATATGGTCAAGAAGGCAGTCTTTGAAATGCCCTGCTCCCTGATACATAGCTGATGATAACCAGACCTTAAGTCTATCTTTGAGAAGTAGGCTGCTCCTCTCAGCTGATTAAATAAGTCATCGATTCTAGGCAACAGATACTTATTCCATATCATGACTTTGTTAAGCTCTCAATAATCTACACACAATCATAAGGACCCGTCTTGCTTATTTACAAATAACACCGGGGCACCCAAATACGACGTACTCCTGCAGATAAACCCATGCCCCAAAAGTTGTTCTATTTGGTCCCTGAGCTCCCTCATCTCTGCTTGAACCATATGGTAAGGCACATGAGCAATAGGTCGAGTGCCCAGAGCTAAATCAATCATACACTCAATCTCCCTGCTAGAAGGTAAACTTAGTATCTCCTTGAATACATCCGTAAACTCACAAACTACCGGTATTGAATGAAGGGGTATTACTACTCCCGTGGAGGTCTCCACCTCTATATAATATAAATGAGTAGACGACCCTCCATCAGAATGAGGCATCGACACAAGGAACATCTCATATCCCAAAATAGTAAAAATAATACATCGACTAAAATAGTCAATCATGGCCCTATATGCAGTAAGCCAATCCATGTCCATAATCACGTTATATTTAGACATTTCATATACAAGTAAATATACCGGTAACATCATACTCCCAATCGCTATACTCACATTACGACATATAAAGAAAATAAGCATCCTACTACCCATCGGTGAGTCTGATAATCCTATGGCCCATGCAAATCTAGTGGCTACAAATGAATGTGAGGCCCTCGTGTCATGCACAATGCGCCCCATAGATATAAAACATACCCTTAATCATGGGCAGTGGCTATTGAATTACTACCTGATGGGTGTTATATACACACTCGTATTGTCCCTGCTGTGTTGGAACTACTGAAATGGTAGGTAATGCTAGCACCTGAGCTGGTACTGAGAGAGCAGCTAGTGGAAATACTGGTCTCTGTGGCTCCTGGTGAGCTCCCTGTTGAGGTAATTTTCCCTTATCAGGACAATCTTATCTCTTGTGGCCAGTCTTGCCACACACGAAACATCTGCCAATAAACTTCCCACATTTTGTCCCTATTGTCCCCGGCTCTGCTAGCTGTTACCACCTCTCCCTTGGCCCTGCTGGCCCTACTTCTGGCCCTACTTATTACCCCCTTGCCTAAAAAAAAACCTCTTGATTGTAAACGTTTAGCATAGTCCCGCGGTTGGGAATCCTGCTCTCCCTGACGCTGCTGAATCTGGTATGGCTGTGTCCCGTTAGAACTGCCTCCACCAATTTTTCCATGCTGGCTTGACTTAATTACCTGTTTTCCACCCTTAGCATATAAGCGTCTATCCTAGCAGTGGTAGGTAATACTGGCACCTGAGCTGGTGCTAAGAGTGCGGTTGGTGGAAATACTGGTCTCTGTGGCTCTTGACGAGCTCCCTAGTGAGGAAATTTTCCCTTATTAGGACAATCTTATCTCTTTTGGACAGTCTTGCCACACATGAAACATCTTCCAGTAAACTTTCCCACATTTTGTCCCTGTTGTCCCCGAACCTGCTAGTTGTTACCACCTCTCCCTTGGCCCTGCTAGCCCTACTTCTGGACCTGCTTGTTACCCCCTTCCCCAAAATGAAAACCTCCTAATCATAAACGTTTAGCATAGTCCCCTGGTTGGGAATCCTGCTCTCCCTGGCACTGCTAAATCTGGTCTGGTTGTGTCCCGCTAAAACTGCGTCCATCAATTTTTCCATGCTGGCTCAACTCAATCCCCCGCTTGCCACCCTTAGCATATAAGCGGCTATCCTAGCAGTGAAGCATCGCAGCATTAAGAACATCTACATAAGTATGTAATGAAAAATTGACTAATAAATGATGGCGAATCTTCCAATTCAGGACATCTGTGAACATTTGAATTCTCTTTTCTTCAGTAAGTACCTCCCCTGGCACCAAATTAGTCATCCGAGTGAATTCCTCCTCATATTCTGCCACTGTCCGACCCTCCTGGGTTAAGTCGAGTAATTTTCATCTCATTTCAGTCTATACGGTGGATGGAAAATACTGGCGGTCAAACCGCACTCAGAAGTCCTTGATAGTCATAGTATCTCTCTCCTCGATGGTGGTAATAGCTTCTCACCACTACAGAGCTGCCCCAACTAGCTTAAATGTAACTAGTATCTGACGCGGAACCTCCATGCTTTCAAACATATGTAAGTGCCTCTGGATGTCCTTATTCCATTGGCTAGCAGTCACGACATCAGAATCTCCCTGAAACTCGGGTGGATGTGCCTTCTGAAAAGCATCCCTAATACGTTCCCAAGAAATAGGAAACACCTACCCTGGTGCGAGTGGCACAACTGGTCCTTGTGTTGGTGCCTGGTGTACAACTGAAAAAGCCGCGTTGACTGCCTGAGTAACAATGGCAGTAACCTCTGCAGCGTTCATAGTACCCTGAGCCGGGACAAGCTGAGGTGTAGGTCGAGGAGGCATCTGGGATGAGAAAAAAATCATCAGTACTCAATTTAAATCCCAAAGAATAGATGAAGATCGTATATGTTCAAATAAGGATACAACAGTCCTAATGATAAGGGTCTATATCAAGTAACGCTAAGCTGAAAGAACAATAAACCGTTCAAATCCTAGAAGACTCTAGAACATGATGTTCTGGTACCACCTGTAACACCTCGCTTAATTAAATACCGGGTGATCAGTCCTATACCCAATTAAAACAAAATTTATAGTTAGTTCATTCTTAGCATCACTGTCAAAAAACATTTTTCGTTTAATAAATCACCTAATATCCAACTAAGCAGGTGTTTAAATTATTCAAATTTTAATATAAATAAAATTTCCACTTTTTAAAACATAAACCATTGAAAACAATCCATTCACGCCATGAATAATAACCGAGTAATATTAAAACTGAATTAAATGCAACTGGAATAAAACTCTCCAGTTTAAATATGTCAATACAATAATCCCAATAAAATATAAATCAACCAAAACCAACATAAGAACTGAATCTGTCTAGGATAGGAAACAAATAACTATGATCCTCTTGGTCTACATGCCCTAAACGAAAGATCAACAACAGAGTATGAATCAATGAATATGAAAGCATCTAAACAAAGTCCATGTCTCTATAGCATCCATAGCTCGTAAAAATATCAATCGTCTATGGTTGGCGTCCCTGCGACTGGACACTTGATATAGAAGATACAAGAGAGAAGAGAATATGCAAGAAGACGGGTCAGATCCCGATTGTAAAAATGGTTTAGAAAATAGCAAGTGAATAAATGCTATATTTAGCTATTATTATATACATGTTAGATTTATAAGGATCTCTCTTGAGATTATAACCTCTCATCTAGAGTGCACACATAACGTACCTTAACATCATACTAGTTACTATTCCCATGCTACCTAGTTCATATCAGTGCCAACTAACCACATCTCATATATTCCTTACGTATTTCTCTCGCAATACAGGTAATACGTATATATCCAATTTCTCTATCACATGGATAAGGCCTTTTATAATAAAGTATTTACTAACTTAATTCATTTCAGATTTCATTATCTTTCATGTCTACCTAATTCACACAGTAACCACTATGACAAGTATATATACACATTCACTGTATTATATATATACTATATTGCACCTCGAGGCTTAGCTGCGGTGCATGCGTACTCTACTATCATATCCTAGGATATCTTGCCACTGTATAGGGGAATATAGTTTTGGTAAACATCCCTCAAACCATAAATATCAAACATAAGTAATGTAGGCGAAGATAATCCTAACCCTTTGGGCTACGCACATACCTACGCACCTAAAAGACCGTTCAATACCATTGTTCTCACTAATGGCAATCCAACCTGAGTCCTATGTTCTGAGGCAACAAGCCAAAGATCCCCCTCAAGGCTCATCAGGATATGACTGCCCTCTACGCATAAACCTCCCGTCGATAGCAAGTAGGCTAGGTATGTCATACACATAAATTAAACCAACAATAGGTATACATAGCAACCTATAAAAAATTAGGAACTCACACGACCTATATCATATTTAGGAATTCATCCTATCCTAAGTACCCGTAGTATTTCTCGAATACCACATGTACTTATCTTTCACGATTATCATCGTATTTTATTATGTAATTATCACTCACATGTTTTTTATTCAACCCAAGCACCCGTATATATATCCTCAATATTACCCATACTTGTTATAACGATTATTCTCCTCTAAATCGTACAATAATTATGTAGTTATCTCTCACAAAATTTTAATCCTCAATATCATATAATTTTTCAACAATAACCCAAGTCCCTCACTCCTCGTTAATGTAATAAAATTATTTAAGTCTCATCCAGGGCCAAAATATAATTTTCCAAAATTTTTTGGGCTAAACTGGGAAATTCTGAAATCGAGTTAGAAGTCCCAGAATTCTCGTTCGAACGATGTCGTTTGAACGACATTTCTTCTAAATTCTCTTTGGAAATTTCTTTATTAATATCGTTTGAACGATGTCGTTCGAACGAGTTCCCCAGGTCGTTCGAATGACGTTTCAGTAGCTCGAAACCAACCCCCAGATTTCTGCATTTTTCTTATTTTCTTACACCCAAATACATACGGATTCTATTCTAACCAAAACCCAAATATTCCAACGTTATCTAAACATGTTCAAGGGTGATTTGCACATAAGAGAAACATCAAATTCATATGTTCATAAGGGTATTATCATCAAACCCATCAAATCCTTAAAATGTCAATTATCTAAATTCTCCATTTTTAACACTCCTATAAACCCATAATTTAGAACTTATAATTTCTTATCTAAATCATCAATTTACATATTCAACATGAGTATTATTCCTCTATATGCAATACCTATCATCAGTTTCATGTTCTTAATAAACATATATCTCCTCTACCTGTAAAACCTATCACTTTCATCGTGTTCATAGCTTCTACATGTAAATATTTCAACTACATGAATTCGTCTAACCAGGAAACTTGATTTATCAATTATTTTAATTCCAAATTCATAAGTTCCATTGATTCATAAGAATCCTATTCTAACATGGATAATATAAGCACCAGAATAAAGCAAGAATTACACTTGCTTCTTAGTGTAGGGTATAACCTTTGGAGAAGATAATGTTAGAACTTCCTTTTCCCTTTTTTCGGTGACTTTTCCGCAACCCTCCGGCAGTGGTACAAGGTGTGGAGATGGTGGTTGTCCCTTGGTTTCCACTAGATGACACTTCCTCTCCACAAAACCCTTTCACTTTCTCTAGATGACTTTTCACTCTCTCTCTCAAAAGTCCTCACAAGTGATGTGATGAAAATGAACATTACGTAGAGTCTAAACCCGCATATATAACACGTCACTAAGGCTAGCTAAAAGACAAAAACGGAATTACTATTCATCTCCCAATCAAAATGACTAAAATTCCCCTTCGGTGTGACCTTCATCTTCCAATTGACACGAGACCCAAATTAAACCTTCGGGGATACTTTTTTGCATATTTCGACCCTTCTGGACTCAACGGTGCAATCGAAATAATCATCTGAATGACTTAAAAATAAATCGCACTTTATTTCCCAACTTTAGTCCTAACGCGACTCAAAAGTGCATCCCGACTTAATTTAAATTATTGTCGTATTTGTAACTCCCGACAATAATCATTATTTTCATATATTACTTTTATATTGCTAAGTAATATTCAAAATCATATATTTCGTTTATCACTAGTAATATTAAATTCGGATTAATCCCAATTATTTTTTTATAATTAATTCCATTTAATCCCCATTTATTTGGCCCATTAACTTTTAATTTATCTCATATTAAAAGTCATTAAAATTACGGGGTATTACATTAAAGTAGAAGGGAGATGAGAGGAGTCATAGCGCACTGAGATTTCGAACTAAGAGAAGAAATTCTTGAGGCGGTACAGGTTGACTAGACTTTCCATTTCTTCTCTGTCAAGGCCAGTGAGCATAGCAGCGCCACCGTACAGGATTTTCTTCATGACGTATGGGCCACTCCAGTTTGGCATGAATTTCCATCTGGGATCCCAGATGGGTTCCATGATTTCTTTGAGGGATAAGTCCCCTTCTTGGACACCACGGTCCTTGACTCTTCGGTTGAATGATTGCTCTATCCAGTGATGGTACCTTTTTATATGATATAGAGCTTTTAGCTGCCTTTCATCTAAGAGTGACAACTCGTCAAAATGGCTCTAACGTTAGTCTTCCTCGCTGACTTTGCTCTCAAGAATAACGTTTAATGAAGGTATTTTCAATTCAACGGGTAGGACTGCTTCCATATTGTATACTAAAGAGTAAGGGGTAGCCCTAGTAGATATTCTGACGAAGTGTGGTATCCTCAAAGAATGTAAGGGGCCCGGTCAGCCCAATCTCGGTAACTCTCAGTCACTTTGCTGATGATGGCTTTAAGATTTTTGTTGGAGGCTTAAATTGCACCATTGGTTTTACGATAGGCAGAAGATTTGTGTCTCTGAACCCCATACTTGTCGACCAATTTTTTTACCTCTATCTCAAAATGCAACCCGTTATCTGACACTAACTCACGGGGAACCCTGTATTAGTAGATGATGTTCTTCCGATGAATATGGCTACCACTTTAGAATTTAGCACTGTGTATTACTCAGCTTCGACCCATTTGGTGGAGTAATTAATGGTAACCAGGCTCATTCCCATTAGAGGCTTTGGTCGTGAACTTCCCTATGATATCGATGCCCATATGGAGAACGACCAGGGATAAGTCATGTTGTATAATTCTCGCGGAGGTAAGTGCTGGAGATTGGAAAACTATTGCCATTTGAGGCATCTCCGAACATAGGCAGTGCAATCCTGAACCATGGTGGTCCAATAGTAACCCTTCCAGATAATTTTCTTAAAGAGCATATGGTCATTCACGTGACTTCCTCATTCTTTATTATGGATCTTCTACATTATTTCTTCAATGTCAACCCCTGTGATGCAGTGCAAGTGGGTTTCGTCAAAGTTTCTCTTGAACAGTACTTTATCATAAACGATGTATTAGGCATCCAATTTGTGAAGGGTAGCAAGGTCTTTCTTATTGGCATCCTGGGGATACCAATCGTGCTTGAGGAGGCATCAAATATCATAATACCATAATTTGGCCATATTAGAGTCCTCTTTTGTGACGAGCTCAATGTGATAGCAGTGGGTCGATTTAACTTGTTTTTGGACTAAAAAAGGGCCCATCGTTATTCCCTCGGGTATGTAGACCATGGAGGCGAGAGTATCAAGAGAATCGTCTTAGTTATTCCTTGCTCGGGGAAAGTAGTGGAAGGTGATATCTCGAAACTGGGAGGCGAGCTTTTCTAGTAGCTCTTTTCATCTTTAACTTTTCATCTTCTAAGGACATGGCCGATGATGATGGTGGAGTCCCCATAAACATCTAGGCATGGGATAGCTTTCTTGAGAGTGACTTTAAGGCCTATGGTGCATGCCTCATATTTGGTCATATTGTTAGTGCATGGAAAATTTGACTTAATGGAAATGGGAGTGTGAGAGTCATCAGGGGCGATTAGGAGTATCCCAATATCACATCCTTTCTTATTTTCAGCGTCGTCAAAGAACATATACCACCAGAGGTCTTCCTGACAGGTACAAAGGATATATTCATCCGGGAACTCAGAGATCTAAACACCAACTTCTTCCGTAGGGTAGTCAACAAGGTAGTCAGAGATGGCTAGCTTTATACGTGACATACACAATATTGAGCTCAACTAACAACATCAACCATCGGGCCATTCGGCTTGATATGGCAAGTTTCTTAAGCAGGTATTTGATGGGGTCCATATAAAATACAAGTCCGAGGAGAAAAGAGAGTATGTAGTGTCGTAATTTTTGAGTGACCCAAACAAGGGCAACATATGCTTTATCCAAGGTAGTATAATTTACTTCGTACCTGGTCAATTTACGACTGGAGTAGTAGATGTCCCTTTCTTTACGGGATTCTTCAATGTATTGGGCTATCAAAGCCCTAGCTGCAGTATCTATTACGGTTATATACAGGAGTAGAGGGAGACCAGGCTGCAGTGGCATGAGTATCGGAGGTCGATTAAGGTATAACATTATTCTATCAAAGGCTTCCTGATAGGACTCATTCCAGATCTTGGTGGAATTTTTTCTAAGGAGTTTGAAGATGGGTTTACAAATATAAGTCAATTGGCTGAGGAGCCGACTAATATACTGTAATTTTCATAAGAATCCTTGGACTTCCTTCTCTGCTGGGGCTGTGGCATTTTGAGTATGTATTTTAGTTTGGTAGGGTTTGCTTCAGTTCCTTTATCACTACCCATGAATACCAAAATATTTCCTTTGGTCATTCCAAAAATGCATTTCTATGGGTTCAATAACATCTGATATCGCCGCAATCATTCAAAGAATTTTTGAAGGGTGAGAAATGACATTCCCGAGTCTTAGACTTAATGATCATGTCATCCATGTAGATTCGAGCTCTTTGTGTATCATGTCATGCAAGATGGTTATGTTAACCCTTTGGTAGGTAGCTCCTGCATTTTTTATCCCGAATGTCATAACTGTGTAATAGAAGGTTCTCCAAGGCCTGATGAATGTTTTTTTTGTTTATGATTAGGGTACATCTTGAATTTATTATATTCGACAAACCCATCGATGAATGATATGAGAGCGTGACTGTCCGTGTTGTCCATGATCATGGCGATGTTGTGTAATGGGTAATTATCTTTTGAAGATGCTTTGTTCAAATCCCAGTAGTCAATATAGATGCGGAGTTTTCCTACTGATTTTGGCACAGGTACATTATGGGATAGCCATATGGGATATTCGATCACCTGTAGAAATCCTACGTTCAACTGTTTGATCACCTCTTCCTTGACTTTGAGCAACCATTCAATGTGGATATTTTTTAGTTTTTATTTGACCAATTTGTATTTTGGAAGAGTTGGGATCTCGTGCTAAGCTATTTTGGGATCGATGTCGGGCATGTCATCGTAGGACCATATGAAGACGTCCATAAATTCCTTCAATAGTTCTTCAAGTTACACGTGCTCATACTTGTCAAGGGTGGACACTATCCTAATCTCGTGCAGTTGGCTACTAGAATCGAGATTAATAACGGCAGTTTCATCTTCTTTAATTTGAATGCGGTCATGTTGTTTGTTATTAATCTTATTAAGATAAATTAAGAATTATACATTTACAAAATCATCATCATCAAGAGTTTCATTAGATAAAGATAATTAATGTATGGCACAACAAGATACTCAAAATTTGCATTTTTTCCACTTTTGATAAATATAGCATTGAGAACCTTGTTAAAAGAGGTCTTGATTATATTGTTATCAGAGAAAGAAGGAAAAACAAAAGAGGAAGGGATAGTATAAATAGTTGGGTTAGGTTACATTTCAGTAGGTGTAAGTCGTATAGCATTCCATTTGAGGAATGGTTCATTAATGGCCTTGAGTAGAGTGGACGGGTCCAATGATGTAGCGATTCAGTGGATCATGCAGTGTGTCGACACCAATGTCCGCAGATTGAATGAGTCCTCAGAGTCACTTTCCTCAAAAACCTTCAATAATAGCTATAGCTTTCTCAATGAGTGGTTGCACATTATGCTGGGAGTCTTCGGCCTAGGAGTAACTGTCTCTCCCGAGAGTATCTGTCTTGAAAGATCTACATCCCTGGTTTTATCTTCTTATCCACATGATCATACCATGGTTTGAAAATGCCATGGAAGGGAAAATCTTCACCCTCTTTGACGAATCATCCATTCAAGGAATCCTTCAAGACAGTCTTGTAACTTTCTAAACATCTTTTCAGTCGTGGTTAGTGGAGCATTTTGAGTTCCTTTGATGATGGTTAATAACCCAGGCCACATGGAGGAAAGGCCTTTTTTGGGACTATAGGTTCCAGTATCCCTTGGTGTCGTCGTTCCAACCCCAGTCTGGGCATGAAGTGTATATTCATGAACATATATATTATGTTGACATTACCATAAGGGTTGTCCTCTAGATAGACTCGATCTTTAAAATCATCCCTTACCTAAAAGGGAATAGGATAAACCCTGAAGTTGGAAATAAGCATGTTATTCATCCCATGTTGTATTTCTAATACCGGATTACTAGTGCTAGTATTTTGAGTACTATCATCGTCTCCTAAGATGGTAATGACCTACTCCTTGGTGAAGAACTTCAGTTTCGAATGGAGAGGGGAAGATACCTCCTTGATGCTATGATGCCCCGATCAACTAAATAATAGATTGAAAAAAGTGGGTATGTCGATAACTACGAACCCAATAATGGGATTGATAAGTCCATCCCCTATTATGAGTTTTATGGAGCCTATCACCTCCCTGCGAGTGTTGTCATAGGTATTCACTATGACGGAAGTTAGATAAAGGTCATTTCTTTCAAACCCACGCAGTTGAAGGTTCGTAACGAGGAAACATTGAGTATTGATCCATTTTTGAAGAGTGAAAGTAGGATTGTCTTCCCCATCACCTTAACGGATATGTTGAGAGCATAATTATGATTAGGACAAAACTTTGGGATCTTTTATTCAGAGAAGGAAATCAATCTAGTAGAGGTTAAGGTCCTAACTAGGTTTATGACTTCTTTTAGAGTGGTGGAAGGAAGGATCGTGGTCTCGGTAAGAAATTTTATCAAAGCGTTTCAGTGTAGTTGGGAAGATATGAAGAGTCCCCACAAGGTGATGTTGGCCTGAGTTTTCTTAAGTTAGTCGAGGATCTTGCTTCCCTCAAAGGTCATTTATGGCATGGGGAGTTCCTTGACAACTCCCTTTACTTTATCTATCCTTGTTGACTGAGGATTCGACCTCTAATAGTGTCTCCCAGATCTTGTTATATGATTCACGAAGGAGGGGAATAATAGAAACTCCATTTCTTTATCTATTTCGGGTTGTACGACAACTTTGTTAATTTCCCCTAACAGATGTTCAAAAGATATCATCCAACTCATACTGATTATCAGACTAACATTTTCTTAGCTTGGTTCTTCATTTGAGCTATCAAACTCATTCCTCTATCCGGTGGTAATGATGTCATCTCGCCATGATAAGTCAATGCATTCCACAACCTCAACGGCTTCTTCATATAAATCCTCCCACTCAACGGGGAGGTACATAAGTGAAGGGACCAATCGCCCTTATAGCTTTAAGGCATTGAGTAGCTTGGATATACTGCAAATCTCGTTGGTCTGTTGGAATAAGTTGGCATGTACTGCATCGTCCAAACTGACTTCATCAAGTGGTACCACATAATAATCTCCCAAGCCAATTTTTGGGCTTCAATGAATATGGTGTTAAACTTCTGGCAATCAATGGTAATTTCATAGGGTAATTTTAGACCAAACTCTAGAGGCTGGTTCAGTACTGTTTGCAATTCCGTATCTTTTCCTCCAGACCAGGTACAAATGATAATACACCCTCTTTTGAGAAGTGACAGAGCTTGGTCAACAAAACAAGTGGGGTGTAGGAGAAAATATAGGCAAACTTTAAGGGGTTTGGGTGAAAATATGGGTATGATGGGTGCTTTATTGGGTACATTTCGGGTAGATAGATCAAATTTTGGGTCATTATCTAGAAGATGGAATTTGTATGGTTTGGAAGTAGATTATGAGTGGTGTTGGGCTTGGAATTAGCTGGTGGGGCGATGATACCCCGGTCAATTAAACCTTGGATTACATTCCGGAGATGAAAGCACTAATCAGTGGTATGGCTGGTAGTTTGGTGGAAATCACAATTGGCATCGGGTTTGAAATTTTTAGGAAGTGGGTTTGCTAGGGGACGAGGGTCCAAAGGTTTAATGAGATTTCGTTTTAATAAGTCTTGGTAGAATTTAGAGAGGGGAGCATAGATCTCGCTGTATTCTTTTTTAACGGACTAACACGACTTTCTGGTGCCCAAGAGGTAGTGGGCTCAGAGATGTTTCTCCATGTTAGGTTAAAGTGTAAGGTCATCATACACACACATATATGTAGCAGGTTTATCATATTTTCTTGGAGTGAACTGTCCGGATACTTTTTTTGGCTTAGATTTTGTCTTGGAAATACTTTCTTTAATCTCCTCTCCTGCTTCCCGGAAGGCTAAAAAATGTGGGTAATATTGTCCTCCCATCGTTTATCGAACATGTGGTGATAAATTTTTCTTTATAATACTAACTTGCTCCTTATCGTAAGGCCGATCGGTCATAATGTTAGCTTTCTCTCTCCACCTTGCTATGAAACTGCTGATGGATTCTCCAAAGTTTTTCTTGAGAATTTCTAGATCAGGGCATGTAACTTCAAAATCCTCATTGTATTTTATACTACGGAATGAATTCATGAGCAACATCCTCCCAACTTCGAATTTTGGATTCCTCGAGGGCAACGAAGAGTGTTGTCCTTCAAAGTCTATTAGAACATCTTGGCCATTAGTTCATCGGAGGAACCTAAAAGAGTCATGGCTCGGTGGTAGATTCGAAGATGAATAATTGGGGGCCCTATACCCCCGAACTTCTCAATGTTAGGCATCTTGAACTTTTTCAGTAGCCTTGCTTTAGGGTAGGAAGACATATAGGTGTAATCCATATAGTTATCGGAGATTCGAACTTGGTTAAACTTATTGGTTGACAGCTTAAGATCCTCCTTGGCCTCGTTTAACTCTTCTTCCTTCATTGATAAGTATTGACTGGTTAGCTCGTGGCTAGGCAAGATTCGACATATGGAGTTGAGCTGGTGGAGGCCCAGTGGTAGGAGGGGCGTATAGAGTGTGCTGATATTCTTCTAGGACACAAACATGCTCTGGTACGGGTGAACCTACAGCATAAGGGAAGAGGTCCTCAAGTTCCTTGAGAATATGGACCCGATTTCACTCCATCTCGTGAACCTCATACTAAAGTTTGTCAATCTTGGTGGTAAGTTGGACTAGAATAGTTATCAAATCACGTTGCACATTCGTCACTTGGTATGTATTCTCCATGGAGGGTTGGTTAAGGTAGATTTCGAACTCAGAGGAAGTAGTACGAGAACTGACGAAGCTTCGGGGCGGTTCTATAGAAGACTGAAGCCAATAGGGAGCCAGGCCAGGGTAGGGTATGCGATCGACCTAAGAAGAAAAATTATTTGAATTTACTTTTGAAAGAGAAAAGGAAGATTTATTTTCATTTGAAAAGAGGAAAATATTTTTGAATTTATTTTTGGAAAGGGGAGGAAAAAATGTTTTTGGTATTTTTTGATAAAAGTAAGGGAAAATGTTTTTGACATTTACGATAAAAAGGAAGAAAAATGTTTTTGGCATTTTTATTAAAGGAGTAAGAAATGTTTTTGATGAAAGGAAGAAAAAATATTTGGTCTTTTTTTAGAAATGGAGGAGGAAAGAAAAGAGCGAGGGAAGAATCTCAGCATGATTATTATTATTATGTTCTCTCACTTGTATTAGGTTTACCTAAATGCAAAAATAAATACCGAACGAGACTCGATCCTGGAAAAATTGGGTTTGAAAAATATGTAAAACATGGTTAGACTTGTTGCCAGGTTCATGGACAGGGTCTTGTTTCGAAAAAAAATGAAATCGTTCGAAAATTTAGGCGGCATGCTGCCTCGGCATTTCGGTAGATTTTGTGTAGTAACAGGAAAACTAAATATGAGTGCCCTAGGTTTGACGCCTATATGAGGGTATGTAGTTGTTGGGTTAGTGGAAAGGTTCCCCCCTTTTGCATGACTTCATTAATATACTTCTTGCTTTTGAGGGCAAGTGGTAAGTTTGGACAAGCCATTTGATATACCTAGGGGTATGTGAATTGGCTCACTATATACCTCATGGGGACAGTTGATATGAGAGAGAATTCAATATACTCGATGTACGTGAATGAGTTCCCTTCTATATAAATCCCGTCCTGAGTTCGATCAAGCGATACGATGCGCGGGGAACCGTTTGATATATGTCTAAGGTACTAGGCCAATGGAAGGTGAGAGTCATATTACTTAGGCTACCTGTACCCTGCCAGACCAGCACCCATCACAAAGTGACCCTCCACTACCGGATAATTTTGGTCAATACAACAATGCTCTTGGCATAATGAGCACTATACTAGTAAGGAGGAATGTACAAGTATCATGAAAAGTAAATCTAGTATGGGGCATGAAGATTACACTAAGCATGGATACATGAGAGTGAATGATGTGTGAATATCTATAAGTGAGTGTGTGGTAGTGAATCTAAGCATGGTTCAACTACAAGTGGCGTGTGATAAGTGCAAGTGAACTTGGATATTTGCAAGTGTACATGGTTAAGTTTGATAAGTGGAAGTGTGTGCTAGTGAAGCTTAAACATGGATATTCTAAGTGGTGTGTGAAGCATATGGGCACAAGTGACCTTATATACAAGTGTAAGTAGAGTGAGGTGTACATAGAGAGTATTTCCAAGTGTGTGAGGTGAAAAGTGAGTGATAGGTGATATAAACATGAGGTAGATTTATACAAGAAGTAATAGTGAAGAAAAGGGAACATACAAGTAGGTGTATATGCACACAAGAAGAAAATAATAACACCCATGAAAATAGAGACTAGGCCTCTTATGACAAGTATGTCCCCAGCGGAGTTGCCACTTTGGCCATCCCGAGATCTTCCCTCCCGTGCATGGGGGTGGTTATTCTGGCGCTCGCGCGTGTACGGAGAGAGGGAGATAAAGGTCTCGTGCCTTTCCTCGGGGTGCTTCGGTTTTCATAGATTTTGGGGTGATATAAAGATATAGAGTCGCCAGCCTATTTTGCATAAAACTGGCAAAATAAAATATTATCGCCTCGAGAGAATGGCATCAAAGACATTGATGCTTGCGAAACCAATTAGTTCAGAGGTTTGGGGGCTAAGTTATGGAATGGGAAGGAGTTAGGCACCCATCCTGCCATTTCGGTCTCTCATGGTCTTATGTTATTATTATCCTTAATTTATTCATGAAATATGTATGTGTGCGTGTGTGTGTATAAGTGGATATCAAAATCGTTCAACTCGCATCATGAAAAAATATGGAGTGAGGTCATCCATAGGAGTGTTTTCAAAATAGTAATTAAAAATATGATGTGTGTGCTTATCGAGATATTGATCGTTATGTTGAAACAATAAAATGTGTTAGATAAGATGCGCAAATGAATCACAAGTATGATATAGATAAATAATGTATGGATGATATATGGAAAAGGAGAAAAATAGAACTCGAGTCTCGGGTTTTAGCTCAAAACGCCTACGTAACCTATAAAGGCATCAAAGTCCACATAGTTTGCATGCGACACAAGGGTCGGGTTTATCTCATAAATTTAAACAGGGATTTATTATATGTGTGTGTGTGAAAAAAGGTGTTTTAGTTTTGAGAAATGTAGTGAAGAATCCCGTTTCGAATTTATTGGTGTAACCCTCATTTTCTTATTTTGTTTTTTTATAGAAAATATATTATGTGCCATACTACTAATAAAGTATTGAATATTAATATGTGCATGATCTAAAGTAAAATCTAAATTAAGAACTTATATAACTAATGCAAAAATGAAGAAATTTAAAGAGAGAGAAGAATGTTTGGACCTTCTTCGGAGACTTGAAGAGTGATCTTGATTGTTGATGAGCTTCCTTAAAATAGGGTGAGGAATGTAGGGGGATTTTGCTAAATTGGGTGTGAAAGTGATCGAAATGAAACGTTGAGAGAGGTTTCAAACAAGGAAACTTTGCTGACTTTAGAATAATGTTGCTGAGATCATTGAAGTTAATGTTTTCTAATGTGCCTTTCAAAGTGAGCTCATGCTTTCCTGATATAGGGTTAGGGGACTGTCGATCAGCATTGTCCTTATCCTACCTATCGACATGTAACCCTAGATACACTACCGATATGCACGGAAATGGACCTGCCAATTGGGAGTCTCGTGTAGATTTTTGTAAAAATGATTGCAAAACATAATTCATAAGTCCAAATCCTGCACGGGGAATACCATTGGAAAGGTTATTTAGAGACCTTTGAGAATCATCGGGATACTCCCAGGTCCCATGTTGACTTTGGGTCGAAAGGGGCTCGGAAGCGCCCATTGGTCCTTCGGATAGGAGATCGTCGAACGACGAAGGATCATTCATATAAACCATAAGTCTGAATCGCACACGGGGCAAACCGTTAGAAAGGATATGCGAGGAAATTTGATCTTTTAAAAAGCTTCGCTCGGTTTAGAGAGTTAACTTTGATCAAACGGGGCCCGAAAGTGGCCATTGACCCTTCGGAGTACAACAAGTCATTCGTCTGTACCATAATGATGATTCGTGCATGGGGTAGAAAATTGTAAAGGGTATTCATCTCCCTTTAAAGATTCATTTAGTATCGTTCGAGATGAAGAGTTGACTTTGGTCAAATGGAGCCCGAGAGTATTCGGTGGCCTCCATATCAGTTTTTGAGAGAAAATTGATCATTCATTGGAACGGTAAATCTGATTCATGCATGAGGTAGACCGTTGGAAAGGGGATTCAGAGCCCTTTGAGTAATTATTGAGATTTCTCTATGGCGATGAATTTGATTGGGGTATAATCGGGGCTCAGGAGCACGCGATGGCCTCCAGATCGATTTTTAATAGTAAAATGGACCATTCTTTCGAATCGTTATGTTGTTTTGTGTATGGGGTAGACCATTGGAAAGTGTATTTATAGCCTTTTAAAGATTCATTGATCTTTTGCTTTGAGGATGAAGTTGATCGGAGTCAAATGAGGCATGGGTGCGCCTGATGGCCTCTAGATCAGTACTCGGAGTATAACCTAGGATTGATGGTAAACGTAGAAGTTCTAGGGACCTAAGGATAGACTTAGGGGGTCCTAGAATGTGGTGTCTACGTCCTGAATAGCACATCGGCCTGGTGGGGTTAGTTATAGCGGGTCTGGATCAATATCGATTAACATGATAAACTTGTTATGGTAATTGCTCGAGACTAGTAATTTTCATACAAATAACACAATAACACGACACAACATGACAGAAGATTATAATTAATGGCTTAATGCCATCAAGTTTGAGTCAATATCATGTTAATGAGAAATATAATGGTTCGGGTTTTGTATTTTTTGTAGAACTATTAAGACCGCAACTCTTTGCTTATAAATTGTGTTTAATACATTTTGCATGGTAAGTAACATGTTGTTGTTCAGATCCTATTACAATTAACATTTGGAATACTTTGTAATATTTGGATCTCTAGTCAGGTGGATGCAGACATCGATTTAAAATGAGACTATATATGCTTTGCGAATACGAAGGAACACAAGCAGATCATAGAAGCTGCATGCGAGATATAATGAGTTTAAGAAAAGGGCTCCCCAAAAAATTATATAAATAATATGTCAAAAATCATAGCATTGAAATTATATGAATTTTAATATTTGTTGATGTCCAAAATTATTAGATACCTTATCTTAGCTAATAATTCCCAATTTCGTAATCACGGATAAAATGTAGAGGAAAATAATAAGAAACAACAAATATTTTTAAAGTGGTTCAGCTTCGGAAAAGCCTACATTTACTGTTATGGTATTACTATTAAAGGTGTTTACATAGAATTTAGGGTAGTCTTGCCTATTTTAGCTAGACTTGTCTCTTGAACGAAGGAAAATGAGATATTTATAATGGTCCAGAAACCAAGGGGTGGAATGCCTTTATATATCCAGGCATTTACACTAGTACATAATAAATGAGACTATTGCCCTTTTAGGGCACGTGTGGACTGTCTTTTGATAATTCCCATGTGAATGGCTTTTTTTCTTCTTGATGGTTCATCTTCTTAAGCTGGTCGGCCGATACGCCGACCAAGTATAAATAAAGCGTTGAGGTGTATATTTATGAGGATAGGTGTCACAATATAATAAGTCCATATGGCATGAATAATTTGGCCCATAACAATAGCACCAAGTGCTCCACGCTTGACGTTTTGTTGAAAGGGTGGAGTATTCCCTCTCAAAAGTTGCTTGGCGCTCTTTTATGGCATCGATCGGAAACCGACCTCCTATACTTGTAAATTTTTCACGAGTTTAACAAGCAGTGGCATTTTTTTGTGAATAATTTTAAAAATAGTGAACCGTGAAAGGGCATGCTGGCCTTTTCATGTCTTTGGGAATTGTGCGACCAATGTTAGTTCAATTAATCATTACATTTCAATTTTCGAGGTGAAACTATAAAAGGAAGGAGATTTCCCCCTTTTTCTCTTCATCACCAAACTTCTGAACTTAGGCTTTCTCTTTCTTCTCAATCTTTCTTTCTCTGCTTCCGTTGTTTGCTCTTTGCTATTGTTTCTCTAACTCTGTAAGAATTATTGCATTCTTATTCCCCTCTTTGATATTTCTATCTTTCAAACATGGTGTATATTATAGATGAAGTTTCATTAGAGGAGTTTATAGAGAGAAGAAAAATCCCGAGTTGGGTAGGTTTAGAAATAGCAAGTGGCCCTTTTGATGTAATGTCATTGGATGAGGGTCATTGGATCCCCACCTTATTCATTGTTGAGTGTGGTATCACCCTTCCTCCAAATCCACTTTTTCTTCAATTTTTCTAGTATTTTGATGTAGTCGCAGCGAGGGTATCCCCCAATACATGGAAGGTGGTAAATGGGGTAAATAGGTTAAATAAAATCTATGGGACTCATATTGGCATTCCTAAGTTGATGTTTTGTTACAAATGGGGAACCACTAATGACAATACCTATTACTTGAAAACAAGACATGCTAATAAGGCATTAGTGGTCAATCTTCCAGACTTAAACAAGGATTACCGGGACAATGGTCTAGTAGTGAAGAATTGGAAATATTCCCCCCTTCCTGAGGGGGTAAGATATACTGGACCCAAGTTCCCCCAGGAAAGTCATGGCATAGGTCGTATAATATTTTGATTTTCCATTTATTTCCATATGTACTAATTGTTTGATGATATGTTGATTAATTATGGTTCTTTGATTTTATACAGAAGAAGAAAAAAAAAGTGTTCGAAGGAAGGGGAAGTTAATCTTGAGGATATTAAATATTTGTGGGCCATTCTCCACAGAGTGGGAAAATAACATACCCGATAATACTCTATTTTGCTAGAGTACAAGAGCTCTATTATTTTATTTGTTGCTCAACCAACAATTATTCTTCCTCAACTCCCCGTAAACTTGGATGAGGAACCAGTTTCTACCTCCTCTATTGTTGAGTCAACTGGAGTAGAGATAGATTTTTTACAAAGAGAACATCATCTTCTTTGAATCCATTAATATTACATCCATCCTAACTTCACCTTTTGCAAAAATGGTGAAGAGAAGAATCCCAAAGCCGTTGAATGTATCTGGATCTCCCCCTCCTACCAAGAAAAGTACATCCACTGAAAAGAGGCAGCAGGTCTTCAAATGAGGAAGAAATAAGAATTATTGAGCCTCAGTTCAAGAGGTTGAAGAAAGGTCTACCCAATTAACAGGAATTGGCCCACAAAGTTGAGGTTGACCAGGGAGGTGTTGAGTCTGCCTATATGGAAGTGAATCCTAGGTTATCCAGGGGTCTAATTGAGGGTGTAACTCTTCCCGATGTCCCCGATGTCCAGATCTAGGTAGGTCGAAAGGGCAACCAAAACTTATCACTTTTAAGTATCTAATATTTTGTTTGTCTTCAATATTTTTTGTTGAACTTATTTTGTATTGATATTTTGTATTTATTCTTTTGAAGTTCTTGGTTATTTTATAACCAGATCCTGCAGAAGGACGATGAGTTGAAATCTTCCTCGGCTGATATATAGGAAGCTTTTGAGGGCATGAAACAGTCCTTAGAAGAGTCTGGGGTGGCCCTAGAAAGAAAGAGGAAGGCTTGGCAGGATAAGTTGAAGGTGGATGAAGATAATGCAACTAAGTCAAAGAACAAAATAAAGGTTGTTGATGATAAAGTGAAGGTTTTCGAGAAGAAGGTGAAGGAAACTAAAAGCAGGGCAAAGGTTGTTGAGGAGAAAAACACCAACTTGACTACTGAACTTGCTGATGAACGGAATAAGTTCTTATATTTGAAGGCCAAAAGCAAGAAGGATAAGGAGGATGCCTATAACAAAGGTTTAGACAAAGCGTTTGTTTCCTCCGCCATACAGATTGAGTATGCCAAGAAACTTTCTTACAAAGATGGTTGATCAGATGTTATGAAGGACATCAACACACAGTCAGACTTCAAACTATTCTGAAGGCATTATTCAGGCAATCCTCCTAAGATTGATGAAGATTTTAATAATGAGGAGCATTCTAGGGAGTCCTCTATGGTGCCAACTTTTATGACCAACCTACCTCCTCCTGAATCCGTTGCTAAAGATAAGGACAAGGTTTCCTTTAGCTAGTTTTTGCTTGTTTTCTATTGAACGTTTCCTTTTTTTCTTTCTTCATTTGTAATAGAAACATAGTTGTAACCTTTGGCTTAGTAATGAAATGAAAAGGTTATTTGATCCTTTTGATATTCCTCACTATTTGATTGCTATTGTTTGCTTTTTGTAGTCAGACTTATATTCTTATATTATTGAATTTCAATTTTGATGCTAGGAAGACTATGATCATGTTTGTTGAATTTGACATGCTAAAATATTGCAACAATCTACTTAAAGCTGGACATGTGAGTTTGACTGAAACATAATTTGAAGGGTTGCTTGGCGCGGATGTCTCAGATCAAGTGAAAGACGCCTATGTACATTTGCATAGTCTTTTTGAAAGGGCAGTGGAGAACAACGCTGCATATTACAAGATGGTTGAGTAGCTGCAAGATGACCATAATCTCTCTCGAACTTTTCTCCACTCTAACTACAAAGCCAAATATGAGGCACTAAGTGCAGGTTGGGGCTTTGATAAGAATATACAGGACATTATATTTGCCTTCAGGAAGAAGAAATTTGTGCTAACCAAAGAAGTGGAAAGTGCTCAGGAGGTTTCTACTCTTCTTGAGAAGGAGAATAACAATTTGAGGAATGAGATGGAGAGCTTGAAGAAGTTAGCAGAAGTAGCATCGAATAAAGGTGCCTCTTTTCTGTAACTTGAGAATGACAGACTGTTAGAGGAGCTGGTAAACTTAAAGAAGAAGAAGACCAATCCTGCCCAATCCTCTAAACAAGTATTTGTTGCTCGATCAACTGTGGATGAAGAAATAACTAAGAAGACATTGGTAGACTAAATAACTTTGTTATAGTAGAAAGATAAAGACAATAATATCTCCTAGACAGAGTAGACCGATTAACTTTTCACTTCGGCAAATAACCCAAAGTTGTCTGGATGGATGGATATGATAAAGCCTTAACTCACCTGGATGATTATATGGAGCAATATCATCGGGATGGATATAAATGGAGTTTTTTGAATATGTTGGGACTACTAAAGGTAGACAATAAAAGTGATTTGTGGCACTGGTCCAGGCATGTTGGATTATTTTGATCATCCATTCAAGATTGATGTCGAATGGATTCGGACCGACACCATTCACTAGAGCTTAGTGCGAAAATACTTAAGAGATTATGACGTTTAAATTGAAGATGAATACATTTGTCCACCTCATCTGTTGGATCGGCTGAGCAGCAACAGACGCAGTAGACCAAGAGACTTCAGAGCTATAACTTCACCCAATAATCTTGATGACCCTCCTGATGGTATGTATAAATCCGAAGGAAAATGCCCACCAAATGAACTCGTTCTTATTGTTTATTTTCTCATTACATGAACTGTTGATGGAATAAAAAGATTTTTTTGTAACATACATGTCTATCTATATATTTTAGTCTTTGATCCATAATTAGGATTTGTAATTAGTGTATTGACTATACAGCCCACTAACTTGCCTAACTGCTTTGATCAAGTTACGAACATGAGTCAAAGGCCTTAGGTTCTACAAATGCACTCAGGTAAAATGTTTTTACAAATAAATGTTTGCATTAGTTACCAGTGGCGACCAAGTTTATTAGGAATGTAGTCATTACCTGGATTTAACTTAGTCGAGTAAAAATTGTTATTCTTGACTTTGAGTCATACATGAAGTTTTACGGATTTTTTGTTCGTAACCTGTCAAAGACGAGGTCATACATGAAGTCTAAAAGAAATTTCTAAATTTTTTTAACGTTGGAAAGGTTTGAATTTTGAAGTTTGAATCGAATTTTGTGGTTGATGTATATCACCATATCCTAAAAAAATATAAAAAGGAAGCATAATTGGTAGGAAATCAAATTTTCATTAAATTTGATAAAATTATTATATTAAATCAAAATTAGTGATAATACTTTCGAAGGTGGTCGACATTCTATGGATTTTAGATTCTTCCCCTTCAAGTGTTTTCAGGCGATAGGTGCCTGGTCGGATGACTACCGAAATACGGTAAGGACCGTTTCATTTTGGTTCCAACTTGTTTCCCTTATGGATTATCTTTTTAAGGACATAGTGTCCTTGTTTAATGTTGGTCATCTTGACCCTCCTATTGTATTATCTAGTAGTCCTTTATTGATAAGTAGTCATTCAAAGTGAAGTATCCTCTCTGACTTCTTCAATCATGTCTAGATCCATTCTCCTCTTCAGATCACTTTTAGGGGAATAAAAATTCAACACCCTGTGAGTTGAAAGAGCTTTATCGAACGATACCATAGTTTCTATTCCAAAAGCAAGCATGTAAGGAGTCTCAATAGTGATTGTGCTCGACGTAATTCTATATGCTCGAAGAACACTACGTAGTTTATTTATCCAATTTCCCTTTGCCTCGTCCAACCTCTTTTTCAACCCATAGAGTATGGTTCTATTGGTAACATTTATTTGCCAATGCACTGTGGGTGTCCAGGTGAAGAGTCAAATTTTTAGATCTTAGATTGAATATAGGACTCTTCAAACTCCTCATTATCAAACTGCGTGCCATGGTGAGTGATGAAGGCATATGGCATACTATACCTACATATAATGTGCTTCCATATAAAATGAGAAACCCTTTCATAAGGCATATCAACTAGCGACTCAACTTCCACCCATTTGGTGATATAATCTATGATAACCACTAGGTATTTGAATCGTCCTGTAGTTCTCGTCCATAGGTCGACCAGATCAATTCCCTAAATAGCAAAAAAGCCAAGGGGAAGTAATTGGAAATAAGGCAGACCCAGGTCTTCTATGAATCGTGGCAAACTTCTGACATTTATCACACTTATTTGCAAAGGAAATGCAATTTGCTCTTATAGTCGGCCAGTAGTATCCCCGCATAATTATCCTCATATTAATGATCGACCAGCTGAATGAGCCCCATATGAACATAGCTGAATGAGCCTTATGTAATTTTTTGATCAAGTATGTTACCTCGACTGGATGAACATAGCGAAGCAGCGAAATAGTGTACCCAAAATTGGAGATGACTCCTCACTCTAATATATAACTAGGTGCCTTAAATCTTAATTTTCTGGCTTTTTTTGGATCAGTAGGTAGTATACCTTTGTTAATGTAATCTCGGATAGGATCCATCCATGAAGTTCGTAAATCTATCACAATAAGTCTAACCATAGCTTCAACATCTATACTTTTGGGTGCAAGAATTTCCACAAGGATGGTTCTCCTAAGTTTTGTCCTAGTCGTTGGGCCAGCCGAGCAAGTGCATCTGCTCGAGCATTTTCTATCCTTGGTATTTTTACCATTTTAACTGAAACACACTTGGAGATGACTTCCATGGTTTTGGATATGCACCTGATGATGAGATTCCCTTTTATTCCGTATATTTGAAGCAATTGGTTTACAATGAGCTGGGAGTCACTATGTGACACAACGTACTCGGCTCGTAATGATAAGGCTAACTCCAAACCTATGATCAATGCATCGTACTCTACTTCAGTATTGGAAGCTTGGAACTAAAAACGAAGTGCATAATCCACATTAATTTCATTCGGAGTGTTGACAATTAGACCTTCTCCACTTCCAATAGCACATGATGACCCATCTATGTACAACTTCCAAACCAGAATGTCATTAAATAAGATTTCTTTAAATAGTACTCCTTGTTTGAATAACATCTTGCTCTATTTCTTTTTTTATTGGGCTATCTCTTATGCAGTTGAAGTCTTCGGTCAATCGACTGTTAAATCCATTTGCTTTTGAGCTAAGCTATCTTCACTAAAGTTTACTTGACATGCAAACTAGGATTATTGATTATCTCTTGACATATGAATTCGATAGTAAATTTGACTACGACGTGTCCCTTCAATGATGTTTTGGCTTATATAGTCGTATTCTCCCAACTCAACTTCCCAAGACATCAACCTCCCTGATTTTTTGGATTGTGAAGTGCTTGGAACAGAGGCAATTCTGTGTAAACCAGGTTGGTATGTGCCTGGAAGTAGGGTTTCATTCTCCTTGAATCTTCAATAAGGGAAAGAGCTAGATTTTCAAGCCGGGGATACCTGACTTCATCTCTTCTGAATGACTTGCTTATGTAATATACTGGCTTTTGGACTCCATCTTCCAACCTGATTAAGATCGAGCTAATAGTTGGTTCTAAAACAGCCAAATAGATATACAACTTTTCTTTCAAGACTGGTCAGGAGAGCAGTGGTGGTGGCCCCAGGTACTTCTTCAATTCCTGAAAGGAATTTTCATATTCTTCATTCCATTCAAAGGTTTTCTCAGTACTTTGAAGAAAGGTAGGCACTTATCAGTAGCTCTGGACACAAATCGATTGAAGGTAACCGCTCTTCCAGTTAATATTTGCACATCTTTCTTGCATGTTGGAGATTGCATCTCAATTAGTGCCTTTATTTTATTTGGGTTAGCTTCGATTCCCCTTTGATTCACAATAAAGCCAAAGAACATTCCTTCTTATACGCCGAACACACATTTGGTCGGATTTAGCTTCATTTGATTTTTTTCCAGCAGATCAAATGTTTGGCTCAAGTCTTTGATGTGGTCGGCAGCTACCTTGCTCTTGATAAGCATGTCATCCAATAAACTTCCATGTTATTCCCAATTTTTTCTTCAAAGACCTTATTTACCAACCTCTGGTATGTTGCTCCAGCATTTTTAAGCCCAAAAGGCATAGCTTTTTTTTAGTAGGTACTTCAGTTGGTGATGAAAGATGTACTTTCTTTATCCTCAGGTTTCATTTTAATCTGGTTGTAACCAGAGTAGTTGTCCATGAAGCTCAACAACTCATGACATGTTGTTTCATCTACCGATTGATTAATCATTGGTAAAGGAAAATAATCTTTTGATCATACTTTATTGAGGTCAATAAAATCCACACACATTTGCCATTTGTCATTCTTCTTTTTAACCATTACTACTCTGGCTAACTAGATGGGATACTGGGCATCTTCAATGAAATGGGCTTTCTAAATTTTATTAACTTCCTCTTGGATAGCAATATTTTCTCGAGACTGAATACCCTACGTTTCCACTTCATCGGCATAATATCTTTATTGAAGTTGAGCTCATGACATATCAAATTAGGGTCAATTTTTGGCAAATCCTCATGGCTCCATATGAACACGTTCTTCCACTCTCTAAGTAATGCAATTAATTCATGTTTGGGGGAAGGTGTTAGGTTTGAGCCAATCTGGGTGGTTCTTTCTGACTTTTCAACATTTAGCACAATGGTTTCCATAGCCTCCACAAGTTTCCCTTTGATTAGATCAGTTTCTTCGCGTGGATTTAGGGTATTAATTCTCTACTGGGTGGTGCTCTTCAGAACTTTTTGCTGGTTAGCAGAAGCTCTCTAGCCTTTTTTCATTGTCCTTTACCACGTCGACCCCATATTGAGTGGGGAACTTGATACACTAATGAACCTTGCATGCCATTGCTTTGAACTTCTTTAATTCGACTCTTTCGAGATTCATATCATAAGTTAAGGGAATATTTTTATCGAGGACAAAGAAGTGAATCTTTTTTGTTCAATTTTCTAGCCAAGTGTCGATAAACAATTCTAGTTTGACAGTCCCTAAAGGATAAACCTTTTCTCTAGAAAATCCTATTAAAGGCCGATGGTAGGGTTCTAGTTTGGTACCTCTCAGTCCCAAACTATGAAAGCAGTTGTCGAACATGACATCATCCGAGCTACCATTATCTATGAGAATTCCCACTAACCTGGCGTGATTCACCCGACAGGTAATGACTAGAGGGTCGTCATGAGGATACATAACTCCCGATAGGTCATTTTGGATAATCCAATGACCAACTTATCTTTGTTCACCTTTTCTGGGTGGACCATCTACTTCGTTAGTTAAATTAACTTTCCTAATATAAGATCAAGCTTTGGCCTCATTTAAATAAGATTGTCTCTCATCTATTTCATCTCCGCCTCCTGCATCCCCTCCTGCAATGAAATGACAACCTGAGAGTGCACCAACAATCAATGTTTTAACTTTTTTAATTAAGTTCCAATTTTTATCCCAAAAATCCTAACTCTTGCAAATAAATATGACAGGCGAATTAAATAAATTCAAGCATGAAAGTCAATCACACATATGAGGAAAAATCCCCCAAAGGGGCAAAATCATTTTTATTTTACTATAATTCATGTCAGTTACAATTACAGAGAAATAAAGTGACATATGAAAACCTGCAGGCATCGGTTCGTTGTCGTTGACAAAATATCCTGTAAGAGCTCCAAGTCAGCAATGGAGAACAATCTTCTTCTACAACGAATACTCTAGATGAGTAGAACAATCAATCTAGGGTTTATAAATATTCACATATGTATTTAGGAAGGATTTGTGAATCAAAAAGGTTTGAAAATCGTGAAAACGAAGTTTGAAATATGTAGTGATTCTGCAGAAAATGAAGGTTCAAAGAATTAAGAAACGTGTATACAGAACGTAGCTATTTATACGAAAATTGAGGCAGCGCGTCGCTCGAATGACAGAGGGTTATCGCTCGAATGAATAAGACCGTCACTTGAGCGACTTCGCGCGACAGTTGTATGTTGCTTGATCGACAGTGCGGTGTCGCTCGAACGACGTCGGTGTCAAAATTTTCTCGCCTCTACACTTAGAAAAAATTCTTTCTGCGAAGGAAAAATTTTGAAACCTGAAAAAATAGTCTAAAAATTCCCAAATAATTATGTAACTATTAAAATCTCCAAATTAATTATTTTACCATCAATGCGAATGGAATAGTGGGAATATTGTATGTTGAAGACACACGTTGCACCATGCTTGGTGATGATGCACTACGCACATATGAAGATAGTTAGAGCATGATAACTTCGGATCAAGATCGAGGCCATCATGGATGAACGTGTTGACGTGCCGAATGTAGCGGTATCAGACATACTAACTATGATCTAGGACACACATAAAACTTCCTAGATTCTAAACGGACATTTATAAAATCATGTCCTTACAAATCTCACCCTATGTCTATAACGGTACATGCATAAAAACTTTTCGAATTATGCTACCTAAACTCAAAACAAATGACATAATTTTTGGTATTCCTATTAAACCCAAAAACTGAAAATACTAACTGACATGGCTTCACAGACTTCCACATCTTCAAATCTTCAACTTTTTCACACTTTCTTTGTCATCATTAGGGTGTGCAAAAATAGTCCTCAATTTTGTACCTACACACATAGACAAGAAACAATACTCGTGACGCGCAACAGTTTGAAATATAATGATAAGCATAACTAATTATCAATTAAGCTCAAGCAAATCATTAATTAAAAAAAACAAAAATTCTCCCCTATAATTCGTTCTCCCCCTTTTTATGATGTCCCCAAATAAATAAATATGAAGAACACAAAGCAACGCAAATGGAGAACGTCACAAGGTAATAAAACTTTTTATTTTTGAATTTTTCAAAATTTTCTCACAAAATATACATCAAGGAATCACACCGCAAAAGAACACAAAAACAACCAAGTCAATGATAGTGGAAATGAAGGGGTGTGAACAAATTCGATAGAAAAATCAATACATACAACCATAAAGTTATATGCACGATGAATTTAGGATATTCCTAATGAATGAACTCAACATCTTCTTCCTTAGGTGTAAAAATGGTGGAATTATAAGAAATTGACTCGGTCAAATCAAACAATCAAAGCTCAAAGTGATTTCCACACCAATAACGTCCAAAACTATGTAACGCTTTTTCAAGACTTTCAAGGACGTAAAAACCCATTTTATATTCCATCCAAACTCCCTCAATAAATAATAATGCTTTTTATTTTTCTTTTGAGGTGATGAAACTAAAACCTATTGGCTCACTTTTTGGCATATTTTTCTTTTTATTGCCTACGAAATTTTTTGGGGGGCTCTTTTCAACCTCTTTGGACCTTGGCTTCTGTTTTCGCCAAATTTTTATTTAGGTCTAATTTAAAATGTGGCTTAGTCGCAAAGGATAAATGAGTAACTTTCGCAGACCTTCCCCATTTTTCAAAGTCACACAAACTCACTGCAACGGTTTTTACATGCACTACTTTCTTGTCAAGTTTTATCGCATTTGGTTCGTTGTAAACACTCAGATATGTGATAGATAAGTACAAAACTCAAATAATATGGTGCACGTGTGCAATAAAGGAGATAAGGAGCCAAACATGTAGAAGATATCACTAATCACATCTCAATGACTCCAAATAATGTAAAGCACATGGATGAAATGATGTAGCATCTCAAATTACTATCAAACAGTTACGTGGAATATGGAATGAATTTGTGACTATGGCTATATTAAATGTTCATCCACAAAAGGTGGAAACAAAATACAAAAATCTTTTTGTGTTTTTCAAAATTTTTTATAAAAAGAAAATCTTTTTGACTTTTTCAAAAATTTATCAAAATTAAAATCTTTTTGGATTTTTTATCTTTTTCAAAAAAAATAGAAAATCTTTTTGTATTTTCCTAAAACGAATAAAAATCAAAAACAAATAATGATACAATCTAGAGATAGGAATCATATAATATGAACATAAAAAATGCATCCTACTCTAGACATGGTGACCACCCCTCAGTCAACTGTGAAAATTCCTAAAGACTTCCTAAGACTCTCAAATCTAAGGGCTTCTAAAGCCTTCGTGAAACTATCAGCTAACTGGAGGTCGGTAGACACAAAACTCAAGGATACGACCTTCTCTTCTACAAGCTCACGGATAAAGTGCTCGCGTATCCTAATGTGCTTTGTGTGCGAATACTGAACTGGATTACGAGATATGTGTATCGCGCTCGTGTTATCATAGGAAATAATCATAATGTCCTGTGATATCCCATAATCCTCCAACATCTGCTTCATCCATAGAACTTGCGTACAACAACTCCTAGCGGTATTGTACTCAGCCCTATAGTGGACAAAGAGATGGAGGTTTGCTTCTTGCTCATCCAAGAGACAAGAGAAAAACCAAAGAAGAAACACCCACTAGAAGTGCTCCTACATCCACTACATCCCCGGCCCAATCGATATTCGAATAGGCGGATAGACGATCATAGGTATTAAAGGAATACCAAATGCCAAATAAGAGAGTCCCACTCACGTATTTGATAATACATTTAAGAGCGAGTAAGTGTGACTCTTTCGGGGATACCTTATATCGCGCACAAACTCCAATACTAAAGGTAGTGTCAGGATGACTGGTTGTCAAGTAGAGAAGACTACATATCATACTCCGATACAATGTTTTCTCTATGTACTTGCCTGAAGTGTCCTTTCTAAGATTTGTTGAGGTACTCATCGGGGTACGTGCGTGCTTAGCAAAGTCTAAACTAATTTTTTTCACAAGGTCTCTGGTATACTTTGATTGGTAGATGAACATACCATCCTCTAGCTGATGAACCTGAAGACCAAGGAAGAATGTAAGCTCACCGACCATGCTCATCTCAAACTCACTCTTCATCTCCTCCTCAAATTTGTGAGCATGTTGGGAGCACGTGGATCCAAAGACTATATCATCCACACAGACCTGGGAAGCCAAAATAGCACCGTCTCCTCTCCTAACAAATAATGTCTTATCAACTCCCCCTATCATGAAGCCATAGGCTAAGAGATAGGAAGTAAGCCGCTCGTACCAAGCACACGGTGCTTGATTCAAACCATACAGGTCTTTTCTAAGAAAATAGATGTGATGGGGGTGATGAGGGTCTTCAAACACTTTTGATTGTTCCACATAAACTTCCTCATATAGAATGCCATTCAGAAAGGAACTCTTGACATCCATTTGGTATAATTTGAAGCGCAGATAACATGCAATGACGAGTAGTAATCGAACGAACTTAAGCCTAAAAATAGGAGCAAATGTCTCATCAAAGTCTACACTCTCAATTTGTGTGTAGCCTTGGGCGATCAACATAGCCTTATTTAGGATAATGGTACCATTTTTATCCATCTTCTTCTTGTAGATCCACTTGGTACCTATCATATTCTTCTCACTAGGTCGGGGGATAAGTTCTCAGACATTATTCTTTTTAAACTGAAGTAACTCATCATTCATAGCAGATATCCAGTGTTCATCCTTGAGTGTTTCCTTAACATTCTTGGTCTCGACTTTATACGTGTAGCCAATAAAGCTAACCACGAGTCTTGATCCCTAGGGTGATATGTACTAGAATGGCAATAGGATCATCACTCTTGCGAAATGAGCAGGTGTGTCCCCTAAGTCAGGAATAGGTCCCACCCTGGGTGTGGGAGGCACAATGGAATCATACATAAGAAGTCAACCCACCTCACATAAAAGGTTAGAATCAATAAACGTCGGTGGATCGTCATCTTGAATAGTGATGTTTATTGACTCCATAACCTTAGAGCTACTCAGGTTAAAAACCCGATATGCTCTACCAGTCGATGAATACCTTAATAATATTTCACATCGCTCTGGGAGCCAAAATTTCCTAATTTCTCTCTATACTTCTTTCCAGTCCACAATTCGTAGGGCGTCTTAAGTGTGTGTGGACGAAGGTAAACCCTACTCACCATATGGCATGTGGTAGACAACTCATTTTCCCAAAATCTCCTAGCGACTCTACGACCTAGAAGCATAGATCTAGCCATCCCCTGAATCATTTAATTCTTCCTCTCAATAATCCCATTTTTCCGAGGAGTCTTCACGACCAAAAATTCATGTTTGATCCCGAGGCTATCACAGTAAAGATCTTCTTTAGCTTCCTTAAACCCAGTGTTGTTGTCACTACGTATCCTATTGATAGTGACTACATGTTGATTTTTCAGGATGCGGCACTTGGTCGTGAGAAACTCCATAGCATTGGATTTCTCTCTCAAAAAATTGATAATCAAGTAACGAGAGAAATCACATACCATCATGAGGATATACCTCTTACCACCCAAACTCTCAGTACGAGTAGGACCCATAAGATCCATGTGTATCAACTCAAGCACTTGTGAATTGGTATTGGAATTTAATTTCCTCTTGGAGCTACAGACTTGCTTTCCCAACTGATAGGGTTCACAAACCGTGGAAGCCGACTTTCTAAGTGATGGCAAGCCACGTACTAGGTCCTTTTTAGCTAATATCTCCAAATCTCTAAACTTCACATGACCTAGACGTTGATGCCACAGATCCATAGGAGTGATCGTGGCACTGTTGCAAATAAATGAGAACTTGGGCACAATCCCATAGCAATTATCTTCACTCCTCACCCCTTACAATATAAGTTTACCGGCTTGATCATAAACATTACAATTATTCCTATCAAACTTTACTACAAAGTCAGTGTCGCACAGCTAGCTAATGCTGAGATGGTTTGCTTTCAAACATTTAACATACAAAATATCCCCTAGCTTAGGAAATCCTTGTATCTCTACTGTACATTGTCCTACTATGCTAGACTTGCTCCGGTCTCCAAACATGAGTTTACCTTCCTTACGATCCTCTAGGTAGGTAAAAAATGAAACGTTACCAGTCATGTGTCTGGAGCACCCATTATCAAAGTACCACTAAGAGGTATTATGTTCTTTATGAGAAACATGAACAACAAGGGCTTTTGCATCATGTTTAGGCACCCAAGTGGAAGTAACCTTTTGTTTGCCCTTGTCATTATTGGTTCTATAAGGGATTCTAGAAGTATCAACAAACGGTAAAGAAATTCATTATAACTCTTCCATTAAACTCTGAGATGTGGCAACTAGAAGCTCAAGCTGCTCTCGAAGAGTTGAAAAATTGCTAATGGCACGTGGTGGAGCAAATGTACGTCGTGTCCTACCCAAACTATAAAAAAACCTCCTAAGGTGGCCTTTTCTTTTGTAATAGGTACAAAAGTACACAGTCTTAGGCCGACACTGGTTTCCTTTTCTTGGACGAACTCTTATTTTGGGTTTTGGTTGATGGCCATATGGATTCGTAGTATACTCAGGAATTCATTCTGATGTCACATGAGACATGGAAGCACCATCAAAACCTATTCCCTGCCTTTCACCAAATCCTAAAGCAGGGGCGTAGATCATATTTCTAGATATGTCCTTTATCTTTACCTTGACCTCTTGGGCTAGGTCATGAGTGAGTTGGGATATAAGGGCTTCAAGTTTCTTTCGAGTGTCCAGGGAGGAATGGAGCTCACTCGTAAGACTAGCCACTTGTTTGGTCCAGTCCCCTTTGTCTTTCTCTAAACTACTTTCTCTCTCTCCAAACAATTTCTCTCTCTCTACGTAAACTCTCTCTCTCTACGCAAACAATCTCTCTCTCTCTCTCTCAAGGCAATACTAATGGAGGACTATCTCTCTCTCGTCTCTCCCAAATCTTTCTCTAAGGCAACTATCCTAAGTGTTAACGCTTTGTTACACTTTTTTAATTTTAAAAGAATCAGCATATAAATCAGCGTACGTGCATCATAAATCACTCTCGCTGTCACTGGCAGCGTCATCCCCCTCACTCACATCGCTTACATTGTCGAGCTGTCCCTATAAAGTAGCATCCTCATCGTCGTGAGGTGTAGTGTTAGTACTCACATGACTATCCATGAATGCGGTGAAGTTACATTCATGCGGTGACTCGTCTCTAAAATCCACCGACTCAACCTCACTGTCGTCACTCAGGGAGGCATTTAAAACAGCCTTGCCTTTTCCTTGCCGCTTTAACCTAGTAGGAAACTCAAATTCCTTATGACCTCTACCATCACACTCATAACATCTTTCCTCATCTTTCTTAGGCGTGTCCATTTTATCTTTATCATTTATCATTTCTCTTTTCAATTTTATTTTTCTCAAAATTCTTTTTATCTTTCAAATTGCCATTTTTCTTCAATTTGAGAAATTTCTTGAAATTTTTTGCAAACAAAGCCAAATCGTCTAACTCAAAATCAAAATCTGAATCAGAAATCTCTTCCTCTTTTCTCCTAAAGGACACACCTCTCTTTCTTGCTGACCCCTCACTCTTCCTAGCACGGGCTTTAAGTGCTACCCCTTTATCTTTTGATTTTATCGTGTTAGGAAATATGTATATTTCATAAGCCTGGAGGTCTCCTACCAATTCTTATAATTTCAGACTACTCAAATTTCCTATTGAATTTAGCACAGTAACTTTAAGGATAAAATGCTTAGTCAGTGGTCTCATAATCTTTTTAACTACTCTAGCATCATGAATGTGTTTATCCAAATTGAAACTAGTGTTTACAGTATCAGATAAGCATGAATAGAATTCATCAAAACACTTAGATTCAAGTGTGGTGATTGTCTCAAATTGTGTAGTTAAATTTTGCAATTTTGATACTTTAACTGCATTAGTGCTTTCATGGGTAAGTTGAAGAACATCCCATACTTCTTTTGATGTGGTACACGTCATGATGCATCGGAACTCGTCGGGGGTGATGTTTTCGAAAATTGCACTAAGCCCACATGAGCTATATGTGCTCCATTTAAATTTTTCCTCATCCCATGTAGTCACGGGTTTTAAAGTAGTTACGTTATCTACAATGACAGCGGGAGGCATCCACCCTCTTTCACACATAAGCTGAACACGTTCATCAATGGCCTTTACGTCAGATTTCAAACGGGCTTTCCAATATGCATAATTTGACCCATAAAAAATTGGCACTCGATTATACAAGTTTTCCACTGAAATTACGTTTTTTTCGAAAATCAATTTTTAGACCAAAATTGATATCCTGAAAAATTTTGCAGAACAAATTACACAGTATAATCGTGTAATATGTTATGATACCAATTTGAGAGTGCACCAGTAATTAATGTTTTAACTTGTTTAATTAAGTTCCAATTTGTATCCCCAAAATCCTAACTCTTGCAAATAAATATGATAGATGAATTAAATAAATTCAAGCATGCAAGTCAATCACACATATGATGAAAAAATCCCCCAAAGGGGCAAAAATATTTTTATTTCACTATAATTCGTAACACTTACAATTACAAAGATATACAGTGACACACGAATACCTGTAGGCGTCGGTTCGTTGTCGTCGGTAAGAGATCCTACAAGAGCTCCAAGTCTGCAATGGAGAACATCTTTCTTCTCCACACGAATACTACAGACGAGTAGAACAATTAATATAGGGTTTATAAAGATTCACATATGTATTTGGGAAGGATTTGTGAATAAAAAAGGTTTGAAAACCTTGAAAAAATGAAGTCTGAAAAATGCAGCAGTTTTGTAGAAAATGGAGTTTCAAAGACTTGAGAAACGTGTATACAGAACACTGCTATTTATCCGAAAATTGAAGCGGCGCGTTGCTCGAACAACATAAGGTCGTCGCTCGAAAGAAAAAGATCATCGCTTAAGCGACTTCGCGCGACAGTTGCATGTCGCTTGAACAACAATGCGTTGTCACTCGAACGACGTCAGCATCAAAATTTTCTCACCTCTACACTTAGAAACAATTATTTATGCGAAGGAAAACATTTTGAAACCATAAAAAATATTTTCTAAAAATTCCCAAATAATTATGTAACCATTAAAAACTCCAAATTAATTATTTTACAATTAATGCAAGTGGAGTAGTGGGAATGTTTTATGTTTAAGACACACGTTGCACGATGCCCAGTGATGATGCATTACGCACGTATGAAGATAGTGGGAGCGTGATAACTTTGGATCAAGATCGAGGCCGACATGGATGAACCTGTTGACGTGCCGAATGTAGCGGTATCAGACATACTAACTATGATCTAGGACACACAAAATACTTTCTAGATTCTAAACGGACATTTATAAAAACATGTCCTTACATAACCAAAAGAGATCATACCTACATCAAGTTCAGGCTCCTTGGGATTCTTTGGCAGGTCAAGGTCATCTTCAGAATTGTCATCTCGACCTCTTTTCCTATAATATTTATTTTTATAAGGGGAGATCGATTGTCTTCTGGTATCCCGACCATCAGTTAGGTTAATAAATTTTATCAATTTTCCTCGATGGATAAGAGATTCAATCTCATTCTTCAAGGCAATGCAGCTATCAGTGGTATGTCCATGGTCTTTATGAATGTCACAATACTTGGACTTATCTCTCCGGTTGGGCGATAATTTTAGTTTTTCGATAAATTTCAAGTCTTTACTACCCCTGATTTTATCCAGAATGTGGTGCACCCCTATGTGAGAGGAGTATATTCCTAATACTTTTTAGGTTTGTCGGATTTCTTGTCTTTATTCTATTTTTTCTTAGAATTATTCTAGTCCTCAGATTTTGCCTTGGGAGTTTGTTAAGCAGCCATAACCTCTTCGGCATTCGTAATCTTCCCTAATTTTTCCATCAATTTAGTCATGGTTTTTGGAGGTTCCTTTACCAAATCATAATACAGCTTCTCAGGGAGTAGCTCGCTCATCAAAGAGGTGATAGCCATTTTCTTCTCATAATCAACAACTTCCAGTTTATCATTATTGAAACGGGTGATATATTCCCTAGTAGTTTATCCTAGTTTCGATGAACATTGAGTAAGTCGGCTACTTTCTTGACTGGCTTGGCCCCAAAGCAGAAATTGCTGATGAATAGTTCAGAGAGCTTATGAAAATTGACAATTTGTCCCGAGGGTAAATTATTCTACAAGATTTAAGCTAAACCAGTGATAGTACCTAAAAAAGCTCTACATCTCATCTTGTCTAGGACAGAATAAAAATCACTAACAACTTGGTATTGTTCGACATGAAGGACATGATCAATTTGTAAGGACATAATATGTCACACTTAGTATGTCGTATACCGCTACAAGTTTGTCGAAGCATTAGAAAGCGTACATCTACAATCGACGATCCGAATTTCAAGTCAACTTCAACAGTCATGCCCAACAAGGACAAATTTGGTAAATGTGTTTTAGTTCCATTTATATTTTTCATAAAAAGTGTTAGGATATTCTTGTGAAAGGTAAAATATTTTTCTATTTATGAAAAATAATTTTTGAAAAGATTTTAAATGATTTTATCATAAAACTTTTTGGATAACTGTTCTCAGATTCGTAAGAGTGTTGGTTTATAAGTTTTCAAATGTTTTAAAACTCTGTAAAATGAATTTTGAGATTTGTGCTTGGTCGTTCAAATGAGATCTTATCTCGTTCGAACGAGACCAGACGTCATTCGAATGACATGATAGTTTGATCGAACGAGAAGTCTTTGTTTTTGACACGTCACCGCCTTAAATATTTTTATATAAAGGGTGTCAGACTTCTAGTTTTCCTGTGGAGAAAAGAAGGTTTCAAACAGAATACGTTTTTAGTGTTCTTGGTTTATTCTCCATTACTTTTGAGGGTTCAAAATTTATTTTTACAATTCACAAAATCCGAAACTTTTTGTGTGAGTTGTTTTATGGAACCTAAAGCATGTTTTGTTGGGAGTTTTGCTGCTGAATCATAAGTGCCTTAGAAAGGTACTGGGCTGACTATAGGTGCCACTTGCGGGAGGTACTGGACTGATCGACTGCGTGTCATAGGGAGTGTTGTGGTGTTCATGGGCTGACGACTACGAATCAACACCTGCGGGTATTTCGTAAGTCAAATTGTATTTTCGCTGTAATTCGATTGTAAACTATTCTTTTAAAAATTATAGTGGAAATAAAAGGTTTTTGCCCTGTGGGGATTTTTTTCCTGAAATCTATCTTTGTCAGCTTGTTCATCGCATGATTTATTTTGAGATTTGAATTGATACGTAGATGCATCTTTAGGGGCTGAATGGATTTGTATTTCGTTTGAGCATATTTGGGCATCCAATTAAATAAGTTTGAATTGGAAATTTTGAATCAATATTGCACACATCATTTTCAAATTGGTATCAGAGTACTTCTGGTGGGTGTTTCTTCTTTGGTTCTGCTCTTGTCTTTTGGTTAAGCAAGAAGCAAAAATCCATGTCTTTGTCCATTGCGGAGGCTAAGTAAATAGCCGTCGGGAGTTGTTGCACACAACTTCTATGGATGAAGCATATGTTGGAGGATTATGGGATATCACAGGACACCATGACTATTTCTTGTGATAACACGAGAGCGATACACATATCTCGTAATCCAGTCCAGCATCCACGCATAAAACATATTAGGATACGCGGGCACTTTATCCGTGAGCTTGTAGAGGAAAAGGTCTTATCCTTGAGTTTTGTATCTACCGACCTCCAGTTAGCCGATGTCTTCACGAAGCCTTTATATGCCCTTAGATTCGAAAGTCTTAGGAAATCTTTAGGAATTTACACAGTTGACTGAGGGGTGGTCACCATGTCTAGAGTAGGATACACTTTTCCTTGATCATATCATTTGATTCATATCTCTAGATTGTATTTTTTGTATATTTATTTGTTCGATTTTTTTATTTTTTTTGGAAAAAAAAAAGATTTTCATTTGATAAAAATTTTTGAAAAACACAAAAAATAGTTTTGTATTTTATTTACATCGTTTATGGATGAACATTTAAGATAACCATAGTCACAATTTCATTCCATATTTCACGTGGGATGCTACATCATTTCATCCATGTGCTTTACATTGATTGGAGTCTTTGAGATGCGATTCGTGATATCTTCTACATGTTTGGCTCCTTATCTCCTTTATTACACACATGCATGGTATTATTTGAGTATTGTACTTGTCTATCACATATTGGCTTGAGTGTTTCCATCTCAATTTTGTCTATACAACGAATCAAATGAAATAAAACAAGATAATAAAAGGTGTGCATGTTTTCAACCGTTTGTAGTGAGTTTATGTGAATTTTATAAACGGTGAAGGGCTACGAAAGGAACACTTTTATCCTTTGCGATTAAGATGTCGTTTAAATTGGACCTAAAAAATTGAGGGATTTTAATTATCCGGGGTCTAAAAAGGTTTAAAAAGAGCCCAAAAAAATTTAAATGGTAATAAAAAGATATATACGCCAATAATGGGCCATTAGGTAGGTTCGCCAATTCTTCAATGTTTGAGAATTTAGATCAACTCGAAAAGAAAATATATATGAGGGAGTTTGGTTGGAGAATTAAAACTACTTTTCACGTCCTTAAAAAGCCTTGAAAAATATGAAATCGTTTTGGACGTTATTGGTGTGAAAATCACTTTGAGCTTTGATTGGATGATTTGATTGAGTCAATTTATTATAGCTCCATAATTTTTACACCAAAGGAAGATGTTGAGTTTATTCGTTAGAAATATCCAATATTCATCATGCACATATGTTATGGTTGTATGTATTGATTTTCCTGTTAAATTTTCTCACATCCCTTCATTTTCGCTATCATGGACTTGGTTGTTTTAGTGTTCTTTCATGGTGTGATTTTGTTTGGTTTAAAAATTTTGAAAAATTCAAAAAGAGAATTTTTTTCCATGTGACATTCTCCATTTTCATTGTGTATGTTCTTCATATCTGTCTATTTGGGGACATCATAAAAAAGGGGAGTACGAATTATGGGGGAGATTTGCTTGTTTGTTTATATAATGATTCGCTTGCTCATAATTGATATTTGTTTCTGCTTATCATTATATTTCAAACTATTGCGCGTCACGGGTATTTTTTTCTTGTCTCATGTGTGTAGGTATTGAAATGGAGAATAATTTTTGCACGCCCTGATGATGACATAGAAAGTTTGAAGAGTTGAAGATTTGAAGATGATCAAATTTGTGAAGACACGCATTTAGTATTTCCAGTTTTTGGGTTTAATAGGGATATTAGATTGTATGTCAGTTTGTTTATTTTTGGGCAGCATAATTCGGATATTTTTATGTATGTACCGACATAGATATAGGGGGATATTTGTAAGGACATGTTCTATAAATGTTCGAGGTAGAATCTAGAAATTTTTCAAGTATCCTAGATCACAATTACGTATGTCTGATACCGCTACATTCGGCGCGTCTCCACGATCATCCTCGACGGCCTCGATCCGAATTCATGCATCCATCATCTTCGTACGTACATCATGTGTCAACCAACATACTCTTCAACAGTTCTCACTACTCCATGTACTTATGTTAAAAATAATTTTAATTGGAGTGTTTAATTATTTGCATAAATAGTTGAGAATATTTTTTAAAATAAATTTTCGAAGTCTGGAAGAAGATAAACACGCAAAATCTTTTTAAGGAAGTTTTCTGTGACACGTCACTGATGTCATTCGAACGACACCATGTTTCGCTCGAATGACGCACCGCCTCAACTTTCTATTTAAACGGTGTTCGTGCTACACGTTTTTCTAAGTCTGCATATCTCCGTTTCTGCGAAATTGACCCTGTTTATAGACTTCATATTTTAAGGTTACAATACCTTTTTAATTCATAAATAATTCTCAATCTTTTATGTGAATCCTCTAAACCCCAGGGAAGAGTATACTACTCATCTGGAGTACATTTATGGAGAAGACGAAGCGTTTCTATTGCTAACCTTATGGAGCTCTTGCGGGAACCATAGTCGACGACATCGAAACCGATGCCTGAGAGTATTTCGCATGTCACTACTTGTATTTTCATTGTAATCCGTATAAATCATTCTTTACAAAATTATAGTGAAAATAAGATGGCTTTCCCCTTGTGGGGGATTTTTCCTCATCGTTTATTGTCTTAGATGCTTTGATTATTTATTTATTCAATCACGTTTGTCTGTAAGTGTTAAGACTTGTTGGGACTAAAATTAGAATTTAATTAAATAAGTTTGACATTGATTGTTGGAACACTCTCACAATTTTACCATCATATTTGGGCGTGACCACAGACGGTTTGAATTTAGAACGTGTATGCTAATCGATAATAGCCTGGATGAAAGGAGATCCTTTTATAAAACTCCATTATAGAGGATTCTTAGTGTTGGCCATTTCCCCCCAACGATCTTCCAGTTTTTGTATGGATCCCTTCCAAGAGTGCTCCTTTGGTTTGGACTTGGATGAAGCATCTTTGGTGGCTTTACTGTGGACATGTGTTGAGCTCTCTTCCTGAGAATACTGCTCGGCACGCACATATCCTTTGATGTTGGACCCTGGACTTAACTGACCCTTCCCTATGCTCGCAGGATCGTACTGGCTCTCTGTGATAACCTCTAGTTTCTCGGGGACCTAGGTGATCAAAAGCGGACGTCTTGCTTAAAATTTTTAAGACGCTAGGCCACTCAGAAGTGAAATACAAACCATCATAGTAATCAGTGGAAATTGACGATGTTGCCCCCGGACGGTAGGATCTCTCACGAGAAGACCTAAAGTAGCCGATTCTCTCATTTCTGGTGGGATGAGGTGGTATATCCCTCTGGGATGATGCAATGGTGGACTTGTCTTGCAATGTTAGAGCCAACTGTCGAACTGACTTTTGCATGGATTCCTTCCCTTTGGCCAGATTGAGTAAAATTCCTTAAAGATCCACCACGCTAGAGGAGCAGATGAATATGGAGCATTGCCTGTATTCGTAAGAATACTCTCGAAAATGTTCGTCATCCGTTAAAGAATATACTAAGGGAAAAAGTGTATAGGATGGGTAGAGAACAATGATCAGCAGTCGTTTCCACAAACGGTGCCAATCTGTTGATGGCCAAAATTAATAGATACTTTATCTTAGCTAATAATTCCCAATTTTTTAACCACAGATAAAATGTAAAGGAAAATAATAAGGAATAACAAATGTTTTTAAAGTGGTTCATCTTAGGAAAAGCCTAGGTCAACTGTTATGGTATTACTATTGAAGGTGGTTACATAGAATTTAGGGTAGTCTTGCGTATATGAGCTAGACTTGTCCCTTGAGCTAAGGGAAATGAAATATTTATAATGGTCCAAAATCCAAGGGATTTAATGCCTTTATATATCCAAGAATTTACACTAGTACATATTGAATGAGATTATTTCCCTTCTAAGGCACGTGTGGAATGTCTTTTGATAATTCACATGTGAATGACTTGTCTTTTTCCTAATGGTTCATCTTCTTAATCTGGTCGGCCAGTATGCCGACCAAGTTATTCTGGAGCCGATCAAGTATGAAAAAAGCGCCGAGGTGTATATTTATGAGGACAAGTGTCACAATATAATAAGTCCACGTGTCATGAATAATATGGCCCACAACAATATTATTAGTTTTGGATTCATGTAATTAATTTGATGGCTTGATAATTTTAATATTATTACTTTTGGTTTAAGAAATTAGTTAGCTCTATAATGGGATTACTTGACAGGTTTGAAACATGTGCAAGATCTTTTTCTAGAAATGAATGAATAAAAAATAATCTTTTAAATAAATTAATTATGGTCATGATCCTAAACCGTGGTAAGTTTTCATAAGTCAAGACATGGGTCATGATCACGGACCGTGACGAGTTAATGTATTGTTCACGGCATCAGTCATGGTCTTGAATCGTGACCAGTCAATGTATTCTTCATGCATAGGGTCACAATTTATGACCGTTACAATATAATATATTAGTCATGGTCAGCATCATGGTCAGGAAACATGACTAATGGTCATGGCTACCAAGAGTGACCATCTCCCAAAATATAGTTAATGAGTGGGTCCATGAATCCTACTGATAATCTCGGTTTAGGATCGTGACCCACAAAATAATCACCATAGAAATTATAAAAGTCCAAGACCGTGACCAATGTTGTTCATCACGATTGTGGACCATTATAATTTATGGGTTTGGTTTAGTATCCCAATACTACGTGATAAGGTTGTTGTCTCCCCTGTGGGGCTATGCGTTTAGATTCTTTTATATGGGTGTTGGTTTGTGGTTACACGATTCGTGTGTTGGTATGATGGCATAGTTATTTACTCATATATGTATTTGAAGATTTTATGATTTGGGACCTGTAGTATTTGATAATTGTAGAGGCGCGAGAGATTTGCTAAAGCGTAGGACTAGGCCTTCGTGATATATTTTGTGTGGTGGCTTTGAAGATGCCCTATGATTCTTATGGTGGATCGAGAGTGCCCACGTGATGTTTGTGTATGGTATGTATATTAACTTGTGGAAGTTATGTTGTTAGGGTGGCTAGAGTTAGCACTATATCCTTAGGGTAACATTAATAAAACCGAATATTATAATGAGATAATGTAATGGGTTCGATACGGATAATGTAATAATAATTAGTCAGGAATCACTTAACTAATTCGTCATATGACAATATTAGTATTGTTATATGGATCTTCTGATTGGGATCATGTTGGAAATTCTTTTTGGGGCATGATCCTCTTGCATTGAAACATTTCAGGTCGGAGGTATCATCGATTCCAGAGTTGAGCTACTCGAGGCATTAGATTCATTCCTCTTTCACTCATTCATTATCTGCATAAGTGTTGGGAGTTTCATCTCTTATCTATTTACTTTGTGTCTTTAAATTATGAGAGATTATGTATGGGTCGTGTTGGCACCATTATTAGTTTATTTACTTTCAATTGAGTTTTATTATTGTCGTTGGGTTTGAGACTTATGGTTTTGGTATCAAGCATTCTTAATTGATGAATGTCATTATTCAATTATTATTCTATCATTTATTCTTTTTGTTATTTACTCTTTTACGTTTATAATGGTATTTAATGGTTAGATATCTCTTTTAGAATGTATATGAGAGTGTCACCCTGTATATGGAAGATAAGGGTAGTCACAACCTAAGATAAACCATGGATTTCGTCAAAGGGTGAAACTAATACTAGAGTTAACAAAGTAAGGTCTAGTTATAGCAAAAGATGGAACCTCTCCATAATATGTTCTAGTTATAGAAAAAGATGGAACCTCTCCATAATATGTTTATGTTTGGGGATATACAGTTCACACTGAAAAAATATTATGGAATATGATGACGATAAACATGCAAACATGCACACACATATAGCTTTGAAAATATTTTTTAAAACTTTTATTATTCCTAACCAAGTGAAGTTATACTTAATCATCTTAGAAATAGCAGACCTATTTGTCGAAAAACTACTAACAAGTAAATAAAGAGGATAAATCCATCCCCCAATAAAAAAAATGGAAGTGTAAAGAAATAACACACGAGAGATATATTTTTCTACTCGAGGAAAAACTCTCTTTCCCTTATGTTTGTATAGTAGATGGAGGGATGAAGAGTGAGAATATTATATATATATATATATATATATATATATATATAGAGAGAGAGAGAGAGAGAGAGAGAGAAAGGCTCACCTACTTCATGATGTACACATCATACCATACATCACACCTAGTTTTAAGCCTTAAGAAATCCTTTTTTCAATTTTTTTATTTTTCTCCTGAAATTAACCTCCCAATAAACCCATATTCAAAAAATGAGGTATATATATATATATATATATATATATATATATATATATATATATATATATATATATATATATAGAGAGAGAGAGAGAGAGAGAGAGAAGATCACGAGTGGACCAAAAGACCGAAATTTTTAATGGACTTACTAAAACATCAAAAAATAAGTTAATTAATTTTAATTTCTCAGTGTAATTGATCCGCACTAGCGGCAGCGACTACCTCCTACCCCCCACCCAACCCAGACTACCTCCTACCCCCCACCCAACCCGGCCCATACTTACATCTACTCTAACCCACGATTCAGGCCAGAACCCACCTGCCATACCCGAAACAATAAAATAAAAAAACACATCCTTACACGAACCCCCAACATTTGGCAGTGGTTGGAGTCGTCAGCGGCAGGAGTTGTGCAACGAGTTAAAGGTTTCGGGCTGTGCTTTATCGTCGGCAGCAGTGGGGTAAGATTGGTGGTGATGGGTTTCGCCGATCTGAGTAAGGTGGAGGAGTTGGGTTTTGATGGTGGTCGGAAATGGCACGTATGAGTTCGATTTGAGGCCGAGGTAATGGGTTTGGGGGGTTGAGTTGAAGGTCATCGTGTATGGAGAGTTAGTCGTTGGCAATGGTAGGTAAGGTCTGGTTTTGGGGGGGAAAGGGTATGGGTTTAAAGAAGTGGATGTTGGCCGGATGTCATGGAGGTTTGTCAGGTGGTCAGCCGGAGGTGGTGGCTGGTGTGTAAAGGTAGGTGATGATGTTAGGAGAGTAAGGTTGCGAGAGTTGGTGTCGGGTGCAGTTGGCCCGAACCTATTACACCAAGAATAAAAATTAATTAACTTATTTTTTGATGTTTTATAAAGTTCAATCTTTTGTTCCACTCGTGATCCCCTCTCTCTCTCTCTCTCTCTCTCTCTCTCTCTCTCTCTCTCTATATATATATATATATATATATATATATATATATATATATATATATGTGTGTGTGTGTGTGTGTGTGTGTGTGTGTGTGTGTGTGTGTGTGAAAAGCTATTAGGATGGATCCATCTTGGCTCAAATTATGCAAGACAGTGCATACGTAGATCATTCAAGCTGTTTAGAAGACGAAGTTAAGGATGTCAATTCCTCTCCACCTATGTATTAATTAGGGTATTTCATACCAATAATTGTGATCTTATCCCACAAGATTTGTAACTTACTACCTATAAATAAATGCTTTCAAACCCGTAGCTAAACACGCATAATTGGAGTAACACTATCCTGTTCAATTTCATTAATAAGAGTTTCATACCCCAAAGGTATAGGCATATCCATGTTTCCAAAACATGTAAATCTCATCTCCTATCTTGCGTTCTGTATTTTATTGTTTCAGTTTATTCACTATTTCTCATATTATCCAAATTTTTCCTTAGTATATCATGCATTTTTACCAATTTTAAATTTGAACCAAATCTCTTGATTTGTTTGATAAGTAATTAAAATGTTATAATTAGTGATTGAATAATAATTCTTTCACGACTTTGTAATTCTACTTATTTTTGGGTCTAGTTATTTCACTTCATTTTGTTACTTTAACCCACCACAAGTGTCATCAAAACTCACACACATGTTCCAAAGGACCTTTATAAGTGTCGCAATAAGTAATTTTGAATTATTAAAGTATTAAAATGTAGTGTTATACCTTTCATTTTTAATCCAATTTAAAGAAAAATATAGATTAAAGAGAAACAATTTACTACTTTCATTTTTCTTTCATATACTAGAAAAAAGGGGGTAACAAAAGAGAGAAATTTGTTCTTTCCTTCACTTTTTCTTCCCATTCCATCCTCCCCTACCGAATACTGATTAAGATTTGCGTAAACAATGAGTCCTATTTTGAGCAATAAGGAAATAAACTATTACGATTATACTAGTGTGCATGCTTGCCTCCCCACGTGCGTGTATGTGAGAGGAGATTCTTGGAATGCGAATTGAATTGAGTTGGATCTATAATTTATAAAGAGACAAAGTGCATATGTATCGATGTCTTTCTCCTAAAGTAGTTGGAGAGTTACTTTTCCATTCCATCTATGCAGTATCTTACCAGACAAACTCTTTTTCTTTGATGAATAAATTTACCATGTATACAAACTATGCCAACTTTTTTTTCTTCTAGAATCCGAGGTTGCCCCTTCTCTTTCACAAAGTAGATCCATCAACTTCTTTAACTTTTTAGTCAAACAATTGACAACTACATGCTCATTTGTCGTGCATCCACCCAGTGCTCTCTAGGCCGAGTTGTTCATTTATTTGTCTTTACTCTTTAGCATTTCTTTTGTCAATTGCGAGGTCGATATAAACTCCCTCATTTTAAGGCAATTTGATGTTAATTGTGGGTACCCGAAATTTAGAACTATGGGCCTGGACGAGTAGCCCAATCCTGGCGGCCCAAAGTCCAGGTCCCCCTATCTTTTATAATTGATCCAGTCTCCCCCCACGATCCCATGAAGGGAAGTTATGGGGGAAATGGAAAACTTGGAGGAACCCATCACCCCCATTCATCTATATGCACATGTATATATTAAACCCTAGGTCCGGGGCAAAAGGACAGGTTGTATTCTCTGTAATCACTCTTCGGAGTATATAGAAATAATATCGACTGCACCACCGTGGACGTAGGCACATCTTGGCTGAACCACGTACATCCTTTGTTGTGTGATTGGCATCTTGTATTCCTTGTCCTCTTCTTGATAATCTTTCTCTCATATTTATTTGTGTTGCATAATAATTGCATTCACAATTGGCGTCGTCTGTGGGAACCGTTCATATTTCCCTGAGAAGAGCCCACATCAAGAAAGGAGTTTAAGATGTCTGGGCACAGCAACAATGCCCCCCAAGCAAGGGATATTCAAGAGCCACCTGCTCCTCGCAGGATTAGGTCTGAAGTCCGACGTTCAGAATAGAGAGCTCGCTTGGAAAGACCAGCCTCAGAAGAGAGTCAGGGACCAGCGAGGTCCACGTAGATATCCAGGTTGATTGATGCGTACGAGGCAAGGCTCCACGAGCAGAAGGAGTCTTCTCGTAGATACGAGGCTGAGAATGCTCGCTTGAAAAGAAGACTGGAAAGACTAGAATGGGAGCTTCGCCCTGATAACCGGAGACGCCCATATCGCACTCCTAGCCCTCAGGCGAGCAAGTCTCACAGCCGAGGAAGGAGCCCTAGGCGAGAATCTCAAAGGGACGAAGGAGGCGAGTCAGACGATGACATTCGCGAACAGCTGTGAAGAGCTCACCGCCACCAGAGCCCTACTCGCAGCGACGAGCACATACGAAACATGGTCCGCGGGGATATGGACCAGCATCTCGCTCACCATGGAACAAGATCAACGAGAGAACTCGCGAGGAGAGCTCTCAAAACCCAGATGAAGTCACCTTTCACAAGAGAAATCGAAGAGGAGCAAGTGATACGGCGGAAATATTGCGTATTTCACCCGTTAACCTACGCGTTATTAGCCCCCTCGGGTATCTTATTCCCTATATTTATGCTCGTTAACCGGACAACCCTCGGATTTCTATGATAACATGTTTCGCAGGTGTTAATTGAGCTTTTGTAGGTATTTGGATGCTAAGTGTGAAGTCCGGATGCGTTTCGCTCGATTTCCGTACACAACCGCATGCGCAAGGGCATTTTAGTCTTTTGATAGCTTGGGCACCTGGCCCGACATCTACACGGAAGTTGTAGCCCTCCTCGCTAGCTTCGCATGGCCGCGAACGGTGCGCGATTCCGATGCATAACGACAAAGTTACGGCGATTGGAGCGACGTTGGATTGTATGCCAAAACAGGGAGGATTGCAGGCTGCCCCTGCTTGGTCGATCTATCGACCATAGGGGTCGATCGATCGACCCTTCTTATTTTTGCCACGAATCACTCTGTCGATCGATCGACAATAGAGGTCGATCGATCGATCCCCTGTTTTTCTGCAGATATTTTCTTTTCTTTTCTTTCTTCTTTTCTTTTATTCTAACTTACTATATAAGCCAAATTTTGGTTTTGTAATAAGGGGCAGCCCAAAATACGATTTTAGGTTAGTTTTAGCTTAGGTTTTTGGGGTTTTGATTGGTTTTTCTTCTTCCTCATTTGGTGTGACAACATTTGGGTTGTAAGATTGATCTTTTCTTATTCCCTCTCCATTAATATAGTTGTATTTCATTGTTTTATTGCTTTGTAGTTAGTTTACTTGCTTTATTTATTGCTTTTCTAGTTTAATTTAGTTAATTCACCATGCACCCTTAGATAAATAGGGTCGGGATTTCATTTCCGCCATTTACGGGCCCCGAGCTCCGAAAACTAGGTTTAGTGCAAATTCGCGTTTAATTGAAACCGCGCGTATCAAAGTTGGATTGCTAAGCGTTTATCTTTCTTTGTCACGCAACGTTAGAGTTTATTGCGACAATCCGAATTTAATCCGCGTGCGACCATTTTTCAGTTAAATGTTTAATCTCGCAACTTTGGCTTAAATTCCTTATTGTGTGATGTTTATGCTTAATTGGATATGCTCGATTAAATTGCTTTCGAGCCTTAACTCTAGTTAGTAGTTGTTTCGATCCGTTTGGTAGAATGCGATCCCGATTCTCACTTTCCTTTAATTTAGCGTTAACTTCTCTTTTCTTTTGTCACCATAACCCCACATCACCTTTTACACTTTTATTCTTGAAGTTTTAAAGTAATTAACATCTAAAATTTAATAATTCCCTGTGGATTCTCGACACCCGACTTACCGCTTTACTTGCTTGTCAAGTGTAGCTGTAGCTTAGGTCTATTCTTTTGCATGTCGAACGGGAACCGAAATCAACGATAGTGTCCCTACACGAGCACTCGGTTCCCCTCGCGTCAAATTGGCGCCGTTGCCGGGGATCGAACCCGGGTCACCCGCGTGACAGGCGGGAATACTTACCACTATACTACAACAACGCCAATTTGACGCGGGTTTACTTGTTCTTCTTGTTGGTTTACTTGTTCTTCTTGTTGCATCTTATTTCATTGCTAGGGACTAGCAATGTGTAAGTTAGGGGGTGTGATACGGCGGAAATATTGCGTATTTCACCCGTTAACCTACGCGTTATTAGTCCCCTCGGGTATCTTATTCCCTATATTTATGCTCGTTAACCGGAAAACCCTCGGATTTCTATGATAACATGTTTCGCAGGTGTTAATTGAGCTTTTGTAGGTATTTGGATGCTAAGTGTGAAGTCCGGATGCGTTTCGCTCGATTTCCGTACACAACCGCACGCGCAAGGGCATTTTAGTCTTTTGACAGCTTGGGCACCTGGCCCGACATCTACACGGAAGTTGTAGCCCTCCTCGCTAGCTTCGCGTGGCCACGAACGGTGCGCGATTCCGATGCATAACGACAAAGTTACGGCGATTGGAGCGACGTTGGATTGTATGCCAAAACAGGGAGGATTGCAGGCTGCCCCTGCTTGGTCGATCTATCGACCATAGGGGTCGATCGATCGACCCTTCTTATTTTTGCCACGAATCACTTTGTCGATCGATCGACAATAGAGGTCGATCGATCAATCCCCTGTTTTTCTGCAGATATTTTCTTTTCTTTTCTTTCTTCTTTTCTTTTATTCTAACTTACTATATAAGCCAAATTTTGGTTTTGTAATAAGGGGCAGCCCAAAATATGATTTTAGGTTAGTTTTAGCTTAGGTTTTTGGGGTTTTGATTGGTTTTTCTTCTTCCTCATTTGGTGTGACAACATTTGGGTTGTAAGATTGATCTTTTCTTATTCCCTCTCCATTAATATAGTTGTATTTCATTGTTTTATTGCTTTGTAGTTAGTTTACTTGCTTTATTTATTGCTTTTCTAGTTTAATTTAGTTAATTCACCATGCACCCTTAGATAAATAGGGTCGGGATTTCATTTCCGCCATTTACGGGCCCCGAGCTCCGAAAACTAGGTTTAGTGCAAAATCGCGTTTAATTGAAACCGCGCGTATCAAAGTTGGATTGCTAAGCGTTTATCTTTCTTTGTCACGCAACGTTAGAGTTTATTGCGACAATCCGAATTTAATCCGCGTGCGACCATTTTTCAGTTAAATGTTTAATCTCGCAACTTTGGCTTAAATTCCTTATTGTGTGATGTTTATGCTTAATTGGATATGCTCGATTAAATTGCTTTCGAGCCTTAACTCTAGTTAGTAGTTGTTTCGATCCGTTTGGTAGAATGCGATCCCGATTCTCGCTTTCCTTTAATTTAGCGTTAACTTCTCTTTTCTTTTGTCACCATAACCACACATCACCTTTTACACTTTTATTCTTGAAATTTTAAAGTAATTAACATCTAAAATTTAATAATTCCCTGTGGATTCTCGACACCCGACTTACCGCTTTACTTGCTTGTCAAGTGTAGCTGTAGCTTAGGTCTATTCTTTTGCATGTCGAGCGGGAACCGAAATCAACGATAGTGTCCCTACACGAGCACTCGGTTCCCCTTGAGTCAGCAAGCTCCCAAGAAATTTGTTATTCCAAGGTTTAAGATTTACGACGAAAAGACTGATCCCATCGATCACGTCAGGCAATACCAACAGTCATCGGGATTCCCTAATGTGCCGTATTTTCCCCTCGAGCCTTCATAATGTAGCACAGAAGTGGTTCGAAAGGCTCCCCCACCGATCGATCAAGAATTTCAAATCCCTAGTCGAACTCTTTACGGCCCGATTCATTACCAGTAGCTCCCATCCCAAAAGGATGGATGTTCTACTGACAATGAATAAAACGCCTCAAGAGACCCTCCGAGAATACACGAAAAGGTACTGGGAGTTATTCAATGAGATCGAGGACTGCGCGGAGGAGGTGGCAGTGGCCTCCTTCAAAATTGGGCTCCCTAGTTCTTCCCTCCTCTACCAATCCCTGACGAAGAAGGAAGTTATGACTATTGACGACCTTATGGCCTGAATCGAGAAATATGCAAAGGTGGAAAATGTCACCCGCTCTAATACGGGAGAAAACGCTCGAGATAAGCTCACTACCAAGGTAGGAGAGAAAACTGAGAACCAGAGGAAAGGAGGAAAGAACGGAGGCAAAAATGGCTCTAAGAATGGAGGGAACCAGGACGCGTCGAAAGCATTCCAGGCGGTCAACACCGTCTTCAAGAACCAATTTATAAGGTTCTCGTGAAGATCAAGGATGAGCCATTCATCAAGTGGCCCAGGAAGATGGGGGGAGATCCCTCGAAGAGGAACAATGCGTTGAGATGCACTTTTCACAAAGAGGGAGGGCACAAGACCGAGCACTACAAAGCTCTTAAGTCTCACCTCGAAGAATTGGCCCAGTCCGGGCATTTGAACGACTTTGTGGAGAAAAGGGCAGAGAAAGTGACTGCCAACAGAGAGATGAGACTCGACAATGTGCTGGAGGATGATGCTGGACATGAGTTCGCCGTAATTCACAGAGTATCTGAGGTCAAGCAGATACCAGGGAACTCAGCTCGAATGGAGATGAAAAAACTTACAGCGGTAATGCAGGCTTTTCAAATCGATCTAGCAAAGTCATCGTCAGGAAAGCGTCGACGAGCAGAGGACGTCAACTATAATAAGCATATTGTTTTCACGGATGAAGATTTGATGGGAGTAAGGACCCCACATCATGATGCCCTGGTTATTACACTCAGGATAGCCAACTTTGACATCGACAAGCTGCTCGTCGATCAAGGAAGCTCATCCGAAGTAATGTACCTCGACATGTTCAGAAGATTGAAGTTGAGCGTCGCTGACCTAAAGGAAGCAACTGTTCCTTTGGTCGGCTTCGCTGGGAAAATGACCATGCCCCTAGGCAAGATAGTGCTGCCAGTTCGTGCTGGGAACGTCTCCAAGATGATCGAGTTTTTGGTAGTTGACATCGAATCACCATACCAGGCCATACTCGGCAGAGGATGGCTTCATGCAATGAAGGCGGTCTCCTCGACCTACCACTAGAATCTCAAATACGTAATCGAGCGAGGAGTAATGGAGATCCACAGCGACCAAGCGATGGTGAGGAAGTGCGTCATAGCAGCCATCCGACCAAATCCAGAGAAGAAGGTCGGTCAACCCAGCGAGAAAGTTGAAGATGTTGTGATACCTTCTAAATAGCAACTAAAGTATAGAAGACCAGGAGTAGAGGAGACCAGGCTCCTCCCCTCTGAGCGTGTCATCGAGGACCTGGTAGAAGTTGTAGCCAAAGTTGGTGACAGTAGCAGAGTCTTCTTGATTGGAGCATCCCTCACCGATCAAAAACAGAAGGAGTTGACGACCTTGCTGAGACATAACATAGATGTTTTCGCATGGGAACCATACGAGCTGCCTGGCATTGATCCTGATATGGTCTATCATCAGCTGCACATCGACCCCACATTCAAGCCAGTCACGCAGAAGGCACGAAGAACTGCACCCGAGAAGGCTAAAGCGGTCGAAAAGGAGGTCAAAAAACTACTGGATGCAGGATCCATATGGGAAGTACAATTCCCCAAGTGGTTGTCCAACCCAGTAGTAGTTCCGAAGAATAATGGGAAGTGGAGAGTTTGCATCGACTTCACTGACCTCAACAAAGCGTGCCCTAAGGATAGTTTCCCCCTCCCAAAGATAGACCAACTAGTAGACGCCACTGGAGTTCACGAGCGAATGAGTTTCCTGGACGCATACTCAGGATATCACCAGATCCCCTTGTATGCCCCAGACCAGGACAAAACGGTGTTTATCACAACGGTTGGGTTGTATTGCTACAAGGTCATGCCATTTGGGCTCAAGAATGCAGGGGCAACCTACCAGCGGCTGGTCATAAAAATGTTCAAGGATCAAATAGGAGACACAATGGAGGTCTACATCGATGACATGCTCGTTAAGAGCAAGAAGAAGGAAAATCACCTCTCAGACCTGTCAAAGACCTTCGAAATCCTCAGGAAGTACCGAATGAAGCTTAATGCGAGCAAGTGTTCCTTCGGTGTCCAGTCAGGAAAATTTCTTGGATACTTGGTCAGTAAGAGAGGCATAGAAGCTAATCCGGACCAGATCGATGCAATCAACAGGGTACAATCCCCTCGAACAGTTCGGGATGTGCAGAAGCTCACTAGAATGCTCGATACCTTAAATCGCTTCATTTCCAAATCCTCTGAGAAGTGTAAGCCTTTTTTCCAGCTTCTAAAAGGGAGTAAACCAATAGAATGGGTCCCAGACTGCTCGCAAGCTTTGGACGAGCTCAAGTCTTACTTAAGCTCTCCACCGCTGCTTGTCACACCACAGCAAATGGATTCTTTGTACATGTACCTCTCGGTATCCAGTCACACTGCCAGCTCGACGTTAATATGTGAGGTCGCAGGAATCTAACACCCCGTCTACTACACGATCAAGACCTTATTAGACGCCGAGCAAAGGTACCTGCCATTGGAGAAGCTCGCCTTTGCACTAGTGATAGCCTCGAGGAAACTGAAGCATTATTTCGAAGCTCATACTATTATCGTCCTTACATCGCACCCCCTTAAGGCGGTCCTAAGGAAAGCAGATTTGTCGGGAAGATTGTCTGAGTGGTCAGTCGAGCTTGGCCGGTTCGACATCTAATTTCAACTAAGGACCGCTATCAAGGGTCATATCCTCACTGATTTCATAACTGAATTCACTGGCGAAGAACTCCACGACCAACCTCGACCAACAAACCAAAAAGAGGACCCAACAATAGTGGAAACCTGGAAACTATTCGTTGATGGATCCTCCAACTCAAAGGGGGCAGGCGTAGGCATCGTTCTCATCACCCCAGAAAACACCATCCTTGAGCAAGGAATCAGGCTTGGATTTGCAACCTCCAATAACGAAGCAGAGTACGAAGCCCTAATATCCGATCTACAAAAGGCGCAAACTCTGGGAGCAAAACATTTACAGGTGTTCAGCGATTCTCAACTAGTCTCCAATCAGGTAAGTGGAGATTACAACACGAATGATGAAAGAATGGCAGCCTACCTCGCCCTGGTAAGGAAACTCATGACGAGCTTTGAGGAGATCAACATTCAGCAGTTTCCCAGAGGGCAAAACAGTCATGCCGACGCCTTAGCAGCCCTAAGCTCGGCAGTTGATTCTAGTCTTAAAAGGGTCATTCCCATCGATTTCCTCATTTGTCCAAGCATTAACCACAACAGCAAGCTGCCAAACGTGGAACAAATACTCCAGGTGGGATCAGCCCCTAGCTGGATGGACCCCTTAAGAGATTATTTAAAAGAGGGCACGCTCCCCGAGGATAAGAAAATCGCCCACCAGATAAGAGTCAAAGCTGCTCGCTTTCACTTATCCATAGGAGGCGACTTGTATAAGAAGTCCTTCTCAGGTCCCTACCTTAGATGCGTCCACCCAGGCGATGTTGAGCAAGTGCTGCACGAGCTTCACGAAGGAATCTGTGGAAGCCATATCGGAGGAAGGTCTCTAGCCTTTCGAGTAATGAAGGAAGGCTATTGGTGGCCATATATGCAAAAGGACTCCGCAGTATATGTCTGCAAATGCCCGAAATGCCAGCTTCATGCTCCAATGGTCCACCAACCATCCAACGACCTAAAATCCCTGACCAGCCGTGGCCCTTCGCCCAATGGGGGATGGACATCGTGGGACCACTACCCACTACTGCCGATAATCGCAAATACCTGTTGGTTGCAACTGACTACTTCACCAAATGGATCGAGGCAGAACCATTGGCAAATATCTGAGATGCTGACATGATAAGATTCATATGGAGGAATATAATCACTCTATTCGGGATCCCCATAACCATCATCACTGATAATGGGACACAATTCGAGAGTGGCCCCTTTCAGGACTTCTGTAATGAACACGGGATCAGACACAACTTTAGTTCGGTGGCCTACCCTCAGAGCAATGGGCAAGCAGAAGCTTCCAACAAAACTGTGATCGATGGATTGAAAAAGCGACTAGAGCGAGACAAGGGCGCATGGGCAATCGAGCTACCCCATCTCCTATGGGAATACCGAACAACTCCTCGTCGAGCAACAGGAGAAACCCCATTTTCGCTAACATATGGCATGGAAGCAGTCATCCCACTAGAAGCGGGCTTGCCAACAATGAGATCCTACCTTGTCGACCAAGGACAGAATGATGGGGCTTTGCTCGCTGAATTCGACCTCGCCGACGAGCGTAGAGAACTGGCCCTGGTGAAGCTTGCGAGCTATCAGCAAAAGCTCGCAAGGCATTACCACAAAAGGGTTAACCCTAGAAGATTCCAAGTTGGGGACTATGTTCTACGGAAAGTCCTGGGCAACACAGTAAGGTCATCAGACGACAAGCTAGGCCCAAACTGGGAAGGACCCTTTAAAGTAACTAGGGACAACCTGCGAAGTGCATATCATTTGGAAACGATGGAGGGCAGAGAGATACCACGAGCATGGAATGCAGCTAATCTTAAGAAATTCTATTTTTAGATTCTCAAGGAATTTTATTGTTGAATCTTTTTCATGTATTTGTTATGTGAAAGGAACAATTCATTCCCCTTATTACTAATGAAATCAGTAACTGCATTTTATCACACATCCTTTTCCAAATCACAGGCACGATGGTCGATATGGCAGGGGGATACCCCTCCTCAGGTCATCATCATAAGACACGAGAGACCTCTTAGCATTGCTCCTGGAAATATATAAAGCCCTATAGAGGATTCTTAGGCAATGCGACCAGATTTTATACTGGCCATCAAACCTACTTTGGTTGAGAAAAATCCTAACCGGATGAAGACATCCAATACCAGGTGTGTCCTCGCCAATTGCCCTACTTAGACCTAAGGGAGTGTGACGACACAACCTAAAAGGTAAAATGGGGCACAATGGTATTTTGGTATTATACTGGACTGGGGAGACACTTGCATGGCAAAACAAAAAGAATTATGAAGCAGCAAGAATATAAAAAGATTGGATGAACACGTTTAGTGAGCAAAATCTCCCAAAACACGAACTTTTCATTGATCTCTTATATTTACAACAGTGATAATACATGTTTAGTCGGCGAAGCTCGCCCAAAGCACTTACATTATCAAAAAAGACAAAAGAATAACAGCTTGTTATATTTACAACAAAGATAATACACGTTTAGTCGGCGAAGCTCGCCCAAAGCGTTTACATTATCAAAAGAAAAAACTTGCAAAAAAATCAAGAAGGTGGAAGCCTCCGAACAAGATAGTCTGCCACCCTAGCTCTTCGTCCATCATCAAGAGCAGGGACCAGCTCTTCCACAACCTCATCTGCGTCCAACTCTAATAGTTGCCGAGGAATAGCATCAATAGGGATCCATCTATCATCCCTCCTGAATGGATTGGGCATCAGAGTGGAGGAGGACTAGGACCTGGAGTTCTTTCAAGGCACTCAACCACCCTCTGATGAAAGAAAGTTCTTCGAACTCGGATAGTCTTGTGGGAGCATCTAGCCAGCCTTGATCATAACCGTCAGCCCATGCTTGGCGAGGACCCTTCTTGAATAGATGCCGCAATCGGGTAACATCCCTTTGAAGCCCAGCAGCAGTTACATATGATCGTCGGACATCATCACAGAGCTCTTCCATCTCCTTGTCCTGTTGTTCTTCTGCTTCCCTGCTCCTTCCCCTTGTGCTCCTACCAGCTCGCGGGAGGGGAGGACGAGTGGAACCTCGCGACATAGAAGAAGTATGTCCAGCTCGCGAAGACGAGGAGCCTTGCAGAACCGCTGAAGTAGTGCTCGACGCATGCTCTCTAAGTTCCAGGACTTCCCTCCTCAGGCTTTCATTCTCCTGCTGCAGGAACTCCCCAACTTGGTTTATCTCGGTGGCCTTTAGCAACCTTGCTCTCAGTACATTAACTTTCTCTTATACAGAGGCACCAATGCCTTCCATATCTTGGAGCTTGTCCTTCAGCCTAGCCACTAGCTCGGACTGCTCCTTATACTTTTGATTCCTTAACCTAAGAGACTTGTAAAGCCTAACGAAGGCCTGACGAACCTGAGGACTAGCATTGGGACCAAGAGTCCTGCCCAATTGAGATGTGGCAGGAATATACTCTTCTACATCAGTCAACTACAAGACATAAAAGGGCAAGGGAAAGAAAAATCAATCAATGCATTGGAAAAAGAAGCCTTTTTATTTCATTAATAAAGGTCAAGTACATTGAGCAGAAAATGGAAAAGTTACAAACAGAAGTATAAAAATAATCCTAAGAGAGGATTAACCAGCAACCTCAGTCTGCCCAGAGGTGGCTGGCTGCTTCCCCTTATAAGCAGCAGCAGAGGCATCCCCCTCTACAGGGATGCCCTCATTCGCCTGGGCAGGACCAGCATCGGCAGGAGTTGTCTGAGAGGTAAGATCAACACCCTCGATGGCTGGGGCAGGGGCTTCTTCGTCTACGATTGTCCTTGGACCCGGGTCATGCTCGTCGAATAGAGGAGACTCAACATCAACACCAGCAGCTAGAAGGGCCTTATTCCAGCCCTTCTTGAAGTTCAAACGGCTGATATAACCTATTTGAACTTCGGTGTCTTCATAAGCCGCAGTCTATCCGGAGTTGTATGAATCTCCTTGATGGTGGCTACCTGGGACTCCTTCTCCTTCATCTGCTCGGTAAGAGCCTTGTTCTCCTCCATAACACCCAGCTTGCTCGAGAAGACTAGGTCATAGGCCTATCTCAACTCGCTCAGCTCCTTGACCACCACATCCCTCTCTCGGTTAGAATTGATAAGGGCCAGATCAGAGGAAGCTCTGGCGGCATCAGCAGCCTTCAGATCAGCCTCCAGCCGAGAACCCCTGACTTCCAGAGCGTACTTCTGCTGCTCCAGCTCGCCATTCATTCTCACCAACTCGTCGCGAGAACGGTAGAGCACAGCGAAGTCCGTCACAAACTGCCAAAAATAAAGAAGAAATCAAGAAGGAGAAATAATTAAAACTTGTTAAGGAATTAAAAAGGGGAGAGAACCTTACCAAGGCTAGTCTCTGGCTAGCTTGAAGGGCTAATTGATCAGACCCCAGCGCCCTCTGGCGATCTGCAAGAAGAACTGCCCTCTCAAGCAGGGCAGGAGCCAGCTGAGGGGAAGTGGCAACTGAGGCCCCCTCGGGCAAGGCTGACACCGGGACCAAGGCTTGCCCAGCCTTCGTCCTCGACTCCATCTTCCTCCTCTCTTCCTCTCTTCCTCTCTTTCCCTCTCCATCCTCTTCCTCTCCTCCACCTTCTTCTTTTCCTCCACTTTCTTTCTCTCCTCCTCCTTCTTTCTCTCCCTCTCTCTCACCTGCTCTTCCTCTCTCCTCTTCCTCTCTTGCTCCTGAGTGGAAGACCGAGAGCCAGTAGCCACGGCCCCAGAAGAAGACTTTTATTTATTTGACCTCTGTGTAAGAAGCACATAGTCCTCATCATCATCGTCTCTAATCAGGTTCTTCCTTGGAGGCATCTCTTCGCCTGAACTACTGGAAGTGCTCGACGATCCTCTAGCTTCAGAATCCTCTTCAGAAGAACTGCTACTGTCAGAGCTCCCTCCACCCAAATTACTCGCAGCTCCTGCAGGCTCACTCTTCGAGGTGCTCTCCTCTTCGTCCAACTGGATAGGCTCAACAGTAGTCTCTCCTAAAGAATTAAACTATGGAACACTATCCACAGGCCGTGCTATGAAGCTGGAGCCTGCGTTCTTGTACTCGAGCAAAAAGGCAGCAGACCTGGGGTGCTCGCCGTCACCCAGAGGCTCCCTGATATTCCAAGCTTTCACTAACTCCGAGATACGAACCTCGCTGAGAGCAGGCTCCAAATTTTTTATCCTCGCTGTGGAAGAAAAAGCAAAGAGAGGTTAGAAAAGTCACAAGTCAGCAAAGGTTGAAATAACAGTACAATGTCTACCTATATATTCTTCCCCGTAAAAAGGGACAGTGAACCTCTCAAACCTCGACCCTTCAAACTGGGGAGAGAACTGCCAATTCCTAACGAGGAAACCCTCTTGCTAGTAGTCCTTATGGGAATCAGCTAGGTTTACTACCAATACCCTATCAGGACTCCTAGCTTTGAGGTATAAGATACCTGAGCTAGTTCGAGAGAAAGAATAACAGAAACAGATCTCGGCAAGTCCTAACCTAGTACCATACAACTGGTTTATTCTATGGACGCCATTTATTATCTTCCACACATTGGGCGAGCACTGTGAGGGAACAATACTGAAATAACCAAAAAAATGCAGAAATAGATCATTAGGGGGAAAAGTAAGTCCCCCCTGGGAGAGCAACAAAACATGAATCCAGTGAGCATCCTCTATATGCCTAACGTTTCTAGGAGGGGAGGCACAACATTCAATATCTACCCACTCAGGAATATTGTAGAACTTCTTAAACTCAGAGATTGACCTATTTCCAATCTTCACCATTGAAAAACTCTAGAAATTCTACAAACCAAAGAGAAAGTGCAAAGAAATGGCACGAGAAACTTACAAAACAGAAGATCGGTTCGAGTGATGAAGAAGCACGAGCTCAAGACGACTAAGAAGCAATGGTAATGGGATTCAGAGAAGAAGTTACGAGGCGTTAGAGTTCTCAGAAGAAGGAAGAGTACTGGAAAGGCTGAAACGACGGATGAAAAAGTGGCTATCCCAACAAGCCTTCAATTCTAATCATAGCGCACGGATAGCGAAGCGGGTGCCGCCAAAGCAGCTTCACAGTTTTCAAAGAATCACAAATCAGCCATAATGGCTGACCATTTAAATCCATTGGACCCATAAACATGGCCCAACAAATTTAGGGGCAATTGTGGGTACCCAAAATTTAGAACTATGGGCCTGGACGAGTAGCCCAATCCTGGCGGCCCAAAGTTCAGGCCCCCCATCTTTTATAATTGATCCAGTCTCCCCCCACGATCCCATGAAGGGAAGTTATGGGGGAAATGGAAAACGTGGAGGAACCCATCACCCCCATTCATCTATATGCACATGTATATATTAAACCCTAGGTCCGGGGCAAAAGGACAAGTTGTATTCTCTGTAATCACTCTCCGGAGTATATAGAAATAATATCGACTGCACCACCGTGGACGTAGGCACATCTTGGCTGAACCACGTACATCCTTTGTTGTGTGATTGGCATCTTGTATTCCTTGTCCCTTTCTTCATAATCTTTCTCTCATATTTATTTGTGTTGCATAATAATTGCATCCACATTAATATATATGGAATATTTACACTTACTAGTTGTATTGTGTGTGTATTACTTTCATGTGTGTAAGTGGGATTCGGTATGTTTATTGAGTTTGTCGACAAACGAAGTAGGTCTAAAGGGTATACAAGGATTTCGTTACTTGAAATATTTGTTAGATACTCGGTTCTAGTGTGGTTCCGAACTCGATTCCAGTAGTGTATAGTTCCTTAATTTTGGATCATTTGCCTTTTGACTCCTACTTAATTATTCAGTTTACACTTTGACACTTATTATTTTTCATTATATAGTTTAACCTCCATTTTGAATGGAAATCGAAAACTCAAAGATATGACAGTTATCTTTCATTACTTTTTTGTTTAGCCCCAAAACTATCCATATTTTAACAAATCTAACAGCATACCTTCGGACCCATTAATTTTAACAAGTTTGTGTATATTATATGTATATATATAACCAATTTATACAGATACATAATGTAATTTCTTGAAGAAAATTTTATTTTTATTTTTTGAATATTTTAAATACATTACTCAGTTGCCATTGTTCAGAAATAGTGCAGGTAGGGCTGCAGATAGGCAATGATCTTTTAAAAAGGGTGCCCATTAAAAATAACAATTGAAGAGGAGTATACAAGCGAATAAAGAATGTTAACCAACAACAACTTTATGGTCCTTTTAAATAGACCAAAAGCATATACAAGCTAGTTCAATAACTCCTTCTTCTAAAAAAACCATGGCACTGTAGCTATGATTTGATGTTTACACTGAAAATTAATAAACTATATAACTTACATAAGAGCTACAATACAATAATTCAATTTTTATTTTCAATTCTTTGAGTGGGCATGTAACCCAACTTTATGCAAATAAAATAAGGTAATCCAATAGATTCCTTAATGATTGTGGAATACCAATGGACTGAAATACAAGTGGACATTCACTTAAATATATATTTTCTAATACTCCTCCCTTGAATGTACACTATATCCACCATTCAATGATTGTTGGCTCGTTAAAACCTTACTAAGGAAAAACCCAATGAAAAAAAATTAAAGTGAAGAAAAAGTGTACAACTTTTGTGATCATTGTATCGGCATTGGACGCGCTTAGTGTTGCCTCGTTAAAACCTTCAACTGGAAATTCAATGAGAAAAAACCTAATTAAAGGAAAAAGAGTACAACGCGTATATGTCCAAAACATCATGTTTTTAGATTATCCCCTTGTTCAAATGATCCCCCTGATTGAATACTCCCCCTCATTATGATATTTCTCCGATGATTGAGTCGATTCATATCAATCTCATACACAACCTTCTGAAATTTTTCTTTGACATGATGAATAGATTTGATAGGTTGTTACATCGATTTAATTTTTCTTCTTAAGCTCGACTTCCTTAAGACCTGGGTAAAGAAGGATGAACATGTCACTTTAACGGATCTTTTTAATTTGAATAGCATAGCTCTTATGGAGTTCATGTACGTAGAAGAACTGAAATGTGTTAGTTATATCTTCCTCGATATAGCCTCTTTGAGTTTGAGGTATACAAGCATCATTGCCTACGTAAGTAGTAGCAAGACCATATATCGTTTGAGTCAAGTCATAAGTGCTTTGATTGTTCCTTATGATGATCACGAAGATAATTTATATGTACATTACTAACTTGACGTGGTTCGTTAGATTGAAAAAGTATTACACCAATAATTCCACGAGCCTATCGCATAAAGTTGATATTAGTCCCATGCTTTGTAAGTCAATGATAATCATTTCTTGCCAAGATATTAACTACAACTATAATATCTAGTATCATGGGTTTAAAGATATCAATATACTAATAATATACAAGTATGGTACTTATGGATCGAATACTATAATAACATGCATATATGGTACTTCGGGACTGAATTTATGTTTGTCATCCTCTTCAGGATGATATGGATAATTTAATATCCAAATACTGGAGACTATGGGTATACACAAATTGTATGCTTAATATAAGTCAAAGCATTGCAAGACTTCTTAATCCATTTGACTAATGGATATCAGTTTAATATAAACTGTACTTAATCTACAGGTCAAGACAATAACTAGCTACCTCAAGGTCATTCATTTTTGAATTCTTTATTTGGATATTTTGCATTTCAATTGAGCTCTTCAGGGACACATCCATTTAAGGACATTTTGTTTCAATATGGTACCCATGTATACTGGTGCCCATAAAATAAAGAAAATTACTTCATGAATTGTTTTGATATAAGTCATCAGATATAAATAGGGGGCACTATATAATAACATCATATGTGCTCTTCTAAAGCCTTAGGCTCAACTATGGTTGAAACCTTTACTATATTATATACAAGTCTTAAAAAACTTTTCTAGTTTTTTAGAATGGCGTGAGTTGTTCATTGTCTGCTAGACAAATGTCATGATATAATGACAATTCACAATTTTTAATTACAACTTTCAATATAAATTATGAAGTGAGTGTGAGTCCAAATATATATATATATATATATATATATATACATACAATAATAATTTATGTTAGGTATTTTGTGGCCAAACCTAAATAAATGGATGTAATTTAAAAAACTTCTTATCAAATAATTATTAGATATTCTAAGAATGTGATGGATAATGATTAGGCTTAAATTCTTCAAAATTTATCCATTAATTTAGTTACTTTTAGCATCTCGAACAACGTAATCGAGTTGACTTTATCTCATAATCTTGCTACTAACTTATCCTAACAAGTACATCGAGTTTCTGGTATTTCGTATTGTTTTTACAGGTATTTGATGTCAAGAAACGAAAGAAGGAGACCGAAAGAATAAAGAAAGAAAAGAAGAAAAGTCAAAAGGGCAAAAGAGTAAATTCTATCTGGAATTCGGATGAGGTACCTAAAGAGAAGTTGAAGATATCACACTCATGAGCACATAGGAAGAAACGGCACCTCAATCGGAATCCCGAAACAAAAGATATGAGCGGTCAAAGTTGAGACAGAAAGTCAAACAGGCAGACCAGTCCGCCCCTACCCCGGACTGGTCCGCTGTGCAAAACTCCAGAAGACCCCAGATCGAAAACAAATTGAAGAAGGGTGAAAAATAAAAGAACCGGTCTGCCAGAAAATAAAAAGAACCGATCCACATATGAGGCGGACCGGTCAGCCTAAGCCCGGACCGGTCCGGCCATCGAGATTCTGAAATCTTATCTTCTCCTAAGAAAAGTCCTAGTGCAGCTGAAACTCCTGAATTCTTGTAGGGTATAAAAACCCGTTTTATTATCATTATTTGCACGGAGAATTTTAGTTAATTTTCCATTCTTTTACAGAAACCCTAGTTTAGATACAATTTACAATTTTAATTCCAATAGTTGAAGATTATTCAGAAGTTCTTTGATTACAAGTTTTATTAATTGCTGCTGTTACTGCTTTGGTGAGATTAGTGAGTTATTTCTTCTCTTCAATTCTGTTCTACATCAATTCACAAGTTTTCCTTAGATTAATCATGGTTTTCTGCAAATCAAACACTGTTTTCATTACTTTCAGCATGCTAGGCTAGATTTTCTAAGGGCGGGATACATGAACCCATCCTGATGTGTTAGTTGCATGTGTATAACATTAATCCTCTGAATTTAGTGATTGATTACGACCGTATTGCGTAGGAACACAATAATTGTAGGTCTTTATATCTCGTTTGCCTCTGGGTAACCGGGATGATTTAGAATGCAATTCGAGTGTCGCTATCGCGATACCGATTTACTCGTCCTCGGATTAAGTATGACGCAGGATTGAACCTCGTATACGTAATGCTTGGGAGTACTAAATTCTGGGTCGAATTAATCAGTTAAATTTACGATTAGTATTATAACTGCAATACAATAGGGTTGGGGTATTATATTCCCGCCCTATTTTTATCATACATAGTTTAAAGTTTTAAATCAATTTTCATTAGCAGTTTAGGTAATTTAGTATAATTTCATCTTTTCATAATTTCACAATTGCATTTAGTTTAATCAATTCCTAAACCAAAACATTGTTTCCTTTCTTTTTAGAGTCAAAGTTAGGATTCCTTCATCTTTTCCCGTCGTCACAACTTCATTGTCTTAGTTCCCTGAAGATCGATACCCGACTTATCGAATTATTACTTGAGTGACAGGCTTGCACTTGAGCCTAGAGTGAACGCATTTTTGAGACACATTCTTAGTCGCGTCAAGTTTTTGGCGCCATTGCCGGGGAACTAGGTAGACTTAGGATTATATCGAGTCAATCTAAAACTTTGACCAAAAATTTTCAAAAAGCCAAAAACATAAAAAAAAAAATAAAAAAAAAGCATAAAAAGATTCACCACCATCTCTCATAAGATTTTAATGCAAAATTTTGAACTCACTCCCACACCTCATAATACTCCAACCAGCATTCACGAAAATCCCATAGTTGAGTACAACCTCGATAGCCGTCACACTCCAAATGCCCCACAGTTCTGGATCCCACCTCCCACACCGTCACACTCAATCTCAAACAACACTCCGTTTTCCTTCTTAGGACACACCTCCGAGCACACTTCAAGCGCACCAAGTGAGAGCATCGAGTTGTTAAGTGAGAGAGATATGTCACAACACAGTAATGCACCTACCGGTGAGGAAGAGGCCCCATACCGCCCATTGAGAGAAATCTTATATTTCGAGCGCACTGTCACTCTGGGATGCATTATACTCCCATATAATGCCGGGTAATTTCGTTTTAAAAATGTGATGATCCAGATTTTACCCCATTACCATGGTATGGATTCTGAAAAGCCATATCTTCACATCAGGGAATTTGAGGATGTGTGTGGAACTCTCAATGATCAAACTTGCACACAAGAGGTGATTCTCCTCAAACTCTTCCCCTTCCAGCTAAAAGATAAAGCTAAGACCTGGCTATGGTCTTTGCCTCCAAGCTCGATCCCATCTTGGAACGAGTTGCAATCCAGGTTTCTCAAAAAATTCTTCCCACCACATCGGACGATCTCCATAAAGGCTCAAATTCAAGAATTCAGGCAATCTGAAAATGAGCCATTTCATCGATGTTACGAGTGTTTCAATGAGTTAGTTACTTCATGCCCCCATCATGGATTTGATGCAGCGCAAATCATTTCTTTTCTCTATAATGAACTGAATCTGAATTCCAAACAACTCGTTGAAACCATGGGAAGTGGTCCCTTTGTCGAGTTAGACGCCCACGATGTTGAGCTTCACCTGAGGTATGTTGCCGAGACTACCCAATCCTGGGATACATCTGACCCTAATGATCAAAATCGAAATCGTCAAGTGACCACCACTCCGTCAGTGTCCGTCCTATTTCATGTAGAAAAGATTTCTATAGCGGACAGTCGGATCGATATACTTGAGAAAGAAGTGCGAGACCTACGTGGGATATATGTAAGAGGACCAACTGGATCCCTACCAAACCCCATTGAAAAGGTGTGTGCAATTTGTGAGGCAGGTCATTCAACTGAGGAATGCCCGACTATACCCGCCTACAAAGTGATGCTTCAGGAACAAGTTAGTGATATAGGAGGTTTTAAGGGTAATTTCGGTGCACCGCCCGGGAATTTTTGCAACCCTTCATGGAAAAATCATCCTGGTTTTAGCTATGGGCAATAACACACTGCGATGAACCCTACTTCCCATGTTGACCCTCCTCCACCACAACACTTTCAACAATCCCCACACATGCAAGGACATGTGCAAGCACCACCACCTCAAGGATATTATATCCCGCCACCACGGAGAACTCTCGAGGATACCATGAATCAATTTATCACTAGCCAGACTGCAACCAATGCTAAATATGATCGTCTAATTAGCGACATAAATGCAAATATGTCAAAGATACAATCCTCATTGAGTGTCCAAGAGAAGGGCAAGTTTCCTGCCCAAGGCCAAAACCTCCCCAAGGTCAAACTAGTGTTAGATCCACTTCTACTGAATATCAGGAGCAATGTCAAGTTGTGACCACTCTTTGTAGTGGGAGAGTCGTTGATTTATCACCTCCCCCACATGACACAACGAAAGATAAGGAGATTTTGCCTGGCACGAAAGAGACCGAAGATGTCCCCTTAAATGAGAGTGACAAAGAAGACGCTAGAGAGTCCGAGGTAGTAGTGAAACCACCCTCCGCGGCACCGTTTCATCAAAGGTTGATTCATTCCCATAAAGGAAACCCACGTGAAGATGTGCTAGAAGTGCTAAAACAAGTAAAGCTGAATTTACCTTTCCTTGATGCGATTAAGCAAATTCCATCTTGTGCTAAAGTCATCAAAGACTTATTGACGGTAAAGAGAAAGATGAAAGTAAAGAAGAATGTCTTTCTAGCCCATAACGTGAGCTCCATTCTACTAAATGATCTCCCGCCTAAATTCAAAGATCCCGGTGCACCCACTATTTCCTACATCATTAGAGAAAATAAAATCGAAAAAGCATTACTTGATTTGGGAGCAAGCGTAAATATCCTCCCTTACTCCATCTATAGGCGACTTGATTTGGGAGACTTCAAGCCCACAAAGGTCACTCTCCAATTAGAGAATCGAACAGTGAAGATCCCAAGAGGCATAGTCGAGGACGTGATCGTCCAAGTTGACACTTTCTACTTCCCGATAGATTTTGTTATTTGGGACACGGAGCCCTCCTTCAACTCGAGCAACCATGTTCCCATCATCCTTGGGCGCCCTTTCTTAGCTAAGGCTAACGCAATCATAAATACTCGGAATGAGCGAATGCAACTCACCTTTGGGAACATGACCTTGGAAACCAACATCTTCCACATAGCCCAACATACGGGGGAAGAAGATGATCTTCACGCGGTGAGCTTCATAGATGAGATAGTAGAGGAGTACTTTGAGGAGAAGTATTGCGGAGATGCCTTAGGGTCCTGTCTAGTGTCGAGCCACGAGAGTGAGGAGACGTACAGCGACTTCGAGAGGGAGGTTAGGGAGTTAAGAGAATTACTCGATGAGAGAGCATCGGATAAGGACGCGAGAGATATTAGTTGGGTTTCGAGATTCGAGGTGTTACCACCGAGGGATACACGCATGGTTCCCTCCAGCGAAAAATTTCCAGCCCTCGAATTGAAGAAACTCCCCTCCCATATTAAATATGCATACCTAGGAGAGGATGAGACATTTCCTGTTGTTGTCTCCTCTAGCCTAGATGACGAATATGAGGGTAAACTGTTAAAAATTCTGAGGAAGGACCAAAGTGCTTTTGGTTGGTGCATTGCTGATTTGAAAGGGATAAGTCGTTTGATTTGCACTCACAAGATCCATCTCGAAGGGGATGTTAAACCCTCAAAAGAAATGAAAAGAAGGCTAAGTCCCAATATGAAAGAAGTAGTGAGAACCGAGATTAGTAAGTTATTGGATGCTGGGATTATCTACCCAATCTCGGATAGTAAGTGGGTGAGCCCCATTCAAGTCGTCCCGAAGAAGTCGGGCATGACAGTGATTGAGAATGCTAAGGGAGAGCTAGTTCCCCAACGTACAACCACCGGGTGGCGCGTTTGCATTGATTACCGGAAACTCAATGAAGGAACTAGGAAAGACCATTTCCCCTTACCATTCATTGATCAAATGCTTGAGAGAGTAGAGAGCCACCCTTATTATTGCTTCCTTGATGGTTATTCCAGATATAACCAGATTGAGATAGATGTACTTGACCAGGAGAAAAATGACTTTCACTTGCCCTTTTGGTACATTTGCCTATAAATGTATGCCATTCGGCTTGTGTAATGCACCCGCGACCTTTCAAAGGTGTATGTTGAGCCTATTTAGCGATATGGTCGAGAGAGGACTCGAAGTGTTCATGGACGATTTCAGCATTTTTGGCACTTCTTTTGATCATTGTCTAGAGAAACTGGAACAAATACTTGCCCGGTGTGTGGAAAAGAATTTAGTACTGAATTGGGATAAATGTCATTTCATGGTCACCGAGGGAATAGTTATTGGCCACATAGTATCATCCAAGGGAATAGAAAGTTGATAGGGCGAAAATAGATGTCATAGATGATCTTCCCCCACTAAAATCGCTTAAGGACGTGCGCTCTTTCTTGGGCCACACGGGGTTTTATCGAAGGTTCATTAAGGACTTTAGCGCCATCGCTAGACCCTTAAGCAACCTACTCATGAAGGACTCCCCATTCGAGTGGACTGAAGCGTGTCAAAGATCTTTTGAAACACTGAAAACCATGCTTGTGTCCGGTCCCATCATGCAAGTTTCGGATTGGTCTTTGCCATTTGAACTTATGTGTGATGCTAGCGATTATGCGATAGGGGCTGTTTTGGTCCAAAGAAAGATAAGCAAGATCATGTCATCTACTACGCTAGCCGAACTCTTACCGGACCACAACTCAACTACTCTACCACAGAGAAAGAGTTTCTAGCGGTAGTCTTTTCCCTTGATAAATTCCGATCATATCTTATTATTTCTCCCATTACTTGCTTCACCGACCATGCGGCATTGAAATACTTACTTGCAAAGAAAGATGCCAAGCCGCGCCTGATAAGGTGGATCCTACTCCTACAAGAGTTCAATCTCTCCATTAAAGATAAGAAAGGAGTAGAAAACATCGTTGCCGACAACTTATCACGGTTTTCGTCCGACGCACCTAGTGATCCCATACCCATAGACGAATACTTTCCAGATGAGCAACTTTTTACTGCCTCCTCTTTGCCCTGGTTTGCGGATATAGTGAACTACCTTATCACGGGAGTCGTCCCTCCCGAATGGACATCGCAAGATAAGAAGAGGTTTATTACTTGGTCGTGCATGTTCTTCTATGAAGATCCGTTCCTTTTTAAATATTGCGTTGACTAAATCATCCGACGATATGTATCGGATGACGAGATCCCAAAAGTCATCCAGTTTTATCATTCGGAAGCTTGTGGAGGCCACTTTTCGACGAAAAAGACGACCGCTAAAATTCTATAATGCGGGCTCTATTGGCCCACAATATTTCGGGATGTAAACAATGTTTGCATATCTTGCAATAGGTGCCAACGGATGGGAGCCATTACTCGACGAGACATGATGCCTCTTACCCCCATACTCATCATTGAGATCTTCGACTATTGGGGTATTGACTTCATGGGTCCCTTACACCCGTCCTTTGGTTTACTATACATCCTTATCGCGGTAGACTATATTTTCAAATGGGTGGAAGCTATAGCTACCAAGACGAATGACAACAAAGTGGTGATAAAGTTCCTGCAGGAACACATACTTTCCCGCTTCGGTGCTCCGAAAGCGATAATCAGTGATAATAGCAAGCACTTTTGCAATAGGCCATTCGCGAAGCTAATGAGAAAGTATGATGTCGTTCACACGATTGGAACGACTTATCACCCACAAATAAATGGGCAGGCCGAACTAGCAAATCAAGAAATCAAAAACATTCTTGAAAAGACCATCAATCCTACCCGGAAAGATTGGTCACTTAGATTGAACGATTCGCTATGGGCCTATCGCACCGCATATAAAAATCAACTCGGCATATCCCCTTTCCTCTTTGTGTATGGTAAACCTTGCCATCTTCCTGTGGAATTAGAGCACAAGGCGTATTGGGCAATTAAGCAATTGAATTATGCCATGGATAAGGCCGGTGAAGCCCGCAAGCTTCAATTGAATAAGTTAGAAGAACTACGCAATGATGCGTATGAGAATGCTAAAATTTCCAAAGAAAGAATTAAACTCGCACACGATAACATCATTCGACGCAAAGAGTTTCTTCCCGGGAAAAAATTTCTTCTCTATAACTCTCGGCTTCATCTCTTTTCGGGCAAGTTACGGTCATGATGGTTTGGCCCGTTTGTTGTGAAGAATATTTTCCCTCACGAAGCTGTTGAATTAGACGATTTAAAAGGGGGAAATACATTCAAAGTGAATATATAACGCCTAAAACCATATCTAGAGGCGTGTATAGAAGAAGTCGACACCATCTGGTTGTCGGACCCCGTTTACGGGGTAGAGTGATCTGCCCCGACGCGGATGGGGTGAGAGTCGAGTGTGTAGAGAGAGTCGTGTATGTAGAGCGAGTCGTGTATGTAGAGCGAGTCGTGTGTGTAGTGAGCGTTGATAGGATTAGGGTACATTCGGGAAAGAGCATTCACATTTTCAGAAAATTGAGTGAAATCGCGTTGACCATTGGTATCGAGAGGTTTTGGACCAAAATTGATCGGGAGTATGTTGTGAAAGTGAAAATTTTCGAAGAAGAGCGTTCAAAACCAAGTTAGGGGGAAATCCAGCTCAAAAACCCTGGGTCGGACCGGTTCCTTTATTTTAGGGCCGGACCGGTCCGCCCCAGACCGATTCCTTTAATTTTAAAGCGGATCGGTCCCCTAGTCAGATTTGCCTAAATTTTAAAGGACCGGACCGGTCCGCCCCTACCTCGGACTGGTTCGCCTTCTGCAGATCTATTTTTAACCCTTCCCAAGGTTCACCCCCTTCTCCCCAATCCTCTTCACTCCCTCCAATTCGTCTCCCCAACTCCCAACCCTACCCTTTCCCTCCCAAATTCACCCCCTTCTCCCCAATAAAAAAATCTCTCTTGTTCTTATGGCCCAACGCGATGCCCCCACCAAGTACGACTCCACCGACATCCTCCCCTCCGATCATTGTGAATTTCGCTCCCATCAAGAGGAGCGATGGTGCCATCGGTTCTTCGATCTGGATCGTAAACTCCATATAGAGCGTGCTGTCCAATGGACCGGGCTGCCCAACTCCGTCACCGCCCTATTCATGGATAGGGGTTGGTGCCGATTCCTCAACGAAGCCTATGAAGTGGTTTGGGCAATCAAAGTTCGATCCTTTTATGGCACCCTTGTTCGGACGGGCCAATTCGAGGCCCAAGCTTACGTGGATGGGAATGTCATCCCATTTTCATTGGCTCTTCTCACGGCCAAGTTGGCCGAGTACGATGTTCTAAATGTTCAAGAATTCACCTATCCACAAAACGTGCCCCCGATCGCCAAAGACGTGATCATGGAATGCATTGCACTGGATGTGGCTTGGACGGGGAAAGTCGTCGCCGTTGGACGCCTTAACGAGAAGGCGTGCCTCACTTTTCAGATTGTGTGCGCCAGCATATTGCAAACGTCCAACGATTTCGCCATGCGGCCCCGGCAAGACACTTTAACCTATCACCTCTTTGACCCCCACACTTACATCCACTTGGCCCGCACCTTATACGCCGATATCATCAACGCGTCCTTGGATGAGAAGGGTGTTGCCCCACTTCCCTATGCAAGATTGATTACGTCCATCCTCAAGGATGCTGGCATAGCGGCGCCGCTCAATCATACTCGCATTCCCGATCCTTTGGGACAAGGGACCCGCACTAAGAGCACCAAATAACTAGCTGTCCTACGGGCACAACGAGGAGGTGATAGTGAAGAAGAGGTTGCATCGAGCGAGAGCGAAGAGGAGGAAGTGGCAGTCGGTGCGGATGTCGAAATGGGGGATGTCGGTCCGGATGAAGAATCTGCAGACGAAGAAGATGACCCGGATTTTAAGTGGGCGGGTAGCGACCTCACCAATCGAATGGCGGCACTCGAGACGAACTTCGGCAAATTTTTGACGGATTACCGTCGCAACACGAGCGTGATACTCCGTTTCCAAGCGGACATATATCGACGCCAAGGGGATCCTAATGAGCCAATGCCACCCTATTTCTATGACCCCTATGGCCCCGATGCGCCCGGTTCCTCCCAACTTCGACCCCAGTGAAGCTTGATGTGTTTATGGTAGTTTTTATTTATTTTTCATGTTCACATGTTTGCGTGCCTTTCCTTGTAATCGTACCACAGTCTTGTTTGCTATAAAATCTGCATTTTTCTCCATTTGTTTGTTTTATTTATCGCAGTTATTATTTTGTCTTGTTTAGATTTTAGTCATTTTTGCTTGAGGACAATGCAAAAGTCTAAGTTAGGGGGGTCACAAGTGCGTATTTCTAAAACTTCACAAATTTTCAAAACTGCCCAGAAATTTCCAAAAAAAAAAATCATAAAATTTTGAAAAACCCAAAAATATTTTTGTTCAAAATAAATAAAAATTGGAATTCAAATTTTTTTAAAATATCATTAAAAGTCGGTTCAAAGTCTCAAGTTGTAAAATTCAACATACATAAAGCCGAAATTGACTAAAGATGGAAATTGAGCGAAAATGAACGACTTAACGAATAAGTGTGGAGATTAACAAACCCGGTGAGATTCGAGCCTATAACTTTTTACGAGTTTTTAAATCAATCCAAGTTAATTGTTAACTCAAAGTTTTTTTTAGCGCCTAAAAAGTCGTCGAAGATCTCAACCCTTTCATTTTGATCAGTTATGAAAAATGTGTGTAATATTGCTTTGAAAAATGTGCCAAAATTGATCTCTAAACTTAATTCATCTCGAAACGCATATGGTAACGCAATTGGTATTTTGTACAATGAAGTAGGCCGTTTGTCACCCAAAAATATTGGCCAGAAAAAGATGCGAAAAAATCACCCCTTTTGCAACCCAAATTGAGCCGAATAAATTTTTCCTTTCGTTTGACAACCGAAAACCCAAATATACCGGAATTGTGAAAAATGAAAAAAATTCAAAATTTAGTCCAAAAAATGCATAAAACGGGGAAAGAGAAAAATAGATATGCTCAACAAAAATAGCAAGAAAAGAAAAAAAGTTAAAATAGAAAAAAATAGAGAAAAAGAAGAACAAAAATGAGCAATAGCACGGAAAAAGCACAAATAGACATCACAAATGACTTTTCCAATTCCAATCTTTCCTACCATTTTCATTTTACCCCATATACCTTAAAACTCGAAAAAGTCCTAACCGAGTCTAAATTGCGATATTGGTTACCGCGTGGAGAGCTAATACACCAAAAGATAATGAAGGAGATTAAATGAGCGAAAAAGAGGCAATTTTCCCGTTTTTGAAACTGTAATCCGTTGATGAGATCCTTTTACCATGAAATTTCCGTCTTTCAATTCGTATGCATGACTTTGCGTCCATTATATTTACTCTTTACATCACGCATACCGAGGGAATAGCCACATTCCGAGTGATTCGATTAAGAGAGCATTCCGTGAGATTTTGAAATCAAAACGAATTTTCGGATAAGTAACATAATGGTCAATTGATGGAAATCTGCAGTTATATTTCCGGCTTCGCACACACGCACTACGGTTTGAGACTTGTAAATATGACTTGATGATGACTATTTTCTGGGAAAGTTTGAATTATACAATTTTTAGGTATTTTGAATTTTTCTTTAAGTCAAATTTTGTGGGTATATTCACTGCAAACCCTCACGAGACACAACTCGTCCTACTAGGGTGACCAAGGGGTTTAAAGGCTTGTTGCATACGCTAAATGCAATCGCTTGCCCGCGAAAAAGTTATTCTATCCCAATAAAATGTTTTTCAAGAGTTGAGCTTTTCTAGGATTCTTTTACATTGCTCGGGACGCGCAAAGTTCTAAGTTAGGGGGGTTTGATTAGGCATAAATTCTTCCCAATTTATCCCTTAATTTAGTTACTTTTAGCACCTCGAACAACGTAATCGAGTTGACTTTATCTTATAATCTTGCTACTAACTTATCCTAATAAGTACATCGAGTTTCTGGTATTTTGTATTGCTTTTACATGTATTTGATGTCAAGAAACGAAAGAAGGAGACCGAAAGAATAAAGAAAGAAAAGAAGGAAAGTCAAAAGGGTTAAATAGTAAATTTTATTCGGAATTCGGATGAGGTACCTAAAGAGAAGTTGAAGATATCACACTCATGAGCACACAGGAAGAAACGACATCTCAATCGAAATCCCTGAACAAAAGATATGAGCAGTCAAAATTGAGAAAGAAAGTCAAACAGGCAGACCGGTCCTCCCCTACCCCGGACCGATCCGCTGTGCAAAACTCCAGAAGACCCCGGATCGAAAGCAAACCAAAGAAGGGTGAAAAATAAAAAAAAATGATCCACCCCAGACCGGTCAGCCAGAAAATAAAAAGAACCGATCCGCATGTGAGGCAGATCAGTCCGCCTAAAGCCCGGACCGGTCTGGCCATCGAGATTCTGAAATCTTTTCTTCTCCTAAGAAGAGTCCTAGCGCAGCTGAAACTCCTGAATTCTTGTAGGGTATAAAAACCCATTTTATTATCATTATTTGCACGGAGAATTTTAGTTAATTTTCCATTCTTTTCCGAAAACCCTAGTTTAGATACAATTTACAATTTTAATTCCAATAGTTGAAGATTATTCAGAAGTTCTTTGATTACAAGTTTTATTAATTGCTGTTGTTACTGCTTTGGTGAGATTAGTGAGTTATTTCTTCTCTTCAATTTTGTTCTACATCAATTCACAAGTTTTCCTTAGATTAATCATGGTTTTCTACAAATCAAACACTGTTTTCATTACTTTCAGCACGCTAGGCTAGATTTTCTAAGGCCGGGATACATGAACCCAGCCTGATGTGTTAGTTACATGTGTATAACATTAATCCTCTGAATTTAGTGATTGATTATGACCGTATTGCGTAGGAACACAACAACTGTATATCTTTATATCTCGTTTGCCTCTGGGTAACCGGGATGATTTAGAATGCAATTCGAGTGTCACTATCGCGATACCGATTTACTCGTCCTCATATTAAGTATGACGCGGGCTTGAACCTCGTATACGTAATGCTTGGGAGTACTAAATTCTGGGTCAAATTAATCAGTTAAATTTACGATTAGTATTATAACTGCAATACACTAGGGTTGGGGGATTGTATTCCCGTCCTGTTTTTATCATACATAGTTTAAAGTTTTAAATCAATTTTCATTAGAAGTTTAGGTAATTTAGTATAATTTCATCTTTTCATAATTTCACAATTGCATTTAGTTTAATCAATTCCAAAACCAAAACATTTTTTCCTTTCTTTTTAGAGTCAAAGTTAGGATTCCTTCGTCTTTTCCCGTCGTCACAACTTCGTTGTCTTAGTTCCCTGAGGATCGATACCCGACTTATCAGATTATTACTTGAGCGATAGGCTTGCACTTGAGCCTAGAGTTAACGCATTTTTGAGACACATTCTTAGTCGCGTCAGATAATAAAAAAAAATTCCAATTAAATTGTGACACCCCGCCTAATTAAATACCGGGTGATCAGTCATTTATTAAATTAAAATCAAGGTGAAAGATTGGTTCATTCTTAGCATCACTGTCACAAAATAAAATTTCCAATTTAAACACCCTAAATAATTAAGCTAAGTGTCAAAATAATTTATAGTCTTATTTCCATTTTTAAATTTCAACTTGAAAACCTTTTTAAGTAATCAACAGTTTAAAAATCACATAAGTGCTAGAAATCAACACAAAAGAATTAATCCATCTAGATTAACAAAACCAAGTCAAATAACCATACATGAAATCATCCTGAAAAAAGTTAAACCCCTAGGAATACTGAATACTGGAAATATAAACAAACGTAAATCTCTGACAAATCCAAATTGAATAGGGAAACGGGCGACACATGCCCTAACTAAGCAGAACTAAAACAAGAATAGAATCAATGAATAGGTCGTCTAAAGCAACGGCCTGCAACTCCTACATCAGCTGCAGCGCGTCCAATCCAAAGAACTTATGCATGACGCCCCTGTGGCTGGGCACCTGTAATACATACATATATATATATATATATATATATATATATATATATATATATATATATATATATATATATATATATACATATATATATATATATATAGAAGAGAGAGAAAAGACAGGAAACGGGTCAGAGCCCGAGTGTAAAACAGTTTCAAAAATAGTTTAGCAAGTATTTAAAATTCTTATCGGTGTGACATCCCGCCTAATTAATTACCGGGTGATCAGTCCTTAATTAATCAATTTCAGAATATCAAGTTGATTCAGATAATGCACCACTGTCGAAAACTTAAATTTTAATTTAATAAAACTAACCACCTAATATTTAAAAAGGGTGATGTCCAAATTTTATCTTGTCATTAATTACTACCAAAAGAATACCAATAAATACCATGCATCACAGTAACATAAGTAAAGTCTGACTGAAGTAAAATAAATGCCTGGAGTAAACATCTCGAGGAACAATCCCATACAATAAATCCAATTAAGGAAACCAAATCTAAGAGAGAATTTAAAACGACTAAATCTCTGAAAGTAAACATAGGTAAGGACGACATGTCCAACAGAATGGATAACTGAAAAGGAAATAATGAACTGAGTCGTCTACTAGGAATAATCATGCAGCTTCCACAGCAGCTACAGAACGACAACTGAAAAGAGTCTCCTAAAGCTAGTGTCCCTATGGCTGGGCACCTAAAATAATGGAGCAATAGAAAGATATACAGAAAAATAGGACAGAGCCCGAGTTGAAAACAGTTTAAAATAGCAAGTGCTTAAATTGATTCAATTAGCACAATTATTAATCAAGTTAACTTAGTGTACTCACTTGAGATAATCACCCCTCGATCTAGTCTGCACGTCTAACGAGCCTAACTACCCATACTAGTCATGATACCCCGACTAACTACTAAATGTATAATATAATGTTTGAAAGTCTCCCTAAATAACTTAAAACCGACATGCTTATGATTTCTATATAGAATTAGAATTTCTTTAGGTTATTCTCGTATTGTTCTAAATGCCCAACTGATAGTACCATAAGTGTACATATAAAAATAGCGTCCACAACATAAGACACCAAACATGATTTCTGGTATACACACATTATTCACTTAATGTATACATATTATATTATATAAATATAGAAATATTCACCCTTGGTTGAGAAACCCTTGGTGCTACGCATACTCAGCTATCTAGTCCTTTTTGCAAAGCTCACGCATAGAGGACAACAGGTTGAATCTCTCGAGAACCAATAACACATAAACACCTATTGGAGGCGAACATAGTCCCAATCTGATGGGCTACGCACATACCTACGAACCCATACGACCGTCATCACTATCATTCTCACGGATAGCCCGTACCTAGGTTCCATGCTCTAGTGGTACAACTCTAAATCCCCTGAAGGCACACAAGATTCGGTCTTCCACAACGCGTTAACCTCCATTCGATAGCCAGTAGCTAGGTATGTAATACAAATAATATTTTGAATAATAAGCATGCACACAACTTCTATAAATTCATTATCTTTCCCACAGTCTAGTGTTTGCAGTATGTATAATATCTCTCTTATTATAACCCGAACCCTATTCGTTCGCTTGTATTTTTGCACCTCCTTAATTCTATGGGTTTTTATACCTTTTTGAGGGTCGACTTATTCTCCGCTCATTAATAATTGTTAATATAAGTCACTTGACAATCATACTGGTTTAGCACTCATCTAAATAAGCCTATGGGAAGTTCGAAACAAAAATCGGGCTTAAAAAGGTCATTCTGGAATCTCATTAGAAGACCCAGAAATCTCGTTTGAATGAGGTCGTTCGAACGAGTGTCATTTGAACGAAAGTACTTCGAACGAATCACCAAACTCATCAGAAGTCTCATTCGAACGAGGTCATTCGAACGACCTGGGCTGAACTTTTAACGAAATTTCTGAAGTCGCCCAGTTCATCTTCAAAGTTCGTTTTTCCAGATTTTCTCTTCTCCAATATCACCCTAAATCCATTCCAACCAAATTACAAGGTTCCCAAACTACTCTAAGTCAACCTAGAACACTTCTTAGCATAGTTTTGGGGTCAAATCATTCTAATCATCATTTAATTTCAAGAAATTCCTAAATTTTACCATCAACCATATTAACATAAACCTGGAATTATTTGTCCATAAAAACTCCATTTTTATTTCGTGATTAACATCTAATTCACCAATTTCTCATTCCTATTAAGGGGAAAATCCTCTACATGCAAACCCCCATCAGATTTTATAACTTTCCTACACGATCTCAACATAGGTAGACCCAAATTGGTATTTATTTTTCTAAAACCTAAACATACATTAACAAGAGTAATAATTTCTAAAAGAAGAGCAAGATAATAACTTGACTTAAAAATGACCTTTCGATTCGCGGGTTAAAATTTGTATAGGAACGATCCTCCTGACACGATCTACGCGCTGGTATACTTTTTGTTGTGAAAGGTTGAGTTCTTGGCTAAGGCTCTAATGGAGTCTCCTTCTTCTTCCTTGGTTATCTCTCTCTTTTCCTCTCTTCTCACGTAGGTTGAAACTGACATCCACTAACCCAAAATGCCTTTTAATTAAACCCAATTTTTGTCCATTTAATTACCCTAAAATTCTTAAAGACCAAAATACCCCTCCGGAGTGTCATTTTGGGTTAAAATGCTCCGAACTCCAAATAAAATATCTAAATAGTGTTTTTGACTATTTCGACCCTTCCGAACACTCTGGTGCACTCAAAATAGTCGTCCGAGTTATACAAAAATAAATTATCTTTTGACCCTCCAACTATATACAAATGATGCGACTCATACGCGTCTCAATTATTTATAACATAACTGTCGTGTATCTCATTCCCGGCCATACTATTATTTCAATAATTACTAACTCTCATCCCGCTAGTGATTATTATCATAAAATTGGATTAATTACAATTTAAATTTTCTCCCTTTAATTTAATTAATCCCCATTTTCCATAAAAATTATTATGCGTGAAAGTACGGGGTATTACATACTTCCCCCCTAATAAAATAATTTCGTCCCAAAATTTGAAAAAGAGTATATATATACCTGGCAAGAATAACTCCGGATAACGTTCACGCATGTCATCCTCGTGCTCCCAAGTTGATTCCTCAACATTATGGTGCCACCATTGAACACGTACTAGTGGTACTACTTTTGACCTCAACTTTCTTGCACTCCGGTCTAAGATAGCCAACATGCTGAGGAACGACAAGGTCTACCGTATAGGGCCTCGAATGGAGTTATACCGATAGTAAATTGGTACGAGCTGTTATAGGAAAACTCCACCAGTGGAAGGTACTCCTCCCAACTTCTGCAAAAATCAATGATGCATATCCGTAACATGTCCTTCAATATCTGATTCGTCCGCTCTGTCTGACCATCTATCTGTGGGTGATAGGTTGTGCTTAGCCACAACTCTGTACCCAACGCTTCCTGAAAACCCTCCCAAATACGAGAAACGAACACCTTATCTTCGTCAAACACAATATTGAGAGGAACTCCGTGGAGTCTCACTATTTTGCTATGAATAATTAGGCGTACTATCCTGCGGTGTAGTCTGTCCTGGCTGGAAAAACACTACACCAAAAATAGCAATTTGGCACATCCTGATATTGAAAATCTAGCACAGTTTAAAACTGTGCCAGATTTTGGCACGGTTTAATAGCATTTTGGCACACTTTAAAACAGTGCCAAAATTTGGCACTGTTTTAAAGTGTACCAAAATTGAGTACACTTACTAAAATATAAAATACCTAAAAAATTTAGTCCTCACATTGGTTTTTGTCTCCCGCCCTCTCTCATCCCTCACTTTCAGGGCTCCCTCTTCCTCTCCCTCTCGCACGCTCTTCTCTCTCTCTCTCTCTCTCTCTCTCTCTCTCTCTCGTATGACCCTCTTTACAAACCCTAACTGCAGCCTTCCATCTTGCCGCCTTCCATATCCTAGGGTTGAGGTGTCCGAAAATGGGATGCGTATGGTTACCGCAACAATCAAAGGGGGTTCCCATAGATTGGTATTGTATATGATTGTTTACCTATTTCTTATATGGTTTTGTATCTTTCGTAAATTGGTACTATATATAAAACTCATAGATTGGTACTGTATATAACTGGTTGTCTTCCAATTTCTTATAAACTCGTAACTAAAATCCACTTTGGTACTATATATAAAACTCATACATGGTTATGATAACATTTATGCTAAAAATATGTTATGATAACTATTATGCTCATTTCAAGGATATAACTGAAATCCACTTTGGTTATGTCTGTCCAGGAAAGCAAAGAATTAAAATAATCGATTGGGGTAATTCTTGATGGTATTGGAAAGAATAGGAAGCCTCACAAGCTGAGGTTGTACTCAATTGCTAGCAGTGCCCTTGATGATTTTGGGGACTCCAAAACTGTAAGTTTTTAATTCAAAATTTATATTTGGCATTGTAGCTTTATTTTGGACATTATTTTCACTGTATTATAAATTTATAGATTGCGTATGTTAAAAATAATCCATATCATCTAACAAAATGGGGCGTTTGTATAGAAATATTGTCAGACGATTCAAATTGATCATCAGTTTTGAGGAATTTCTTTATGTGGTAATTATTTCAATTGCATGTTTATAAGGTAGCACCTTTGCAATTTGAGGTTATAAGTTCTACTTACTCTATTGTTCGCATTTTAAAATTCAATTTTTGATTTTTTGGTGTTTGACCATCATTTTGTTTAGCGTATTGTGAAAAATATAGTTTTGGGAACCAATACTCTGTTATTAATTTTTTATAGAATATTAATGATGTTTTCAGTATTTATGACACTTTAGGTGCCAAACCAATATTATTTAAATGTTTGAGCATCAGGGTTACAATACTCAAAGCAATAAGGGCCAAAGTCTAAATAACCCATCAATTTTGTTTAGGAAGAAGCAACTTTGGTATTATCAACACTCAAAATCAAAATTCATTTGAATATCATGGGATCGGTTAGCTGATTTTTCAAATTACCTTAACTTGATGTTTCAAAGGTTTCTTTGTGTGTAAAAAGGCTTGTGTACACCAATGACCAGGGGGAAGTCGTTAAAGGAGTGTGCTCAAAGTTCTTGTGTAAGAATGCATAACCCTCTAATTCAATTCAACCTTATCTTTACGTAATTACGATTACTAAACATTTTTCTGAAAATCAAATTTTGCTCATCTTGCTGGTATTATTTTCCTTTCACATGTTAGTAAAGAAAAAAAGGCTTTATATGATGTGTCCATCGAGCTTAAAATGTTGGGGATTTCAGGTGACTTGAAGGTTGATTCTGAAGTGAAGATAACTGGACCTGTAGGAAAACAAATGCTTATGCCAAAGGATCCTAATGTAACCGTTGTAATGGTATATATACTTCTTCCACTGAATGCATTCGATTTATGACTTTAAACATGTGTGTGTTTTGATATTAATAGATTTTTTCTTCTCTCTACTTTTGTCTTCCTCTGTCGCAGTCTGCAACATGAACTGGTATTGCTTTGTTCCGATCATACTTGTGGAAAATGTTCTTTGAGAAGCATAAAGACTATAAGCAGTCTTAGTAAGACGTTTGGAAATGGTAAGGTTACTTATGCCTAGATGGTTGATTTCTTGTGCATATGCAAGTGCACGTGATTTTCTAAACATCCAGGTTCTAACCAGGGATGACACTTATTCTGCAGATGCCTCCCTCCCCACCCCCACCCCCATGCACGCGGGGAGTGCGGTGGGATGGGGTGAATTCTCTATTTTCGTAAAAAAAATAGGTACTCATAAATTATTTCCTTAAGATTGAAGGAGGTTCTAATTAAATTTCTATTTTTATTAATGTTAAATCATTCAAGTTACTCTAAAAACGTTTATGCATAATTTTTGGAACATAGTCTATAATTTAGGTATGGTTTCGAAACTTAAGCTATCACACATTGAAAATAAAGAAGCATTATGCATACAAAATTATAACAATTGTACACACATTTACGTGTGTTACTTTTGATCAAAAATTAGACAAATGTTTTGTTTAAAAAGTGGAAAAGGTACAAAATACCGCAAAAAGGCTAGTGAATAAGCCACAAATATAAAACTGAAAAACTAAATACAAGAGAAAGAACAGGAAAAGAGTAAAATTAGTTAATGACAACTCTATAAAAAAGTAATTTCCTTCCTGTTAGCTTATTATCTTCAAATGTTCTAGAGTATTTAAGAAAGGAATTCAATCCTTGAGATATAAACTTATGTGAATATTGGAGAGTATTTCCTTATTACCACTCGAGAACCCAATTATTAGCAAGAAGACCGTATTTAGTTTTAATAATCGAGTACCCGTATTTAGTTTGAACTCGGGTCGGTCGTGGAGCGTTAAGGAAGATTCACCCATCCCACCATAAATATAATGAACAAGTGATAAGCTAACAATCTGAAAGGGTTCCTTGGAGTAGGGTGAGAAAATAAGAGCGACTAACTCGAGAGACAGATGAACACCACTGAGTGAGATGCAGTAATGAGTAAAGATAAAGTAATAGTGGAGTACCAATAAATATGCAGTAATGAGTAAAGATGAACACCACTGAGTGAGATGCAGTCATTTGTGGTAAATATCCGAGTTATGTATAGAAAGGAATTTTGTAGAAAATGTTCTCTTGTAAAGAATGAAGTGTGTGTTAAGGTTGTCTGAAACATTGGTTAGTAGTGGAGTGCGCTTATATGCTCTACCCTAGCATTTAATTCATTATGAGCTTGCATTAATGAGGAAGGTGAGTTGCTCGACGCCGACGATTGAGCAAGGATAGCAGAGCCTATATTATAAGTGAACCGCCAAGAACACGGATAAGCTATGCTAATCGTGTGATATGTCGGGTGGGTTCATGTTTGTGACATGAAGGACTTATCCCATCAAAGATCCCTTATGCGAGAAACACCGTTGTTTGGTAGAGAGTAGTTCTTCGTGAATTTGTGTGATCAAGTAAGATTCGAGTGATCCTAATGTTGTTGCTCTTGATTACTCGCAAAGGTTATTTTATCTAACTTGTTTCATTTCCAGGCTCCAATACAATACCCTTAGGTGTCCCATGGAGCACTCGCGAAATGCTTGATTCATCGAGCACTGCCTCCGCCTGAGCTAGGTGGAATTTAGCGCATGTGACTTGCCTGTAACTGTTGAGCAAGTGGTACTTTGTTTACGCAGAGGATAACGAGTGGACTTAAGCCTCTTCTACATAAACACTTTAGATTATTTGGACATAACTAAACCGGTAAGTGCAATTATAAGGAAGAATGTTACAATTAACATAGACAATAATGCTTGGAGAAAGTCTCAAATTTTACTTGGATGTATACCTTAAAGAAAGACATACTAGTTTGTGATGTATGAATCCCAAGTATAATTGAATGACAAAGCATAATACGTATCGCTGACCTCAAGTAATTGGGACAAAGATTTATGCATTGGGTTATTGGGCACTGTTAATTGCTCGAGGCATTTGCTACCTTTATTGCACTAGATATACATTATTCACATACATATGCTTTTAAATTATTCTGTTTCTTTCATTTTGGCCATACTGTGTACCAACTCATGAAGGCACACAAAAGTGCGAAAATTTATTATTCATGTAATTTATCATGCTATTTTCTAATTCTTAGGAGTATTGATGCTTATTTATTCTTAGTTATTTTTTTTCTTGATATTGCAGGCAGAGAAAGATCTGGTATTATTATTCTACCATGTGGTGCAGGAAAGTCTTTAGTGGGTGTCTCTGTTGCCTGCCGAATATGAAAGAGCTGCCTTTGTTTAGCGACAAATGTTGTTTCCATAGATCAGTGGGCTTTTCAGTTCAAGTTATGGTCAAGCATTAGAGATGACCAAATCTGTTGTTTCACATCTGATAGCAAAGACAGATTTCGTGGCAATGATGGGGTGGTTGTCACCACTTACAACATGGTTGCTTTTGGTGTTAAATGGTCCGAGGAATCTGAAAAGATTATCGAAGAAATTCAAAATAGAGAGTGGGGATTACTTCTCATGGATGAGGTATATATCTAGTTGTATCAAATTTGATTTTTCATATTCTAAATAATATGAAAATGTAATTATATTTGCATGCATAATTTTTCTTCTTATGTATTGATATCTGTTCAGGTGCATGTGGTTCCTGCTCACATGTTTCGAAAGGTCATCATCATTACCAAGTCTCACTGCAAACTTGGGTTAACTGGTATGCTGTTGATAATGTATAGGGTTATTATTTTTTTGGCCTTTGACCCCATTTGTTTTACCACATTCAGTTTGGACCCCATAATTTCCAGTTCTTGGACCCCAAAGCAATGTGCTGAAGTTAAATGGGGCTAAATTTCAATTAACCCTTATATATGTGTGTGTGCGTGTGCGCGTCCCAACGGTTAGACTTCACCCTTTTGTGCTCAAGTGTGAATGTGTTTAAACTGCAGCTACTCTTGTAAGAGAGGATGAAAGGATTACATATTTGAACTTTCTCATTGGTCCCAAATTATACGAGGCAAATTGGTTGGATTTAGTGAAAGGGAGATTCATTGCAAATGTACAATGTGTTGAAGTGTGGTGTCCAATTACGAAGGATTTATTCTCTGAATATCTGAAGAGAGAAAATTCTAAGAAGAAGCAGGTCAGTTGGTTGAAAATTCTACTGCCCCTCCCTCTCTGCCTCCCTCCCTCCCTCGCTGCCTCCATCCATCTCTGCCTCCCTCCATCGCTGCCTCCACCAGGTATGAAAGCATATATGCTGCATATATGATTGCATATATGCAGCATATATGCATATATCTGCATATATGCATATATCTACATATATGGTTCATATATGCTGCATATATGCACATATATGCATATATACAGATATATTCATATATGATTGCATATATGGGTGGGGAGTGGGGTGGGTTGAATTTGACAATTAGATTTTCTCATAGATCACGGATAAGATTCACAAACTTAAATCTAAAGTAAAACGTAATAAATATAAAACGCTGATGATAGAGACCTAACAAATCACACAATTAGGGTAGTCCCGCGTACGAACTGACCGCGTACAAATGATAAAAACAAGCCGTCTGAGTGTGAAAACCCAAACCGGCCCCCAAACGGTCCCGTAAGAGGCACAAACACCACGCACGGGACCAATGTAACTTGTGCGAACTGACAGCGTAGTCACGGGTATCCCGATTTGAGAATATGATGATAATTTCAAAATATATCAATTAAGCTTAAAAATAAGCCGTTTGAGGGTGAAAACCCAAACCAGCCCCTAAACGGTCCTGTAAGAGGCACAAACACCTCGCAGGGGACCAATGTAACTTGTACGAACTGACCGCGTAGTCCCGAGTCTCTCGATTTGAGAATATGACTATAATTTCAAAAAACGTAGATTGGGCTTGAAAACAAGTCGTTCGAGGGTGAAAATCCAAACCATCCCCCACACGGTCCCATAAGAGGCACAAATACCTCGAACGGGACCAATGTAACTCGTGCAAACTGACTGCATAGTCCCGGGTCTCCCAGTTTGAGAATATGACGATAATTTCAAAATACGTAGATTAGGCTTGAAAATAAACCGTTCGAGGGTGAAAACCCAAACCAGTCCTCATACAGCCCCGTAAGAGGCACAAACACCTCGCACGGGACCAATGTAACTCGTGTGAACTGACCGCGTAGTCCCGGGTCTCCCGATTAAAAAATACGACGATAATTTCAAAATACGTAGATTAGGCTTGAAAACAAGCCGTTCGAGGGTGAAAACCCAAACCATCCCCCAAACGCTCCCGTAAGAGGCACAAACACCTCACACGGGACCAATGTAAATTGTAGGAACTGACCGCTTAGTCCCGGGTCTCCCGGTTTGAGAGTATGACGATAACTTGCAAAAATCACACTTTGACTTAAAAATAAGCTGTTAAAGGGTGAAAACCCAAACCATCCCCCAAACGACCCCGTAGGAGGCACGAACACCTCGTACGGGACCCATGTAACTTGTATGAGCTGACCGCATAGTCCCGAGTCTCCCGGTTTGAGAGTATGATGATAAATTTGCAAAAATCATACTTTGACTTAAAAACATGTCGTTAAAGGGTGAAAACCCAAATTAGCCCCCAAACGACCCCGTAGGAGGCACGAGCACCTCGTACGAGACCAATGTAACTTATAGGAACTGACCACGTAGTCTCGGGTCTCCCGATTTGAGAATACAACAATAATTTGCAAAAATCACACTTAAAGTTAAAAACAAGCCGTTAAAGGGTGAAAACCCAAACCAGCCCCCAAATGACCCCGTAGGAGGCACGGACAGCTCGCACGGAACCAATGTAACTTGTAGGAACTGACCATGTAGTCCCAGGTCTCCCGATTTAAGAATATGATGATAATTTGCAAAAATCACACTTAGAGTTAAAAACATGCCATTAATGGGTGAAAACCTAAACCAACCCCCAAACGACCCCGTAGGAGGCACGAACACCTCGTATGGGACCATTGTAACTTGTATAAACTGATCGCGTAGTCTCGGGTCTCTAGGTTTGAGAGTATGATGATAATTTGCAAAAATCACACTTAAACTTAAAAACAAGCCGTTAAAGGGTGAAAACCCAAACTAGCCCCCAAACGACCCCGTAGGAGGCACGAACACCTCGCACGGAACCAATGTAACTTGTAGGAACTGACCGCGTAGTCCCGGGTCTCCCGGTTTGAGAGTTTGACGATAATTTGCAAAAATCACACTTACACTTAAAAACAAGCCGTTAAAGGGTGAAAACCCAAACCAGCCCCCAAACGACCGCGTAGGGGGCACGAACACCTCGCACGGGACCAATGTAACTTGTACGAACTGGCCGCGTAGTCCCGGGTCTCCCGGTTTGTGAATACGACGATAATTTACAAAAAATCACACTTAGACTTAAAAACAAACCATCAAAGGGTGAAAACCCAAACCATCCCTCAAACTACCCCTGTGGCCATCCCCGATCCTGATCCTTGAGGCGGGCGTGTGGAGGAAAGGATCCTTCGGGTCCCGAGCATCCCTCTCGAGAGAGCTTCGGTCGACGTCATTTGTGGTGCAAAAAATGTAGAGAGATTCAGAGTCGCCGGTCTATTTTACTCAAAACAGACAAAAGAAAAAGGGGAAGCCACCTCGAAGAGTGGCATCTAAAGACATACTGGTGCATACGAAACCAAGATGATTCGAGAAGGGTTCGGAGGCTTAGTTACGAAATGGGAAGGTGTTAGGCACCCATTCCTCCCTTTCGGTCTCTCATGGATATTTTCTATTTTCCTTTATGTTTCCCCCCGTGATATGTGTGCATGTGTATATATATAGAATGGAGGGAGGAATCCTCGACTTGTATCATGGCAAAGATAAAGAGAGTCATCCATAGGAATGTGAGATTAACGTAGAAAATAAGATTTACGTGATTACCCCTACATTGAACATTATAAGAGAATGATAACGCATATGGAGTAATACGTTACTAAGAACAAGTGTATAGAATATAATAGAAAATGAAATAAAGAGAAGATAGAAAATAAGAGAAAAAGTGAGAAAAGGACTCGAGTCTCGGGTTTTACCCCAAGACGCCTACGTAGCCTATAAAGGCATCAAAGTCCACGTAGTTCTCTTACAAAACGAGGGGTGGGGTTTATCCCATAAATCCAAATGAGTAATCTCTTATTTGTAAGTGTGTGTGTGTGTGTGTGTAGAAAAAAGTGTTTTAGTTTTGAGAAAGGTGTGGAAAAAGTGTGAGAATCCCTACTTGGAATTTATGAGCAAACCCTCTTTTTCTTGTTTCTTTGGGTTTTATGAAAATAAAAGATGTGCAATAATACTAAATAAAAAGTATATTAGGATGTGTGAGATGAGATGAAAAGTGCTAAATAAGAAAACAAGTTATTGGGAATTTAAGAGAATTTAAGAGAGAGTTTGAGAAAGTTGGACCTTCTTGAAGATCTTGAGCTTGATCTTGAATGTTGGAGAGCAGCCCTTGCACTTTGGATGATGATGGCGAGTGGTTAATTCACCAAGTTTGATGAAGGGGATGATGAAAAGTGGAAGTAAAAAGGGGATTTGGAAGTTGAAATCACGCTGCCTTCGAGAGAGGTTTCTGGGATTCGTTGATAGGGATTTCTATCAGATCTGGGCTCCCCTTGAAAATGAGGTGAAGGCCTCCTTTTATAGTCCCTGGGGTCTACCAATCGGCATTGCCATGGCACTACCTATTGGCAGGTGCCGATAGGCAGCATCTGGGACCTGCCACTTGGCAGTGCGCTTCAGGCTTTTTTGGAAAATTGGCCGCCAAGGGCAAACCGTTGGTTAGAATCGCGCACAGAGCATACCCTTGGAAAGGTATTTTAGAGACCTTAGAAAGTCCTTTAGACTGCTCCCGTGTTCGGGAGTTGAATTTGGGTCAAATATGGCTCAGAAGCGTTTATCGGTCCATTGGGTGGGGAATCGTGCGGACGCAAATGGATCGTTCGTCCGCATGGTAAGTCCGAATCGTGCATGGGGAATACCATTGGAAAGGTTAGGAGATGTACTTCGACATTCCAAAGAGTTTGACCCAGTTTGGAGAGTTGACTTTGGTCAACCGGGCCCGAGAAGCACTCGGTGGCTTCCCGGAGTCAAACGGATCGTTCGTCCGCATGGAAAGTCAGAATTGCACACGGGATGGACCGTTGGAAAGGGTATTCAGTGACCTTTGAAGGTTCATTTAGCCTCAGTCGAGCTGAAGAGTTGACATAGGTCAAACAGAGCCCGGGAGCCTCTCGGTCAGGTTTCGAACGCAAACGGACCGTTCGTCCGCATGGTGAGTCGGAATCGCGTACGGGGTAGAATATTGGAAAGGGTATTCCATGCCCTTCAAAGATTCATTGAGTCTCGATTGAGATGAAGAGTTTGAATTTTGGGTCAAACTGAGCCGGGGAGTGCCCGATGGCCTTCAGGTCAGTGCTCGGGACATGACCTGGGTTTACGGTGATGAGTGGAGGTACTAGGGACCTATGGTGAGTTGGGGGGTAACAGAATGAGGTGTCTATAGAGCCCCTCAATGGGTGAGTTTGGAACAAATGATAGCCATCGATTAGACACCGCATGATGACCGATTCAGAGGGTCGAGGTCAATTTTGAGGACCAAAAGAGCGTACTGGGGGATGACCAAATCAGAGGGTCGAGGTCAGTTCTGAGAACCTAAGGAAGCGAAGATGACCAATTCAGAGGGCCTAAGGAGTGTGCTGGGGATGATCAATTCTGCGGATCAAAGCCGAATCTGCGGGCTTAGGGCAAAGGTTGGGTGACCGATGTCAATTCTGACCTAATAATTGGTGATGATCGAGGATCGGGATCAATTCTGACCCAAGAGTAGTGACGATCAAGGACCGAGGTCAATTCTGACCTAACTCAGGTGACGATCCAAGATCGGGGTCAATTCTGACCCAAGAGTGGTGACGACCGAGGACCGAGGTCAATTCTGACCTGAGAGTTGTGACGACCGAGGATCGAAGTTAATTTTGACCTAACTCAAGGGACGATCCAAGACCGGGGTCAATTATGACCCAAGAGTGGTGACGACCAAGGACCGAGGTCAATTCTGACCTATCTTAGGTGACGATCCAAGACCGGGGTCAATTTTGACCCAAGAGTGGTGACGACCGAGGAACGAGGCCAATTCTAACCTAACTCAGGTGACGATCCAAGACCGGGGTCAATTCTGACCCAAGAGTGGTGACGACCAAGGATTGAGGTCAATTCTGACCTAACTTAGGTGACGATCCAAGACTGGGGTCAATTCTGACCCAAGAGTGGTGACGACCGAGGACCGAGGTCAATTCTGACCGAAGAGTGGTGACGACCAAGGACCGAGGTCAATTCTGACCTAACTCAGGTGACGATCAAAGACCGGGGTCAATTCTGACCCAAGAGTGGTGACGACCAAGGACCGAGGTCAATTCTGGCCTAACTTAGGTGACGATCCAAGATCGGGGTCCATTCTGACCCAAGAGTGGTGACGACCGAGGACCGAGGTCAATTCTGACCTAACTCAGGTGACGATCCAAGACCGGGGTCAATTCTGACCCATGAGTGGTGACAACCAAGGATCGAGGTCAATTCTGACCTAACTTAGGTGACGATCCAAGATCGGGGTCAATTATGACCCAAGAGTGGTGACGATCGAGGACCGAGGTCAATTCTGACCTAATTCAGGTGACGATCCATGATCGGGCTCAATTTTGACCCAAGAGTGGTGACGACCAAGGACCGAGGTCAATTCTAACCTAACTCAGGTGACGATCCAAGACCGGAGTCAATTCTGACCCAAGAGTGGTGACGATCGAGGACCGAGGTCAATTTTGACCTAACTTAGGTGACGATCGAGGACCGGGGCCAATTCTGACCCAAGAGTGGTGACGACCGAGGACAGAGGCCAATTCTAACCTAACTTAGGTGACGATCCAAGACCAGGGCCAATTCAGACCCAAGAGTGATTGCATATCCTTGGGAAAATAAAAGATTTCCACTGGGGGTAAGAATTGGTTTTGAGGTTCCACTTAGGATAAGAATTGGATTTGAGATTCCGCTTGGGATAAGAATTGAATTTGAGGTTCCGCTGGGGAACGATGAATGAACTGGGGAAGATTTTGGATCATCCTTTTGGAGAGATCGCGTGGGGCGAGTGATTCGTCTGAATTCCGCTGGGAAAAATACCATGCGATATTGTTTCGCACCGGGTAGCCGATGGCTGGGGAAGCTTTGTGTCTTTAATTTAAGTGGAGGAGTTGATTGTTGGGGAGATAATCGGTTTGAGGTTGTAAACTCTCCTGAGGAGGTGATTAAGTGGTCCGAGCGCATTGCTCGAGAGGTCATACGCTTGGATTTTGAGGTTTTCGTTGGGGAAAAAGAGGTTTTGCCTGAAGGAGTGCGAAATTTTCTTGATGAAAACGTTCTAAATCCTTCCGAGGATTTTTAGGAATTTTCTGAGGATTTTTCAGGGTTTTCTGGCATTTTCCAGGAATTTCTGTACGAAATTTTAAGGGGGGTGCCGGTCGGCATAGACTGAGGGGTGCCATTCGACAATGGCACGGATTTTTGGGCTGCCTCAGGAAGGTGAGGGGTCAGTGTCGATCGATATGGAAGGGGGAGGTGCCAATCGGCATGGCGCTTGGCATCCTATATAAAGGGGGTGAATCCCCTTCATTTTTCACAACTTCTTGCCTTATCTCTTTCTGCGATTTCTCTCCGCGAATTGTTCTAACGTTCCGATCTTCAAGAAATGGTCGCCTTTGTGAGTACCGTAGTCCACCGGGAGTGGTTGACCGTTGATGACTGGGAGAATGTGGATTGGAGGGACAGGGTGCCCCTTGCTTTGGGGAATGAGAATGCTTTCAATGCATTCGAGTCGATTACGGACGAGTGGACCTTGCTGCGGGAGCCATCGCGTCATCGCTCTTCGAGAGTGATTTCCGACGGTTATGTAAGTAGCCTGACCTTTGGAATTCCTTTTTTTTGGGTGATTTTTCTTTCTTTCTTGACTTTTGATGAGATTTTTCCTTTTGCTAGTCTGATATCTCTTTGAAGAACATGCATGCCCGTGGGACGACGGGGCTTAAGGATGTTTGGGAGCATCTCCCACCTGTGGTGCACTGGATGGTATCCTCAGCGGGTTTTGGGAGGTTGGCGACTGCACTGGATGAGACGCCTCATTCAATAGGGTCCTGTGCGCTTTGGGGGGGAGATGGTGGGACACTATCCACACCTTATATTTTGGCTTCGGGGAGATGATGGTGACTCCCATAGATGTGCAGCAACTATTGGGGCTGGATTTTGATGGGGAGCAGATAGAGGCGGATCACTCCTTGCTGGTGAGGCCGAACGCGGTGTATGTGGCACTCGGTGATGTGAGGAGGATAGTTTCTGGAGACTCTATCCGGCTGTCCTTGCTGAAGGATGTTTTGCTGAGCAGGGTGGTTGATGTGCAGGATGGGCTGCAAGTGAGGCAGATGGCCCGGTTATTCATCTTGTTGGTTCTGGGAGGTTTCATGGTGGCGTCGAGCGGCGACGTCGTCCATTTGTGGTTTCTACCGTACTTGAGGATGTTTTCGAACATCCCTTTCTACGATTGGGGGAGTCTGACCTTGGCGACCCTTTACTCTTCTTTGGATGCATTCAGTCGGTGTTGCCGAAAGACTTTTACTGGAGCCACGTATCTTCTTGAGGTATTCTTTACTTTGCGCATTTTCATTTCATGCATTCACATTTTCCTTTCATGCATTCGCATTTTCCTTATGCGTCTCTTTTTTCTTGTGAATTCAGACGTGGTTCTATGAGGTGATTGGGTGCAACACTCCGTTGATTTCTCTGAAGGACGACACTGTTGGGGACTTCTTCCAATTGTATCGATGGCGTAAGGCCAACCGACAGTCGAAGGGATCTCTCTCCCTGGAGGCGGTGCGTCAGGTCTTGAATGACCTGACCAGTGGTCAGGTAAGGTCCTTTCCTTTTCTGTCTGGGTTTTTGCACCTCTGATCTTGTATTGATTCATGCCTGCTTGGGGATTTTTAGGTGACCTTTTATCCTTGGGGGACAACCATTCAGGATATGAGGATGACTGGGATGAACAGACAGATGAGGCGTTTATTGGTGCATGAGTTTGGCCATTCCTGATATCTCAGGGAGAGGGTGGTTCGCCAGATTACCGAGGAAGAGGTGGTGGTGCCACCTGCATCTATGAGGCGGGAGCGACAGCTGTTGGAGGATGAGAGGATCGCGGCGATGATCGACGAGTCCTATGTGTTGTACACTGATACGGCTGCGCCGTATGACTATATGGACTTTGTGACGAGCTAGTTGATGGCGCCCAGTATACATGATGCCTTGCCTTTCCCTCCTTTCTGGGTTCGAGTCGGGCGGTGGAGTCTTCCCACAGTGGTGGTTGTCCGTCGGCACCTGCAGGGGCGGCGACCTCGGAGGTTCCGTTTGTGCGGTTTCACACTCCTTCATACAACATCCGGCGGGCTGATGGAGGGATAATGTCGATGCTGCACCGTCCTCTTGCGATGGACCCGGAGGAGCTGGGTTTGACAGAGGAGGTCCTTCGTCCTGCGGTAAACCTTTCGGTCCTTTTCCTCTTTTTGATTTCCTTTACTTGATATTTATTCCGCCTTTTCCTTGCAGCAAATCCGGGTGTCGACCACTTGGCTGAGAGACTTCAGAGACTGGATATCATCGGTGACCGCCCACATTCGGGATGCTGTCCCTGTTCCTTCTTGCTTGGTGCCATCAGCGTCGTCCGGGGAAGACTCTGGCTCTGGTAGTGAGGGCACGTCGTCTCGCCATAGGGGAGAGAGCACGTCCCAGGGGTGGAAGCTCTTGAGATAGAGAGAGAGAGAGAGAGAGAGAGAGAGAGAGAGAGAGAGAGAGAGAGAGAGAGAGAGAGAGAAAGGGAGAGGGAGAGAGAGAATGTAGGTTCGGGCTAAGTCCCGTTATTTTTGGCTTTTCTTTTCTTGTTTCTTACAAAACTAATGTAACACAGAACACAAATATATGCGGTGCAATGGGAGTTTTTTTTTTATTATTATCTTTTATTGATGATGAATGAATGCATGCACATGAGCTTTTTACTTTGCTACTGAGACCGTAAAACAGGAATATTTTTGGAATTTTCGAAGGAAAGAGTTTATTTAAAAAGGGGAATCCTATAAGGAGAAAACAGGATTCTTGAAATTCTTTTGAGAATATCAATTTATTTTTATTGAGTTTTCTGATTTGACAAAAGAGGAAAGGAGGAAATTTCCAAAAATGGGGGGTTGTCGATCAGCAAGCACCCTGACCTGCCTATCGGCAGTTTAGTCCAGTCCCATCATTTGAAGGCTTTTATTGGTACCCTCTTCAGCCCTTGGTATCTTGTGGGGTAGGATTCCCTCCGATTTCTGCAGGGATTATGTCCCTTATGAGGATTTTTAAGTATAAAAATGGAGAAGGGTGGAGTGTTCTCATCACAGCTTTGCATCCTCATCTGCCTACCCATTATTTTTTAGTCTTGCAAGATGGCTCTCCCTGGTAGCATTGAGTTTGTCAATTACCTCGAAGCCTTGGAAGCTATGTGCTTTATAATATCGACTATGATGCCTTCAACATGCGTCGGGTCTCCTTGTGGCGTAATCGGCCTTTTGAGTGGAATATACTGATAGCAGCGGTACAATTCTTGTACCCCGAAGACCATGTATTTCGCTTTGGATTGGAAGAAGTTTATCCTACCTACGAGGAATTTTCTGCCATACTGGGTGTGAATCCCAGTGTTGCGGTAGCTTTGCTCGAATTTTCCTGCTCTCCTAGGAATCTATTGGCCAGGCTTCTTCATATCTCGCCTTCGGTGGCTAGGTCATTGGTTGCCGGAGGAATGATCTCCCTCCCGGCGGTGTTACAGCCCGTGCATTTGCGAGAAGTAGGTGATGCTGGCTATGATGTAGTCGTTGTTCTGTACCTTATTTCAAAATTACTGTTGGTGACTGGGGAGGTGAAAGTGGACCCTCAACTTGTAGTTATTACCTCATGGATGTCATACCATCGCAATCCTACGATGGTGATATTGGCGGAGACTCTGAATGGCCTGGATGCTTGGAGAGAAGGTCGTTCTGACTTTTTGAGGGGTAGCCCTGTGATGCCGTTCATGTGGTTGTCTGAAAGATTCCGTTTGGCGACTCCTCCAGAGTATCCCTTGTCGGCTGTCCCAACCTCTTTTCACGCTACTTCATTCGCGTTGGCCTACATGTTGAGAATTGGCTTGTGGAGCATGGGGCTCGTGGGCTGTATTGGTCAGTGCCTTGGTGGGGACAGTTGCAGCCAGTTCTGGAGCTAGGAGAGTATTCATATGTGCGGCTGGTTGGTCTCAGACAGACCTCTTTTTATTTCTCTTGGCGGCTTCTGCGCCAATTTGGCTGGGCACAGGTCGTGCCCCCTCGGACTTCAAATTTCTTTCCAGTAGAAGATTTGACTGAGCGCTTGCGTCTGTTGCTTGGATCTCTGTGGGAAAATTGGCGTCCATCGACCCGTCCCTCTCAGTCTGTCTGGAAGTTTTGCCACATCCCCAAAGATTATATGAAGTGGTTATGGAGGAAAGTAGTCAGCAAGATGTTGGCAGTAGAGACTGGTCAAAGGTGGTTTATTTTTTCTGACTCCATGGAAGGGGGTGTTGTAGTCTTTTCGAAGATGGTTAAGGCTCATCGATCCATGGAATGTTTGCGACATTTTATTCAGGCAGGGGGAACTTGGGGTCCTTAAGATGTAGATGATGAGGGTGCAGGCTCTTCGGGTAGTTGTGGGTAGGGCTCCTGGGGAGTTTATTTGTGTAACAGATGTGGGGGGATTTTATCTGGCTTTTTATAGTAATAGGGGAAGGGAGTTATCCGTTCCTTTTTCTTATGTAATCTGTATTGTCGTTTCTTATTAATGAAACAAACAAGTTTCTGATCATCCAGCTGTGTCTTTCGATGAATTTTGTATTTTAAATTATCTATACCGATCGCTAAGGCATACATAATCCTCCTGTTCAAGTAGATGTTTAGAATGAAACTGCTGTTCTCGGGGGTAAGAAAAGAATATATTTTTGTGAAAAAGAAGGGGTCGTGCTCATGTGAGATGTATGAGCTACCTACGTACCTTCGGGGTTTTTGAATTTTTTTTTAAAGTGGTTTTTTGTAGAGGATCAGGCCCACGTAGTTCTGGGTAAAAGGAAATGAAGATTTTTTTTATTTTTTTTATTTATTTATTTTTTTTAGAATAGAAGGGGGATGAGAAGAGTCGTAGCGCGCCGAGATTTCGGACTAGGGGTAAAACTTTTTGAGACGGTCCAGATTGACTGGACGAGCCATCTCTTCCCCATCCAGGTCAGTGAGCATGGCGGCACCGCCAGACAAGATTTTCTTCACAATGTAGGGGCCGCTCCAATTGGGCTTGAATTTTCCTCTAGGGTCCCAGATGGGTTCTATTATCTCCTTGAGGGCTAAATCCCCCTCCCGAACACCGCGGTCCTTGACTCTCTTATTGAATGAATGCGTTATTCGGCGATGGTACCCTTGTATGTGGTATAGAGCCTTTAATCTTCTTTCATCTAGGAAAGCAGCTCATCAAAACGGCCAGTTCATCAAGACGACTTTGGCACCAGTCTTCTTCACTAACCTTGCTTTCGAGCATGACACGTAGCGAGGGTATTTCCAGCTCCACAGGTAGGACTGCTTCCATGCCGTAGACCAGAGAGTAAGGGGTAGCCCCAGTAGAGGTTCGGATTGAGGTTCAATAGCCCCAGAGGGCGTACGGGATCCGGTCGGCCCAATCCCTACAACTTTCGGTCAACTTGCTGATGATGGCTTTAAGGTTCTTATTGGCGGCCTCAACTGTACCATTGGTCTGAGGTCGGTAGGGAGAAGATTTGTGTCTCTGAATCCCGTACTCGTTGACTATTTCTAAGACTTATGCCTCGAAGTGTAAACCGTTATCTGTCACTAGCTCGTGCAGGACCCCATATCGGCAGATGATATTTTTCTTGATGAATTTGGCCACTTTCTTGGCATTTAATACTGCGTGTGACTCAACTTCGACCCATTTGGTAAAGTAATCAATGGCAACCAGGATGAACTCATGCCCATTTGAAGCTTTTGGTTTAACCTTTCCTATGATGTCGATACCCCAGGTGGAGAACGGCCAAGGAGAAGTCATGTTGTATAATTCCTGCGGAGGTAGATGTTGGAGATTGGAAAACTGTTGGCATTTAGGGCATCTCCGAACATAAGCGGTGCAATCCTGGGCTATGGTGGTCCAGTAGTAGCCCTGTCGGATGATCTTCTTGGCAAGCATGTTACCGTTCATGTGGGGCCCACATTCCCCGCTGTGGATTTTTTGCATTATCTTTTCAATGTCAGCCCCTGCGATACAGTGCAAGTGGATTCAATCGAAATTCCTCTTGAGTAGTGCTTTATGACAGATGATGTATTGGGCAGCCAGCCTTTTGAGGGTATCTCGATCATTCTTGTTGGAACCCTCGGGATACCTACTGTACCTGAGGAGGCACTAAATATCATAGTAACAGTAGTTGACTAGCTCAGGATCTTCTATGGTGACGAGCTCAATGTGGTAGCAATGGGTTGGTTTGTCTTACTTTTGAACTAGGAAGGAGGTCAATGTTATTCCCTCGGACATGTCGACCATGGAGGCCAAGGTAGCGAGAGCATCGGCTAGGTTATTCTTTGCTCGGGGTAGGTAACGGAAGGTGATATCTCAGAACTGGGAGGCTAACTCCTTTAATTGGGCATGAAAGGGTTGGAGCTTTTCGTCCTTGACTTCCACTTTCTGAGCACTTGACCGATGTTGAGGGCAGAATCCCTGTAGACATCAAGGTGTTGAATACCCTTTTCGAGAGCAACTTTGAGGCCCACGGTGCATGCCTCGTATTTCATTATGTTGTTGGTACAAGGGAAATCCAATTTGATGGCGATGGGAGTATGAGAGTCATCTGGGGCAACCAGGAGTATCCCAATGCCATATCCCTTTGTGTTGGCAGCGCTGTCAAAAAACATTTGCCATCGGAGGTTGTCTTGGGCAGTGCAAAGGATATCCTCATCTGGGAATTCGGAGATCTAGACATTAGCTTCTTCTACGGGGTAATCCGCGAGGTAGTCAGAGATGGATCTTCCTTTAATGTCTTTCTGTGTGACGTACACGATATCAAACTTGGTTAGGAGCATCAACCATCGGGCCATTCGGCTGGATAAGGCGGGTTTCTCAAGCAGGCATTTGATGGGATCCATTCGGGATGCAAATTTGATGGAGAAGGCGAGCATGTAGTGTCGCAACTTTTGGGTGACCCAGATAAGTCCGACACATGCCATTTCTAGAGCAGTGTAGTTGACCTCATACCCGGACAATTTGCGACTGGCATAATAGATGGCTCTTTCTTTGTGGGAGTTTTCAAGGTATTGGTCTAGCAAAGCCCCGGCTGCAGTGTCGGTTATGGTTAGGTATAGGAGCAAAGGGAGACCAGGCTGTGGTGGCATGAGAACTGGAGGTTGGGTCAGATATTGTTTGATTCGGTCAGAAGCTTCTTGGCAGGCCTCATTCCAAACCTTGGTTGAATCCTTTCGAAGTAGCTTGAAGATTGGTTCACAGATGGAGGTTAGCTGGCTGATGAACCGGCTGTTATTTTGTAATTTCCTAAGAAAACCTCGGACTTCTTTCTCTGTTCGGGTGGTGGTATCTCAAGTATGGCTTTCAGCTTATCGGGATCTGCTTTAGTCCCCTTCTCACTGACCATGAATCCTAAGAGTTTTCCCTTTGTGATGCCGAAGATGCATTTCTATGGATTGAGTCTCATATGATACTGCCGAAGTCGTTCGAAGAATTTTCGGAGAGCAGGAGCATGACCTTCTCTAGCTTTGGACTTGATAATCATATCATCCACGTAAACCTCGACCTCCTTGTGAATCAGGTCATGCAGGATGGTTGTGGCAGCCCTTTGGTAGGTAGCCCCAGCATTCTTGAGACCGAATGGCATAACGGTTTAGCAAAAGGTTCCCCATGGGGTGATGAATGTGATTTTTTCTTGGTGGTCGGGGTGCATCTTGATTTGGTTGTATCTGGCAAACCCATCGACGAATGACTTGAGAGCATGACTGGCCGTGTTGTCCACGATCATATCGATATTGGGTAACGGATAATCGTCCTTTGGAGAGCTTTATTTAAATCTCGGTAATCCACACACACTCGAACCTTTCCTCCAGATTTCGGTACAGGTACAATATTGGCTAGCCACGTGGGGTATTCGATCACTCGAATGAAACCTACGTTGTTTGACCACCTCTTCTTTGACCTTGAGCGACCATTCGGTGCGGAGCTTTCTTAACTTTTGTTTAACCGGCTTGTAATCTGGGAGAGAGGGGATCTCGTGTTTAGCTATTTCAGGATCAATACCAGGCATATCGTCGTAGGACCATGCAAAGACATCCACGAACTCCTTTAGCAATTCTTCGAGTTGTGCGCGTTCATGCTCGTCAAGGGTGGCCCCTATCCTGATATAGCACACTTGGCTACTAGAACCGAGATTAATAATAACAGGATGGTTGTGGCAGCCCATTGGTAGGTAGCCCCAGCATTCTTGAGACCGAATGGCATAACGGTTTAGCAAAAGGTTCCCCATGGGGTGATGAATGTGATTTTTTCTTGGTGGTCGGGTTGCATCTTGATTTGGTTGTATCTGGCAAACCCATCGACGAATGACTTGAGAGCATGACTGGCCGTGTTGTCCACGATCATATCGATATTGGGTAACGGATAATCATCCTTTGGAGAGCTTTATTTAAATCTCGATAATCCACACACATTCGAACCTTTCCTCCAAACTTCGGTACAGGTACAATATTGGCTAGCCACGTGGGGTATTCGATCACTCGAATGAAACCTACGTTCAACTGTTTGACCACCTCTTCTTTGACCTTGAGCGACCATTCGGTGCGGAGCTTTCTCAACTTTTGTTTAACCGACTTGTAATCTGGGAGAGAGGGAATCTCGTGTTGAGCTATTTCAGGATCAATACTAGGCATATCGTCGTAGGACCATGCGAAGACATCCACGAACTCCTTTAGCAATTCTTCGAGTTGTGCGCGCTCATGCTCGTCAAGGGTGGCCCCTATCCTGATCTCGCGCACTTGGCTACTAGAACCGAGAATAATAACAACAGTCTCTTCTTCATTAACTTGAACGCGGTTATGTTGTTTATTATTAACCTTATTTAGATCAGTTAAGAATTATTCATTTAAAAAAGCATCATCATCAAAAGTTTGATTAGAATCTAAGCAGTTAATGTAAGGCACAGCAAGATACTCAAAATCTTCATTTATTTCATTAATAGGAAAAACAGCATTGAGAACCTCATCAAAAGAGGTCTCGATTTCATTTGAGCAAGGATAGACAACAGTAGATGAAACAGGGTAAACATTGGGGTTAGGGGAGATTTCAAGAGGTAAAACTGGCGCAGCATGCCGGTTTAGGAGAGGTGTATCAGCAGCTTTAATCAGACGGGATGGGTCCATTGATGCAGTTCCTAAGTGAACCATACAGAGTGCCAGCCCCAGTGTCTGCAAGTTGAAGTAATCTTTGGAGTCACTTTCCTCAATTTTTTCGGCATCTTTGATGAGCGGTTGTACACGGTGTAGGAAACGTTCGGCCCATGGGTAACTATCTTGGAAAAATATCACCATTCCAGTCTTCATCTTCCTGTCTGCGTGGTCGTACCATGATTCTGGAAAATCGCAAAAAGGGAAATCCTCGCCCTCTTTGATGAATCGTCCATTCAGGGAGTTACCTAGAAGAATCTGGATGCAGTCTGATCTTCTCTTTGGTCGAGACTGGCGTATCAGTTTGAGCTCTTGTTCTGACGGTTGATATCCCAAGCCGCAAGGAGGGAAAACTTTCTTCAGTTTGATGGGCTCAAGTATCCCCTGCTGCCTTTATCCTAGCCCCAGTCCGAGCATGAAGTGCATATTTCTGAACATCTGAATCACATTGACGTTGCCATGCGGGTCGTATTCTGGACAAACCCTTTCTTTGAAACCGTCCCCTGTCGGGAGTAGGGATGGTTCAACTCGGAATCCTGATAGGAACATATCATTTGACCCATGTTGTATCTCAAGAATTGGACTACTGGTGCTTGAACCCTTGGCATTACTGTCGTCGCCCAAGATGGTGATGACTTGCCCATCGGCGAAGAACTTTAATTTCTGATGGAGTGAGGAAGACACACCCTTTATACTGTGGAGCCAGGGTCGTTCGAGCAATAAGTTGAAACAGGACGGGATATCGATGACTTGGAATTCGACGATGGGGCTTATAAGTCCAACCCCTATTACAAGTTTTATGGATCCCATCACCTCCCGACGGGTATTATCGTAGGCACACACGGCAGCGGAAGTTAGAGCGAGGTCACTTTCTTTCAGACCTAAACATTTGAAGGTTGTCAGTGGGCAGACATTCAAAGTGGATCCGTTATCAACGAGAGAAAGCGGTACAACCTTTCCCATAACTTCGATGGAGATGTTGAGTGCATGATTGTGATTTGGCCCAATTTTGGGGATTTCTTCTTGAGAAAAGGACAGCATTCGGGTGGAGGTCAAGGATCTGACCAAATTTATTGCTTCTTTTGGTGTGGTAGAAGGAAGAACTATAGGTCCAGTGAGCAATTTTATTAAAGCATTTATGTGCAGCTAGGAAGACATGAAAAACCCCCATAGAGTGATGTTAGCTTGAGTTTTCTTCAGTTGATCGAGGATCTTGCTCTCCTCGATGGTCATTTCTGGCATAGGAAGGTTTTCAATGCCCTTCCCCTTGTCATTTGCTGGTAGTGAGTTTGGAACCTGGTAATGTCTCCCTGATCTGGTCATGTGATTTACCGAAGAAGAGAAAAACATGAATCCCGTTTCTTTATCGATCTCAGGCTGCTCTGCTGCCCTGTCTATTTCTCCGAGGAGTTCTTCAAATGAGATCATCCCACATATGTCGGTTACTGGGCCAGTTCTTCCTGAATCTTGCTCTTCATTCGAGTCTTCAAATTCTTCCCCCAATCCGGTGGTAACAATTTTGTTTTCCCCCATGAAGTCAACGCATTCCACAACTTCAACGACTTCCTCATATAGGTCTTCCCATTCTGTGGGGATGTGTAAGGGTGAAGGGACTAGGTGCCCTTGTAGCTTCAAAGAACCAAATAACTCGGTGATACTAATGTTGTTGGTTTGCCTGAATGCTTCCGCCATGATCTGGACAACATCATCTAAGCTGACTTCGTCAGTTAGTACCACCCATCTATTTGAATCTCGGGCCCATTTTCGCGCTTCCAAAAATAGCGTACTGAACCTCTGGCAATCGATAATCATCTATGGTGGTAATTTCATCCTGAACTCTAGGAGTTGATTTAATACCTCTGATAATTCCATACTTCCACTTTCAGAACGGGTACGGATAGCGATACATGCTCTGGTGAGGAATGGCAGTGCCTGATCAGTGAGGCTAGTAGGGTGTAGGAGGAAATATGGGCAAATTTGAAGAGGTTTAGGAAAGTATATGGGTGTGATTTGAGTTGAGGGAACGAAATATGGGTTTTCTTCCAAGAAGATGGCATTGGTGTGATTTAGGAGGGGGTTATGAGTAGTGTTTGGCTTAGGATTGGCTGGTGGGGCGATGGTACCCCGATCGATGAGATCTTGGATTATGTTTCGGATGTGGAAGCATTGTTCGGTGGTATGGCCAGCTGTTTGGTGAAAGGCGCAATGAGCATCAGTCTTGAAGTTTCTTGGGAGTGGATTTGGCAATGGCCGTGGATCCAAAGGCTTAATGAGGTTTCGGCTTAACAAGGCTTGGTAAACTTTAGAGAGGGGAGCATGAAGCTCAGTGTATTCCCTTCGGACGGGGGCAGGGCGACTTTCTGGTGCCCATGATGTGGTTGGTTAAGAGATGTTGTTGATGGTTGAGACTGTGGCACTGACGGGCTTGTCATATTTTCTGGGGGTGAAATGTCCGGACACCTTCTTCGGTTCAACTTCTATTTTGGCAAGACCTTCCTCAATTTCTACTCCTACTTATTTGAGAGCTCGAAAGTGGGGGTAGTACTGTCCTCCCATGGTTGCTCGAACATGGGGCAAGAAATTCTACTTTACTATGTTGACTTGTTCTTCATCAGATGGCCCATTGGTCATGGGAGCTGCTTTTTCCCTCCATCGGGCTATAAAGTTACGGACTGATTCTCTAGAGTTTTATTTGAGCAGCTCTAAATCACGACGGGTGACCTCAAGCTCTTCGTTGTATTTGTACTGCGACATGAATTCTCGGGCTACATCCTCCCAGCTACGGATTCTGGACTCCTCAAGAGATAAAAACCATCGGAGGGTACTATCCTTCAAAGTTTGTTGAAACAGTTGGGCCATTACTTCTTCGGAAGACCCTAGGAGAGTCATAGAACGGTGATAACTGCGAAGATGAACAATTGGGGGACCACTCCCCCCGAACCTCTCGATATTTGGCATCTTAAACTTCTCGGGTAACCTCGCTTTAGGATAAGGAGACATGTGGGTGTAGTCCATGTAATTCCCAGAGATCCTGACTTGGTCAAACTTTTTGGTGAGCATCTTGAGATCCTCTTTGACTTTATTTAACTCCTCCTCCTTTGGATCAGCGACCACAGGCAGGTTAGCCATAGGCTAGGCAATGTTTGGCATTGGAAGCTGGGCAGGCGGTGGCCCATTAGCCGGAGGGGCACGTGGAGCGTGCTGATATTCCTCCAGGACCCAGATAGGCTCGGGTGGACCCATAGCACGGGGGAACAGGGCCTCGGACTCTTGAGGAATAGGAACTTGGTTTCGTTGCATTTCTCGGACCTCATCTTGGAGGTTGTCAATCTTGGCCACGAGTTGAGCTAGGACTGTCGGCAGATGCGGTTGTATGACTTGTGCTTGATCTGCATTCTCTATGGAAGATGGATGGATTCCAAACTCGGAAGAAATAGTAGAGGAGCCGATAAAACTTCGGGGTGATTTGATTGAAGACCGAAGCCAATAGGGAGCCAGGCCAAGGGCTTGCAATCGACCTGAGAAGGCATAGGATAAGATTTATTTTTTAGAAAAAGGGAAGAAACTATTTTTTGATTTTTCATAAAGAAGGGAGAAATGCTTTTGGATTTTTGGTAAAAAGGGGAGAAATGTTTTTGGAGACAGAACTCAGCATGATTATTATGATTATTATGTTCTCACTTGTATTTAATTCTCCTAAACGCAATGTCGGACGGGACCCAAGACTGGAAAAGTGGGGTTTTAATATATGCAAAGCTAAATTTGGACTTGTAACCAGGCTCGCGGAAAGGGTCCCATTTTAAAAATGAGCAAAAATTGGGTGGCAGATCGACCCATAATTTCGGCAGAGTTTCGGGTTGAAATCGGCAATCTAAAGTGCGTGTCCTAGGTTTGACACCTATGTGCGGGTATGAAGTTTGGTTGGGTGAATCGGCATGCGTTCCCCCCTTTAGCGTGACTTCCACGATATGCGTCTTGCTCTTGCGGGTAATCGGTACGTGTGGACAAGCCATTTGATATACCTGAGTGTACGTGAATTGCCTCACCATATACCTCGTGGGGACGGTACGTGTGAGAGCGAATTCGATATACTCGGTGTACGTGAACGAATTCCCTGCGATATACCTCCCGTCATGACTTCGGTCAAGCGGTACGATGAGAGGGAACCGTTCAATATACGTCGAAGGTACTTGGCTAATGGAAGGTGAGAGTCATATCGCTTAGGCTAACTGCGACCTGCCGGACCAGCGCCCATCACGAAGTGACCCTCCAGTTACTGGGTCAAATTTGGTCAATAACAATGCTCTTTGGTGATATCGTGTGAATCATGCATGATTCTCTTATTAGTATCTTATGATGAGAATGCCTTTATTGATTATGCCAAACAAGGAACAAAGTACAAGTACCTCAAAGGTACCCCAAGTATGGATGGGTGATGCGTGCAATATGGAGATATACATGTGATCTTAGGTGCACGTGGTGCGAAGTGTACATGGAGAATTTTCTACAAGTGTGTGAACATAAGCGTAAGCATGGGATACATGTGAGAAAGGGGGATAGGAAGATATAGGGGGAAACATAAACAAATATAGCACCCATGTAAATAGGGGGCACGAACACCTCGCACGGGACCAATGTAACTTGTACGAACTGGTCGCGTAGTCCCGGGTCTCCCGGTTTGTGAATACGACGATAATTTGCAAAAAATCACACTTAGACTTAAAAACAAACCATCAAAGGGTGAAAACCCAAACCATCCCTCAAACGACCCCTGTGGCCATCCCCGATCCTGGTCCTTGAGGCGGGAGTGTGGAGGAAAGGATCCTTCGGGTCCCGAGCATCCCTCTCGGGAGAGCTTCGGTCGACGTCATTTGTGGTGCAAAAAATGTAGAGAGATTCAGAGTCGCCAGTCTATTTTACTCAAAACAGACAAAAGAAAAAGGGGAAGCCATCTCGAAGAGTGGCATCCAAAGACATACTGGTGCATACGAAACCAAGATGATTCGAGAAGGGTTCGGAGGCTTAGTTACGAAATGGGAAGGTGTTAGGCACCCATTCCGCCCTTTCGGTCTCTCATGGATATTTGCTATTTTCCTTTATGTTTCCCCCTGTGATATGTGTGCATGTGTATATATATAGAATGGAGGCAGGAATCCTCGACTTGTATCATGGCAAAGATAAAGCGAGTCATCCATAGGAATGTGAGATTAACGTAGAAAATAAGATTTACGCGATTACCCCTACGTTGATCGTTATAAGGGAACGATAACGCATATGGAGTAATACGTTACTAAGAACAAGTGTATAGAATATAATAGAAAATGAAATAAAGAGAAGATAGAGAATAAGAGAAAAAGTGAGAAAGTGAGAAAAGGACTCGAGTCTCGGGTTTTACCCCGAGATGCCTACGTAGCCTATAAAGGCATCAAAGTCCATGTAGTTCGCATACAAAATGAGGGGTGGGGTTTATACCATAAATCCAAATGGGGAATCTCTTATTTGTAAGTGTGAATGTGTGTGTATGTGTGTGTGTGTGTGTGTGTGTGTGTGTGTAGAAAAAAGTGTTTTAGTTTTGAGAAAGGTGTGGGAAATGTGTGAGAATCCCTACTTTGAATTTATGAGCAAACCCTCTTTTTCTTGTTTCTTTGGGTTTTATGAAAATAAAAGATGTGCAATAATACTAAATAAAAAGTTTATTAGGATGTGTGAGATGAGATGAAAAGTGCTAAATAAGAAAACAAGTTATTGGGAATTTAAGAGAATTTAAGAGAGAGTTTGAGAAAGTTGGACCTTCTTGAAGATCTTGAATGTTGGAGAGCAGCCCTTGCACTTTGGATGATGATGGAGAGTGGTTAATTCACCAAGTTTGATGAAGGGGATGATGAAAAGTGGAAGTAAAAAGGGGATTTGGAAGTTGAAATCACGCTGCCTTCGAGAGAGGTTTCTGGGATTCGTTGAGAGAGATTTCTCTCAGATCTGGGCTCCCCTTGCAAATGAGGTGAAGGCCTCCTTTTATAGGCCCAGGGGTCTGCCGATCGGCATTGCCATGGCACTACCTATCGGCAAGTGCCGATAGGCAGGGTCTGGGATCTGCCATTTGGCAATGCGCTTCAGGCTTTTTCAGAAAATTGGCTACTGAGGGCAAACCGTTGGTCAGAATCATGCACAGGGCATACCGTTGGAAAGGTATTTCAGAGACCTTCGAAAGTACTTTGGATCGCTCCCGTGTTCGGGATTTGACTTTGGGTCAAATGTGGCTCGGAAGCGTTTGTCGATCCATTGGGTGGGGAATCGTGCGGACGCAAACGGATCGTTCGTCCGCATGGTAAGTCCGAATCGTGCACGAGGCATACCATTGGAAAGGTTAGGAGATGTACTTCGACATTCCAAAGAGTTTGACCCGATTTGGAGAGTTGACTTTGGTCAACCGAGCTCGGGAAGCGCTCGGTGGTTTCCCGGAGTCAAACGGATTGTTCGTCAGCATGGAAAGTCAGAATTGTGCACGGGATGGACCGTTAAAAAGGGTATTCAGTGAACTTCAAAGTTTCATTCAGCCTCAGTTGAGCTGAAGAGTTGATATAGGTCAAACAGAGCCCGAGAGCTCCCGGTGGCCTCTTGGTCAGGTTTCGGACGCAAACGGACCGTTCGTCCGCATGGTGAGTCGGAATCGTGCATGGGGCAGACCATTGGAAAGGGTATTCCGTGCCCTTCGAAGATTCATTGAGTCTCAGTTGAGATGAAGAGTTTGACTTTTGGGTTAAACTGAGCCGGGGAGTGCCTGATGGCCTTCAGGTCAGTGCTCGGGACATGACCTGGGTTTACGGTGATGAGTGGAGGTACTAGGGACCTATGGTGAGTTAGGGGGTAACAGAATGAGGTGTCTACAACCCCGTAGAAAGCACGAACAACTCTCACGGGACCAATGTAACTTGTAGGAACTGACCGCATAGTCCCGGGTCTCCCGGTTTGAGAGTATAACGATAATTTGCAAAAATCACACTTAAAGTTAAAAACATGCCGTTAAAGGGTGAAAACCCAAACCAACCCCCAAACAACCCTGTAGGAGGCACGGACACCTGGCACGGGACCAATACAACTTGTAGGAATTGGTCGTGTAGTCCCGGGTCTCCCGGTTTGAAAGTATGACGATAATTTGAAAAAATCACACTTAGAGTTAAAAACATGCCGTTAAAGGGTAAAAACCCAAACCAACCCCAAATGACCCCGTAGGGTGCACGAACACCTCGCACGGGACCTCGGTTTAAAAGTGTGCCAGAAGTGTTCCTGTTTGGCCAAATCTGGCACACTTTTGAGCCATGCCAGAAAAAATTGTCATTTTGGAACACCTGATTCTGGCACAGTTCAAAACCGTGCCAGATTTGATCTGGCACAGTTTTAAATCGTGCCAGATTCCTATTTTTGGTGTAGTGAAAAGTGGGTTACCTTGGTCAATCGATCCACTATCACCCATATCGAATCGTGACCCCTCTGCGATGTTTGTAATCCCGTAATAAAGTCCATGGAAATGTTCTCCCATTTCCACATAGGAACCTCTAATGGATGTAGAAGTCCCGTCGGTCTCTGATGGTCCACCTTTACCAACTGACAAGTGGCATAATTTGAGACGATCTTGGCAATATCCTTCTTCATTCCTCTCCACTAGTACTATCTACGCATGTCCTGGTACTTCTTATCCCCGTCGGGATGTACCGCAAATCGAGAATCGTACGACTCTGTCATCACCTTGTGTCACAAATCTTCACCCTAAGGAACAACCAATCTCCCATTGAAACGTAGACCCCCATCGAGCCCACGGTGTAAAACTCAGCCCCCTCGGCTAGAAGCTTCACTATCTGACTTTGGCATAATAGATCATCTGCTTGAGCCTGTACTACATTCGTAATAATCTGGGTCGTAACCATCATTACAGACATAAACGATCGAACCACTGCATCCTAGTTCCCTAACTCTTTCCATTTTTCTTTCCACACCTCGGCCACCTCACCGACTGGCCTACGACCTCTGCTACCACATTAGCCTTCTCCAGGTGGTATTGGATATCAAAATGATAATCCTTCACAAGCTCAATCCACCGACGTTGTCGCATATTTAACTCCTTATGCGTGAAGATGTACCGTAATGACTTGTGGTCCATGAATAAACGAAATTTCTTTCCTAGGAGGTAATGTCTCCAAATCCGGAGTGAAAACACCACCGTTGACCACTCTAAATCGTGGGTGGGTTAGATTCTCTCGTGAGGTTTAAGCTTTCGGGAAGCATAAGCTATAGCCTGATCCTCCTACTGCAGTACACCTCCAAATCCCAATAAGGACGCATCAGTGTAGACTATATACTCCACTCCCGGCATGTGTAATGCTAACATTAGTGCGGAGGTTAACTTGTCTTTTAACTCATCAAAGGCTAGCTGACAGGCGTCACTCCAGGTAAACGGCACCCCTCTGCGAGTCAGGTGTGTCAACGGACTTTCTATCTTCGAAAATCCTCGAATGAACCTCATGTAATACCCGGCTAAACCCAAGAAGCTGCGTATCTCGGTTGGTGTCGTGGGTTGTCCCCACTCCCTCACCACTGACACCTTCCCCGGATCCACTAATATCACTCTATCAGAGATGATATGCCCCAAAAATTGTATCTCCTTCAGTCAAAACCCACATTTCTCATATTTTGCGTACAACTCATGCTGGCGCAATGTCAATAAAACTTGCCTCAAGTGTTCGGCATGATCCTCCTCGGTCTGCAAGTAAACCAGAATGTCATATATGAATATGATGATGAACTGGTCCAGGAACTCTCTGAATAACGGTTGTGGCGTTGGTTATCCCGAAAGACATAACCCTAAATTCATGGGAACCATGTCTCGTTGGGAAGGCAGTCTTTGACACGTCTTGCTCCCTAATACGTAGTTGATGGTATCCCGATCTTAAATCAATCTTCGAGAAGAAAGTCGTTCCTCTCAACTAGTCGAATAAGTCATCGATTTGAGGCAACGGATATTTGTTTCGTATCATGACTTCATCATCTTCCCTTATTACACTGATTTATTCTCGAGGTAAGAATTTGATATCACTACTTACGTCATATCGTACGGTTCTACTGACCATGAATAGGAATAAAATTAAATTTAAGGTTACGGTTTCGCTTATGGATGATAAATAGGGTACTAAACTCATATGCTAAAGACCAACCATGCCCAGCTCCCGACCTTCGCTAGGTTTCATGCATGGGATGTCTCGCAAAGTGAAATCCAAACAAGGAACCCCTCAATACACTACTAACTAACATTGTCGGTCAACAAGAGTTTTGGTCCTCAGTATTTGTCTTATACCCCACATCCCTACTTCCTACTAACAATAGCGCATGTATTCTCATGTTATGAAAAAAAATATCCAACACATTACTCCTAGTAACTTGGCGTTAGGCTCTTCAATTTTCCACAAAATTATTTCCATGCCCCGAGATATTTCATTCTTTTCAAGTTACTATAGTAAACATTTCTGCCCACCTGGGTTTGGTGTAACCCGACGACATACTCCACAAGTCTCTATAGGATTTAATACCTTATGTATACAAGTGTCCCCGTGTCCTCTCGGAAGACACTTAGCACAAATTATTTCATCTCCAGGACTAACGGACACTTAATATTATTTTAATGGTCTATTATCACACAAATTTGAATTATCCGATTTGAAATCGGGATAGTAATACATTTTACGCTCATGTTTCTCATGTAGTACAAGTAAGTTGTAACGCATATAGGTTATTTCAAATTTTCCTTGTATCTAACAGGAAACACTATAAATGATAAAGTATCATAACTTTAAACGTGGGTGGTAGATGCGGTATCAGTGGCATAACTACATATTGGGCATTATAGATACGTCCATACTGTACTATGCTTGTGAAGTCTGTGTTACAGGGGTGATTATTCATGTTTCCCCAATTCAGGTATTCTATGGTGTCGGGTGAGCATCCAATGACTGTTGCAGGATCTTGCCCTTGTTAGGGAAATTTCGACGGTAGTGACCCCGTTCTCCACATATAAAACACTTTCCCACACATTTTTTGTTCTGTTGACCCTGATGAGCACACTGTTGGCCCTGATGGTCTCGCTGACCTTGTTGAACTGGCTAAGACTTTCCTTCAACTCTTTGTGGGCAAAATTGGCATTTGTGTCCACTTCTTCCACACTTAAAGCACCTCTTTATGAAAGCCTTATGTCCTTGGCCTGGTTGGCCCTAGCAGTTTTGGCTCTTCCCACGGTTCTCATAGTCATTTTGGTCTTGATGTCTCTGAGGAGCTTGTCGCTGTTGCGACGGTATTTTCCCATTGTTATTATTCTTCAAAATGTCATATTGATAAACTTCTCTTGTTATTTTTCCCCCTCTAAGTTGCACACTGCGATTTTGGTACTGAAATATTGTTGTAGTCACTGCTTGTGCCACGATGTTCACAATCTTAGTGATTTCCTCTCTTTCCTGGTGTACCTGAGGTATTTGTTGGTCTTGTCCCGCATTTACTTCTTCAACGGTGTTAGTGTGCCTCTCCCCCATAGGCGACATATGAAATTTAAATGAATTTTATAAAACCACCGTCCATACATAACATTGTAGCAGAAGTACGTAAAATGTATGCAAAGTACAATAATCCTAAAATATAGGGCTCTATATCAAAGGACGCTATGCAAAAACATAATAAGCCGTAGAGATCCTAAGGACACTAGAACCTGATGCTCTGATACCACCTGTGACACCCCGCCTAATTAATTACCGGGTGATCAGTCCTTAATTAATCAATTTCAGAATATCAAGTTAGTTCAAATAATGCACCACTCTCGAAAACTTAAATTTTAATTTAATAAAACTAACCACCTAATATTTAAAAAGGGTGGCGTTCAAATTTTATCTTGTCATTAACTACTACCAAAAGAATACCAATAAATACCATGCATCATAGTAACATAAGTAAAGTCTGACGGAAGTAAAATAAATGTTTGGAGTAAATATCTCCAGGAACAATACCATACAATAAATCCAATTAAAGAAACCAAATCTAAGAGAGAATTTAAAACGACTAAATCTCTGAAAGTAAACATAGGTAAGGACGGCATGTCCAACAGAATGGATAACTGAAAAGGAAAGAATGAACTGAGTCGTCTACTAGCAATAATCCTACAGCTTCCACAGCAGTTATAGCACGGCAACTGAAAAGAGTCTCCTAAGGCTTGTGTCCCTGTGGCTGGGCACCTAAAATAATGGAGAAATAGAAAGATATATAGAAAAACAGGTCAGCGCTCGAGTTGAAAACTGTTTAAAATAGCAAGTGCTTAAATTGATTCAATAGCACAATTATTAATCAAGTTAACTTAGCGTACTCACTTGAGATAATCACCCCTCGATCTAGTGTGCACGTCTAACGAGCCTAACTACCCATACTAGTCATGATAACCTGATTGACTACTAAATGTATAATATGATGTTTGAAAGTCTCCCTAAATAACTTAAAACCGGCGTGCTTATGATTTCGATATAGAATTAGGATTTCTTTAGGTTATTCTCGTATTCTTCTAAATGCCCAACTGATAGTACCATAAGTGTACATATAAAAATAGCGTCAACAGCATAAGACACCAAACATGATTTCCGGTATACACACATTATTCACTTAATGTATACATATTAAATTATATAAATATAGCAATATTAACCCTTGGTTGAGAAACCCTTGGTGCTACGCATACTCGGCTATCTAGTCCTTTTTGCAAAGCTCACGCATAGAAGACAACATGTTCAATCTCTCGAGAACCAATAACACATAAACACCTATTGGAGGCGAACATAATCCCAAGCTGATGGGCTATGCACATATCTACGCACCCATACGACCGTCATCACTATCATTCTCACGGTTAGCCCATACCTAGGTTCCATGCTCTAGTGGTATAACTCTAAATCCCCCGAAGGCACACAAGATTCGGTCATCCATAACGCGTTAACCTCCGTTCGATAGCCAGTAGCTAGGTATGTAATACAAATAATATTTTGAACAATAAGCATGCACACAACTTATATAAATTCATTAGCTTTCCCACAGTCTAGTATTTGCAGTATGTATAATATCTCTCGTATTATAACCCGAACGCTATTCGTATATACTCTCACTTGTATTTTCGCACCTCCTTAATTCTATGGGTTTTCATACTTTTCCGAGGGTCGACTTATTCTTCGCTCATTAATAATTGTTAATATAAGTCACTTGACAATCATACTGGTTTAGCACTTATCTAAGTAAGCCTACAGGAAGTTCGAAACAAAAATTGGGCTTAAAAAGGTCATTCTGGAATCTCGTTAGAAGACCCAGAAATCTCGTTCGAACGAAGGTACTTCGAATGAACCACCGAACTCGTTAGAAGGTCTACTGGAATCTCGTTAGAAGTCTTGTTCGAACGAGGTCATTCGAACGACCTGGGCTGGACTTCTAACGAAATTTTCGAAGTTGCCCAGTTCATCTCCAAAGTCCGTTTTCCAGATTTTCTCTTCTCCAATCTCACCCTAAATCCATTCCAACCCAATTACAAGGTTTCCAAACTACTCTAAGTTACCTTAGAACACTTCTTAGCATAGTTTTGGGGTCAAATCATTCTAATCATCATTTAATTTTAATAAATTCCTAAATTTTACCATCAACCATATTAACATAAACCTAGAATTATTTGTCCATAAAAACTCCATATTTATTTCGTGACTAACATCTAATTCACCAATTTCTCATTCCTATTAAGGGGAAAGTCCTCTAGATGCAAACCCCCATTATATTTTCTAACCTTCCTTCACGATCTCAACATAGGTAGACCCAAATTGGTATTTGTTTTTCTAAAACCTCAACATACATTAACAAAAGTAATAATTTCTAAAAGAAGAGCAAGATAATCACTTGCCTTAAAAATGGACTTTCGATTCGCGGGTTGAAATTTGTATAGGAACGATCCTCCTGGCACGATCTACGTGCTGGTATACTTTTTGATGTGAAAGGTTGAGTTCTTGGCTAAGGCTCTAATGGAGTCTCCTTCTTCTTCCTTGGTTATCTATCTCTTTTCCTCTCTTCTCACGTAGGTTGAAACTAACGGCCACTAACCTACAATGCCTTTTAATTAAACCCAATTTTCGTCCATTTAATTACCCTAAAATTCCTAAAGACCAAATTACCCCTTTGGGGTGTCGTTTTGGGTTAAAATGCCCCGAACTCCAAATAAAATATCCGAATAGGGTTTTCTGACTATTTCGACCCTTTTGGACACTCTGGTGCTCTCAAAATAGTCGTCAGAGTTATACAAAAATAAATTATCTTTTGACCCTCCAACTATATACAAATGACTCGACTCATACACGTCTCAATTATTTATAACATAACTGTCGTGTATCTCATTCCTGGCCATACTATTATTTCAATAATTACTAACTCTCATCCTGCTAGTGATTATTATCATAAAATTAGATTAATTAAAATTTAAATTTTCTCCCTTTAATTTAATTAGTCCCCATTTTCGATAAAAATAATTATGCGTAAAATTACGGGGTATTACAACCGGCTAATGCAACAACCATGCTAGTATGCGACACTCTCCTGAAATTCTCACCTCTCATCTAGTGTGCATGACTATCGTACTAATAAATATCATAAGTTTCTATAACTTATTCTCCATAAGGTTTTATCACGTGAAAAGCAAGGTTATGATATTTACTTTAGGAAATCATTCTCTTCAAGATTTTTTACGTTATTTAGAACAACTCATTACCATTATAAAGTTCCCGACCACTTATAATAAAGTTAAAGCATTTATTCATTACTTATCTACTTATACGCACAGAAGAAGGTTCCCATATAGATATGGGTATATATATTAGTCACACATATAATATATATACTAACGGCACCCCACATAAAATCAATGGTGCTGGCATACTTTGTTATCAAGTCCCAGTATCACTCAAACTAAGGGAAAAACTAGTTCGGAATCACTCTCAAACTGTATTAACACAACATACAAACAAATGGAGGCGAAGCATAGTTCCAGGTCCTAAGAGGTCAGCACATCGCCTCACGTCTCTTAGAACATCTAACTATCATTCTCAGATAGCCTGTATCGAGGATACTATCTGCTAGGGTACGAGTCAATATCCCCCATAAAGGTCCAATCGAGATAAGACTATCCCAGTGCGGAAACCTCCGTGATAGCAAGTAGCTTGGGTATGATTTTTTACACAAATTCATAATAAATGCACAGTCACACAGTAATATATATAAATATTCACATTTTCTAAATTAGGTTTACTCATGACCTATAATTACAATTATCCGTTCTTCGCACAAATTACTCAATTATCTCGCATAACGGATTTGTCTCTTTTATTCCCATTTATAATTTATTTCATTCATACTTCTCATCTCTCGAATTATTCTCTTGCTAAATACAATTTCAGTAGGTATACCCTCTCTAACCTTCTGGTCTAAGACTTTCACGAGTCCCTCAATTTATTAACGAACTTACGCACAATCTCTAATGTGTAACGAAATTCCCCGTTAACCCAAAATTTCATCCCATATTAAGTTTCATTAAACGGAGTCTATTTAGACCCTACTAGTCCTCCTCATGACCCATTATACTATATAAATACTAATCAAGGGTTCTTACGTATTTAAACCGGATTAAACAAAAATGGGACAAATATACAATTTTCCAGGAGGGGTCGATCGATCGATCAAGCAGTTTTTGCCCAGATACTGCAATTTCAACCTACGGGTTTCAACTAATAATTTTCTCCAAAACTCCATTTGAAATTCCCAAACTCCCAAGTAAGGTTACTACTGGTTCTGTATATATATATATGCATGATTTTCTACGTAAAGCATGTACAATTTCATCAATGGGATTGAATTAAGGGGCCAATTTGTATTAACTATCAAGAATCCTAATTTTCATAAAACTTTCATTCTTTTAATTTCTTTTCCAGATTTCTTGCTTCTAAACTCATACCAATTTGTGGGTTATCCTCTACATATGATTGGGATGTCCAGAATATAATTATTTCCACCAAAACATGTGATTAATCCTCAAATTCCTCAAATTCTTCTATGGAACATGTGTATAACAATCCTAATCTAACATGGATGAAAAAATAACTAAAAGAAAAGCAAGATAAATACTTTCCTCGAGAATATGAGTCTGAATTTCTGAGATGTGATGATGTGGTTGTATTCTCCTTCCTCCGATCTACTCTCCGGCGGTATTTGTGGTGAAAATGGTGCAAGTATGGTGGCTCTAGCCTTGGGAAGTTCCTCACCCTACTCCTCTAATGGCCTTTGTGAAATATGCAGGTTCTAACCCTAGAAGACAACCTCTAACACCTGATATACTTCTCTAATTTTTGTAGGTAATAAAATCCCAAAAATAAAAATTATCAAAATGCCTTCCCGGGTTACCGATTAGGCCTAAAAATGTTTCGAGACCCAAACTAAACTCCCAGGTACACTATTTTGACTATCTCGATCTTTCCGAACACATTGGCATACTCGAAATGATCATACGGGTGACTTATAATTTATTCACTTATAATAATAATAATTTAGTCCATACACCACACAGGCGCGTCCTGACTTAATTTCCATAATTGTCATATTATTCCCTCGTGACAATTTTAATAAATTCAATTATACATATTACTCTACTCAATAAGTAATATTTAACAAATTAACAATTTTCCAATAATTACTAACTCTTGTCACGCTAGTAAATATTTAAAACAAATTTCCAGATAAATATTAAATCAATCTATCTCAATTAAATTTAATAAATCCCTAAATTTAAAAGCCATAAAAATACGGGGTATTACATACTTCCCCCCGGAATTTCATACCGAAATTCAAAAAATAAGGCCTACCCGGTAAAACAATTCTGGATACCTTTTCAGTGTGCAAACTATTTACATAGTAAGGCGCTCAATCACTATAGCCCCCGCCTCACAGCAATCTTGTTTAGCACTCTCATTAAAGACACTTCACATTGTGCTCCTATCCGACAACATTCGCATATGACATGCCTATACATTATTAATTCCCATTATTTCAATATCATTGGGAGGCCGCACCTCACTACCTGACAACTACTCGGATTTATCTAAACACAAAACTTTCGTTCTGAGAGAAACCATACGAACATCTGACCACTCTTGTTCGCTTAAAACAGTCGTGGAATTCCAGCATAATCATCAGACTCTAACTCAACCAATCCAAAATTTTGATTATCCGCCCATCTCTTAACATTCAGAGTGAAAAAGTTAAGGTTTTTCCACACCAAAACCTTAATGAGAATCTTGTTCACAATAAACAGGTACGAGTGCTCCCACGGAACCCTACCATTAGGTAATATCCTCCCCTAATTAACGTACTATACTCCACTTTCTAGCTATAACCGTAGTGGAAGAGAAACGATCACAATGAATCCAAGATTACTTTCACACTGCTCCACTAATGGTTAATCACTGCTCGCCTATTCCCCGAATTATGGGTGATACAACCTTGCTCAAAACTAAATGTTGTTCCCACTGCTTCCTGAAATTCCATATTAAAGGTGGGATTCAAAAATCTCAACCTAATTCAGAAAAATACCGTAGGACCACGTACCGACGCGATCCTTCCTTTCAAAGGAAGACTTAGGCACACTAGTTAATATTGTAAATCACCCCAAAGGAATGTCAGTCACTTACTTCTTTGGCATCTTACTCCACACGTTTGATGGAACTCTTGATCTTACCTTGAGGTTGTTAACTCATCCAAGAAACTGTACCGACTTTATCGGCCTCTTCCATTATAGGAATTGTGCATAGCCACAAAATTCTCTGGTTGATCCTCTTGTTCCAACTGATTTCTATTTATGAGTAGTGCCCTTGAAGAATACTCACTATGTCCTGCTCGACATCGACTTCTACTTGTAATGTCTCACAGTAAGTGACAGTTAATACTCCCCTTCTTTACTTTGCGTATACTGAAAGTTCCGACCCATGCACTTTTCTCCACGATGTGCACTTCTGGACCTTTTATACCATACTAACATCTTCACTCTTCGTATGCATCAGTCGCTCTTAACATTTGACTAATTACAACTCCGCTCTGAGTGTTCTCCATAAAAATTAAATTCTACCCTTCTCAAGGAATACCCCTTTTTAAATGGCTTCCCACAACCTTCCAACCAAATTCGGGTGTGCTACTCTAATCGCACACGTATATATCGATTATCGTTCTTTACGTGATGCTTAATCCACTCTGCCACTTCCACCTCGTTATGTTAGTCCCACAAACATATATTCCACACGTCTATTCCCATATCCCTACAACTCGGACGATTCTAACATCAGCTAACCAGGGTGCCCACACACCCTATAAACCGTGCATACTAGCGTAAGCATCACATACGCTTCACACATAACACCCAATTCTTTCTTTTCCTTGTGCTCACAATGTGATTACAGCACTTGGGCACTCTCAATTACCCTAGAAATTGAAATTTTAAAACCTCATTATCATTGTTCCACCCCTCAACTCGTGGTGATAAGATAAAAATTTCAATGCTTTCTTACCACACAACCGGCTCCACTAGCCTTAATTCATAATTCAACTTCCAATTTATAGATATAATTACCTACTACTACTACGATCGAGGTACCAAACTCATAGACTAATGACCAAACATCTTCCTACTTCCAACCTTACGCTAAGTTTCATGCATGGGATGTCTCGCAAAGAGAAATCCAAACAAGGAACCCCCCCGATACACTACTACCTAGCATTATCGGTTATCGAAATCCGTTAAGCCCTCCATCCATAACATGTACCCCCTTATTCCATCTCTTGATAGAAAAGTTACATCTCCTCCCGTAATTACACTTAACAAAGAACATTTCGCCAGTTGTACAATCTTCTGTATTGGTGGTAATCCCATTCCATAAACCTTGAATACATACAATTGAGGTTCTCAAAATCATGTCCCCAAACATATGGGTATAAATCTTAACTCTCACATCTCTAAAGGATAGATATAACAATGCGCTCTTCCTATCACCAAGTCCTGAGCGCTAAACACAATAATGAGTTAAATCTTTTCGCTCAACAGTAAACCCAATACATACTGAATCATAACAACAAAGTCCCTACACACACCGGGATCGAATATCTCGAGCCCACTATCCCCTCTGAAGTCTCTAGAATAGATAATATAAGTGCGAGTCCGACCCTCTCACAGGTGAGGCCTCGCCAGAACAAAACATGTTGCACTAATGCAACCATTTCGATAGCCTTGCAATAATTTCCTACTATCGTACTAATTATTACTATAAAGTTGTAACCAATACAATATCATACTCGTATATCACATCGATAAAACGAGTAATCTCAACAAATTATATAACACTATTAATACACCCATTCATCCTCCGCGGATAGCACTAAGGATAATCCCGCTACACTAGGGAAAATATTCACATAATAATAATGTTTATAGTTATACACATTAAACTCGTCTCACATGCTAATCTAGAAATGAACAAAATATAGTGACTCGCTCGTGTCACATAAAGCACGCCTCATCCTTCGAGGATAAAATTCATACTTCTACATTGACAATCGTCTGCACAAATGGTCCCCAGAAGTAACACGTCTGACCAAACCAAAACAAAAACTACTTTAATCGTTGTCCTTTACTAGGCATCCTACTCTTGTCCCTTTACTCACTTCAGGAAAATATTAACGCATGTGATTTCACTCTCCACAAAATACCTCTACACATAATCCACTTATCACCTGTTATACTAACCATATTAGGAATGTTCTTATCTCGGACTTTGGTAGGCTCAATTCTTGATGGCTACCCCCGTTGTTCCCGTATCTTTCTTGGCCCTAAGGAATGTGCTTCTGGCTTCAATACCCCTTAATGAATTCACCATCTCTTGGTAAGAATTAAGCTATCCGACTCATTTAAATGAGCCCCCTGATGGGTCTCCCCCTTACGGTGTTTTACTAACTACTTTTCATCTAGACTCCCTCTCCAATAAATCTTTCGATTTCTTTAGCTCCATTCATAAGAGCGTTAACATATCTACATGTAAGAGGGTAGTTTTAGTAAGATGTAGGCGTAACCCCTTTTAGAGTATGGTAATGATAAGTTAACTAGCCCAAGACCTTAGATTAATGATAGGGCATATACAAACACAAACCCAATGAAGATAGACTCAGTTTAAACTCACAAAGCTCTCGTGTATAACTCGAGAAATGGTAATGAAACTTAGAAATAACTTAGCTAGAGAGGGGGAGAAGTAAGCACCCTAGATACACCTTGGTAGGCAGGTAGAGAAAACACACCAAACACCCTTAAGAATCTTTGTCAAGTATTAAACGATTTGTAATAAATAACAATGGTGAGTGGGTGAAACTCTCTGGTTTGTAATAACTCTCCCTCGCAATAACTCCTCAATTCTCAGAAAAGAACTCGTTTTCCTGGGAGGTGGTTGGCAACTCAGTCATTAATGCATGTAAAAGACATCCCTCATACTTTATGTCACCAACATTAAATACCTGATGCCCTAGTTGTCTCCACGTCATAAACATTAAATGCCAATATATGCCTTTTGCCTAACCACTGTGTGTCAGAGGGCTGTTGCCGCAGAGGTTGCTTACCAACTACCTGACAGCCCCAAATACCACGGTGGTTTACTCAAGTGCAGATTTGACATTGTCTAGCTGGCCTAGTGACATCACCTACAGTAGATGGGACATTAAGTAGAGGGTTGTTTAGTTCACAGCTAAACACCCGATGGAACTCAAGGTTCCACGGTGAGGGTCCTTTGGTGTTTTACCAGGTGTATCTAAGACAGTCAGGACAAGCCCCAATGATGCCCCACTTCTCAATCCTCCAAACCAAGTCCCTCTAAAGTTCCCACGGTGAGGTCATTCGATAGAGCATGAAAGCTCTCCCAGGGCCTTCCAAGCCTGGTCTCTCGTGAGTACCGTTCGACCTCACACAGATTTATTATTCTTGTTACATCATTACAATCGTTATAGCTCATAGCCAATATAAACAAAGATACAATATGACAAAGTAGCCAACAAGCTGAAGTATGAGTTGCCACGCCAAGCTGCCACGATTGAGCTGCCACGCTGTCATAATCCCAAACACTGTTGCTAATGGGTGGATTATCCCTAATCTCAGGATTACCTCCAAGCCTCCTCTATATTTTCGCCTTCGTGGAGGGATTTGTCGTGGGAACAAGAAATGCCTGCACGAAAACTTCTCAATCCGATGAACCTTCTCTGCGTGAAAAAATTCTGGCCTGTTTTCCCTCATTTAGTGCCGGAGTGCTAGCGCCTTTAGGAAAAAGTGAAAATTCTCCCCGATGTACCTGACCCGAAGTGCTGAAGTGCGTTGAAGCCTGGGTTGAGGGACATGGCCACTTTTTCCTTATGCGGAGCGTCACGCGTTGTAGCTTGAGGATCTAAAATTCTCTAAAAAACCATGCCAATATTTTCGTTGGGACTGGCTGGATGTGTGTGTTGTTTACAAAATTCTCCCTTGTAACGTTTCATCATCTAAACAACGTTTAAACTTGTGCCGAGGTGACATTGTATCTTGTTGGAACCGTTGGGCTCTCTTTTTGGTTAGAAGTTTATTGGATATGCCTGACAAAAGCTTATGGCGCCAAAACTCAAACTTGTTTAAGAAGGTAACGCTTTCTGTTCCCTATGCGTCACTTCATTAATGATGTGGAACTGTCTTTTCAACTGCCAAAGTACTTCTCGAAGTGCCGCATGTTCATTTGGAATGATTATAGGCGGCCGCGCACGTGCGATGGTGGGAAACTCTAAGAGCCAAACTCAGAACTTACAAACGGCCATATCCAAACACTTAAACCCTTCTTTTCTCTTACTTTGCCTTCGTCTTCCTCAAGCTTCAATTTACTTTAGAGAGAGAAAGTATATGAGAACTCCATTATTTCTGAGTCATTACCTACCTTCTTCCCTTTTGATCTTCTACACCACCACATGTGGTTGTGCTCCTCCATTCTCGTTCTCAAACCTTTCTTGCTTGAATCTTTTCTGTTATTTTATCAATATCTGTTATGGCATCCTCAAGCAACCCCACCATATCTGCCGCCAATGCTCCACCTGCTACCTCTACCATTGACACCACCCTGGATACTGCCAGCCAGGAACAGCTAAGGTTTTACCGTCGATCGCCTATTTTTGGACAAGGTGATGATTTTGCTGGTGCATGTAAGATAGTCCATTTTTCTTCGAAGTTTGACCCTCAATTGTTGGGTGATGAAGACGAAGCTTCTACTTAATGGGGATTTCTTCCTCCCGAGGGGACTCTCAGATTTCGTTTGGAGCGAGGGGACTTCCTACAGTCCCATATTGATTTTGAAGCACCCGGGGGTTCTCCTGCTCAGTTTGCTTCATGGAACTCCTACATGCAGAGCTCCTATGTTGAAACGCTCACTAAGATTGGGCTGTAACGGGCTAAGTGGTTCGGTGAGTTCACTCTCTCCAAGAATAATGTTGCCCTTCCTATTCTGGTGTCTCGTTGGAACGTTACTACCCATACATTCATCGCTGCGTGGGGTGAGTTCACCGTAACATTGGAAGATGTGTGTGAGCTCCTGGGCCTTGAAGTAATAGGACACGAGCCTTATACTGATGAGGCTCTAGATGCCCAGGAGACTGCTGACCGTTTGGGGCTGGATCGAATATGCCGAAACTGCACCGGTTCATCGAACAAGGCCACTTTCTCCCCACTTATCAATTATTTCTTCAAGGATTCTGCTGAAGGTAGTTCTTCTGGAGGTGCCCCTTGTCAAGGTACATCGCTGGAACTTCCTACCTATATCCTTATCATTCTTTCCCATTTCCTTCTACCGGGAAAACTCAATGATCAGCCCCGAAGGGACCTTATCAATATATCCCTTCGTTTGGCCCGGGGTACCAAGCTTCCCCTGGCTGCATTCGCCATGGGATATCTCTATACATGGCTCGATAGGACCCTCTTAGATATGGAACGATCTCTTGGTCGTTATAACTTGGAAAATTTTGCCAACTGTGTCCTTCTGACGAGCTTCCTCTATATTCATTTCCCTGCCGTAGCGGCCAAGATCAACCGCCCTCCTTGTGGGAAAACAATTCTGCCCCCACGCTCCTATCTTTATCATAGGAAACTGAGTCGAAAGGAGCTGATCTCTGTGATTGACCGTTTTGATAATTTCGTGATGAGGCCCTACGGAAAGGACATCTTTGTTCATAACTATGACTTTTTTCAGCATGAAGCCAGGGTAGTGGAGGTAGGCGTAGATATTGAAGATCCCTCTCTGGCCGTGGTCGTTCTGTTCTCACCTGGGTATCTACCTTCTTATACCGAATGGGGATATACTAGAGAGCACTACAATCCCAATCGATGCAGCCACCAATTTGGTTTTGATTAGGGGGCTCCTCGCCCAATTTTTCAATCATCAAACCCCAAGGTTTCCTTTAGCGAGGCATGCTCCCTATTTTCTTCTACTGTTGCATGGGGAATAAGTCCTGCAATGGCTGGGCGAGTCACCATTCCTAGAAACAAAATGCAAGGGGACGTGTCCCCTCTGTTTTCTATACGGTACTGGCCCAAATAATTAGCTGATATTACAGAGTTCATCGAGGGGGATCCAGTGTATCCTCCAGTTCTTTCCTTTTCTGCGTTGGAGCTGGGTTTAAAGGGAAACTCCCTTCTTGAGATTGAGTTCCATCTGAGTAACACCCCCAAGGTACGTCCCACTGAGATTCCTCCCTTTTGTTCCATGATCCCTACTGCCACGCCCAAACCCAAAAGCGTTGCAGCCTCTAAGAAAGCTACCCCTTCAACCAAAGTTACTACCGATGAACCTTCTGCCCAGAAGGCAAAGAGTGGGACTTCTTCCAAGTCCAAGTCCCAGACTAAACCCCAAGCTCCTAAGGAGGCATTCCCCATTGCCTCCGTTCCTCCTCCCATGCCTGCAAAGATGGGTGAGGAGTTGAGAAGGAAAGTTCAAGCCGAGGTAGCACGCATAAACGCTGAGTTCCAACGGCGTATTCCAGTTGCTCCTCCACTGGGAGCCTTCCCCACCATCCTAATTGATCCCACTGAGCCCACAGTGAAGAGGAGAAAAAGTTCAAGGGTTCTTAGAGGTACTAGCACTGGTGCATCAGGAACGAGGAAGAAAACTCTGGGTACCAAGTCCCAGAGGAAACAAACTTTTGAGGTGCGCCAGTCTCCTACCCCCTCACCCGTTGCCTCCCCTCCTACTTCGCCGGTGGTTATATCATCTGCCTCTCCTATCAGATCTGAGGTGTGTATACTTGTTCTATTCTCATTTCCAATTTGCTTAAGGAAAACTACATTTTCTTGTTGTTGTTTTTTTGGTAACTTTGGTGCAGGAGGTTGAAGAAGAAAGTGACAATCCCCCTAGCCCTCCCGTGAGCCCTTTCGTGGGGGGGACGTTTCGGTGTTTCTCCACCCGATGTGACTCCTCCTCGTTCGCCCATGACTGGACTTACCTATTCCCACCGTTCAGCCTCTCAACGTGCAAGGGATGTTGCCATAGGGGGGTGATGTTGTTGACTCTGTGGGCGTCTCTTCGCGACCAAGGACAACTCTCCCCATCTCTTCTGATTTATCTCCTCCACCCGAGCTCCTTCTGTCCATCGTTCTGGCTGAAGAAAATGAGACCGAGGTAAGATTTCCTCTATAATTTGTTTGGTCTAACGTCCTTTCACTCTGACCCCTTTATTTATGAAGAGTGCTACTGTGTGATAATTGATTAAATATAAAGAGTGCGACTGTGTGATAATTGATTAAATTAAATTCGCAAGTTTCCAAGTAACCCTTATTTAATTAGGGACTACTTTTAAATCAAATAAATTCAGCCCTTAAACATGCATCTAAATCATCCCATCAAATAAAGAGCATGCGACACGGTAAATATGTTGAGACACAGATTTCAGGAGAAAAAAAAACCCTTTCGGGTAAAACCTTTATTTCACTATGAATATATAAATCGCAACTTACAATTACATAGAGAAATCTGCAATGGATCAATGCGCAACCAACCCACAAAGATACGCAGTCTTGAACTCAGTAAGAGAATACACACAGCACCCTCCAAGGACTCGCAGCCCAAACAACTAAGGAAGAACCGCATCTCTCCTCAATGACACACAGCCATAACACTTTGTAGAGACTCCCTCAGCAATGACACGCAGCCCTCGGTTGCAAAGATCTACCCACAAAGGTTGAACAATAGCAAAGCTTGTGTTCTAAGGTTCCAAAAGATTCACAAAAGAAATTGGGATTTTTGTGTATGAATCAAAAAGATGTTTGGCACATCAAAAATCAAAGTCTTGTTGTGTTTGAACTCTTAGAAACGTTTTCTCAAAGACTTAAAAAATACTCCACCGAAATAGGTATATTTATAGGAAATATAAGATGGTGGATAAAAAACTCACGGATCTATTCGAAATTATCCCAGGCGGACCGGTCCGGCTTAGAGGCGGATCGGTCCGACATCGGATCGGTTTGTTCTCCAAATAGGCCTCTTCGGTTCGCATTCGATCCGGGGTATTCTGGAGCAAAGCGAATCGGTCCGATAGGGAGGTGGACCGGTCCGGGGGCGGATCGGTTCTAATAGGGGCGGACCGGTCCGGTTTTCCAGAAAAATAAAATTCTTTTAAAAGCCTCATTTTTCTTGAAAAAACTTACTTCTTATTTTTATAAAAAATATTTTATGAAAATTTCCCAATACTAATTATGAACTTTAAGGAACTTAAAAACAAAACTTTACTAAGGTCATTCTCGCAGAGGCTATGATGTTGAAGACGCCTTGATATTCGGATTCGTTGATGTATATGCGATCTTGAATTTCTTCAACGGTGTAACGGCGTACGACATACATATTGACAATGGACAAAAATGTCCTTACAATTTATTTATCGTGCTGAACCTTGAGATTTTGGGTGCCCTAGGTTGAAGTGTCCTCATTGTTAGCTAACATTCTTCTTCCCACGGTGCTAACGAGACCTTTGACCGCAATTCCCATTTTCAGTGCCATAACTGAGGTAAGTGACATTTAGAGGTACTTCTCCCTTTTTCCGTGCTTATTCCTCTTTTTTAACACTAAACTTCATGTTGCAGCTTTCTCCCAATCTTACTCCACCTTCTCTTGATGGTCTGCATGCGTATAGGGCCAAGGTTGGTGCTTCTGCACCTCATGGTGGTTTTTCTGCACCCGCCCATGTTGGGGCCTCTTTTGGGAGTCCATTATCTTCTCCTAGTGAATCACCTGTGCTGGCTTTGGTACCCTATGTTGGTGGGGGAGCTTTGCCCACCGTTGAGGCTTCTTCAACCAGGGGTCCCGTTGGGGCTTCTGATGTAATAAGCCCACTTCCAACGGGTTCTGCCCCCACGGGCGCCATAGTGATTCCCGTTCTAGCTCCTACCATGATTGAGGTATTTTCGCCAACTCCCCCTATATGGTGAATTAACAACGAAAACGCTTGTTAAGGTTTTTTTTTCATAAACTCCACCTTATAATGGTGACTTAACAATGAAAACACTTGTTTAGATTTTCATAAACTCCACCTTATAACGGTGACTTAACAAGAAAAAATGCTTGCTAAGATTTTTCATAAACTCCACCTTATAACGGTGACTTAACAACGAAAACGCTTGTTAAGATTTTTCATGAACTCTACCTTATATCGGTGACTTAACAACGAAAAATGCTTGTTAAGATTTTTCATAAACTCCACCTTATAACGGTGACTTAACAACGAAAACACTTGTTAAGATTTTTCTTCTAACACCCTCTGCCACTTCTCAGGTTGCACGTGAGAATTATCCACCCGTTCTTTCGCCTGTCGGCTCACCCCATCGGGAACCTACCGTCTAGGAAGTAACTGGCCATGATGACCAAGGTTCCATGATCGGTACTGTAGCAGAGAGTGAATCTGAGTGCGAGCTTCCTCTGCCCGACTTGACTCCTTATTCCTTCTGCCTGACAGTGCTTCAATGTTCTCCCCAAATGCCTGCCAACCACCGTTTAGTGATTGAGCAACTTGTGAACCATCATCCTAAAACCTTCACGGTGGATTGCCTACGTTTAAACATCTTTGTTATGAATTATAGGCTTCAAGGCATGGCTACCGTTGTTACCGAAATTGCCATTACTCCCACTGCAAACGTTACCAGACCCCTCCTTTACTAATTTCTGGGTTATCTAAGGGAGCTGGGTCGTGATGGCTTCTAGTTTGATTGGCTTATAGCACACTTGAAGACTTTGAAGAGCCAGCAACTGGTCAGCCAGAGGGAACTGCTGCGAAAACATCAGGAGGACCAACGGGCTGAGCAAGCTAGGTTGGCCGAATTAGCACCTCTTTTGGAAGCCGTGGACAAGGAGGTAGAGGATGCCGAAGAAGCTTTGCGTCCGGTCAAGCTGAAACGAGAAATACTCCTCATCGAACGTACACAAGTGAAAATGAGGTTAGAGGTTTCCATTAACACCCAACAGTCTTGCACCACAGCTTCTTCGGGCCTTCCCGGAGATTTTTTCTCATCTTCAGATCTATGGTTCCTCTTAGGCTAATCAACTTTTGTATATATCTTCCTCTTGCTTCTTTCTATGTAATTCTTGGGCAGTAGCTCCCAATTTTGTAATACTCCATTGTTTACGAATGAATGAGAAATGTATATTTTCCAATTCGTCTCTATATTACAACTACTTTTGTATGTTATAAATTTCTACATTTTTGTAACTCTTTCATTCTGTTCAAGTCATAACTAAAACTTGTATATTCATAACAACAGATATTTATAACCATGGTTCAAACTTAATTATCTACACATGATAAACCTTCAGCCATTTATTGTTAATCTTAAATGGCTTGTCTTCCTCCATCCTAGAAATTAATCAATAGCCTGAGTCATGAGATTCTTTTACTACAAAAGGTCCCTCCCAATTGGCTACAAACTTCGGTAGAGGAAGCCCCCTAATGTGATTTATCGCTGCTTTCAAAATGAGGTCTCCTTCCACAAACTTTCTAGGTCTTACCAAGTTATCATATGCCCTAGAGAGCTGTTTCGTATACATTTGAAAGTGTTGCATCGCATTATCTATGTGTTCGTCTAACGCTTCCAACTACACGTGTCTATTCTGAGGAAGCATGCTTCTTTGCAAGGCGTATCGGGCAGAGGGAACTTCTAACTCCACTGGAAGGATTGCTTCCGCCTCATAAACAAGAGAGAACGGAGTGTACCCTGTGGGTTTCCTCTTGGTTGTTCGATAGGCCCATAACACAGTCGGTATCTTGTGGTCCCACGATCTTGGGAAGTCCTTCATTACCTTAGCCAGAATATTAATCAACATTTTATTAGTCACTTCGACTTGACCGTTTCCCTTTGGGTATGCCACCGTTGAAGTTTGATGAACAATGGAGTACTTGTCTGTGAACATTGTTACTTCTGAATTGACGAAGGGCATCCCGTTATCTGAGAGAATAACCTTTGGGATCCCAAAACGATAAATAATGTATTCTCTGATGAAGTTTCTCACCACCCCAATCGTTGCCCTTTTGAGTGGTATTGCTTCGGCCCACTTTGTAAAGCATTCTGCTGCTACCAGTATCCATATCTTCCCCCTCGAAGAAGGATGTATTTCCCCCACCAGGTTAAACGCCCAAGTGTGAAAAGGGTAAGGGGTTGCTAGAGAGTGTAAGTCTATCGATGGGGCATGGATCATGTTTCCATGTAGTTGGCAAGCTTTGCATTTTCGAACGAACTCAGCAGAGTCTTTCTCCATCGTTGGCCAATAATACCCCAATGTCATCAGCTGATCATATAACTTGGCCCCTCCTATGTGAGCAGGATCGTGCCCCTGTTTGAGAACCTCAGCTGCTTCTACCTTCGTGATGCAATGCAATGGCCTGTTGAAGTACCCCCTTCGATAGAGTTGCCCCTCCTGGATATAGAACCTTGGGGCCCTTCGCTTTAGTCCCATCGCATCATTTTTTCTCTTGGGATAACTCTATCTTGAATAAAGTCGATATAGGGTTGCCTCCAATCCGTTTGAGTTTCAACAAAATGACATTCAGCTACCTCAAAAAATAGCTGACACTTATCACACCTCCGTTGTAGCTCCGCCGCATCCTGCTTTATTCTAGGCCAGAAATATACCTCTCTTTGAATTCTCCTATAAAGAGGTACCTTAGTTATTTCACATTGCTCCTCGTGTGTTTTCTTCAACCTTCGCTCTGCTTCTTCTGGGCCAATACATCTTAATAACCATCCCCCTGTATTTTTGAAGTAGAGATTTCCCTTGTTTGTAAAATATTGGGCCAACTCTCTTAGCCCCATTGCTCCTTCGCCAGACTCCAGTTGCTTCATAATCTCTCCCCTCCAGTCTGCGTCCTCCTTCATCGGTAGAATTGATTGTACCATCGAAGGAGTTGTTCTTCGTTGGATCATAACGATGGTTGTATCATTCCTCATGAACATTTTCTGGGCAATAGTTGCATACGCATCTGGATGGCGGTTCATCGTTGTGGGATGTCTCTTGATCTTAGTTCGATGCAACTGGCTGAGGAACCTCTAAATGATCGTTCTATATGGTTCCAAGTTCATATTCTTCAATACATATTCTTCGTTTACTTGCTGAATCACCAAGTTCGAATCACCCTTAATGCAGAGTGAACAAATTCCCCTTCGAAGAGCCTCCAGTAACCCCAGTACTAACGCCTCGTACTTTGTTTCGTTATTGGAACAAGTGAAATCTAACTTGTAGGAAAGGCGAATCTCCTTCATTCCTTTTAAAAGAATAACCCATGCCCCCTTCTTTTCCTCCGAAGATCCATCGAACTGCATCGTCCATTCCTCTTCAGTTGCATCCAGATAATTAGCTTGTAAGTCATCTCCTGGAATGTCTTCTTTAGATGGTTCAAACGTTCCTGATGTAAAAATTGCCAATAGATCGACATACGCCTAGCTCTTGATCGCGCGAGGGACCACACACTTCAAGTCATATTCAAAGAGGATGAGGAACCACCTAGCTGCCCTGCCAATTAATATAGTTCTTTCCAACAAATACTTAATTGGATCACATCTAGTTACAATATGAATTGTAAAAGACAACATATAATGCCTAAGTTTTTGTGATACAAAGACTAAGGCTAAACAATGCTTTTCGAGGCTGCTATATCTAATCTCTTGCCCATGTAGGATTCTACTGAGGTAGTAAACTGGTCGTTCTTTCCCGTCAATTTTTTGTGCCAGCAAAGCTCCAACGGACCTCGTGGTAGATGTGAGATATAACTACAACGGTGTTCCCACTCGTGGGGGAACCATGGTCTGTGGTGAAACTAGAAGCTTCTTCAGTCCAGCGAAAGACTCCTGGAGAACCTCCTACCACCTGAACTTCGTGTTCTTTCGCAACAGTTGCATCAACGGGTGTGTTATTTCGACCAATCTAGGCACAAATATCCTAAGGTAGGAGACTTTCCCGAGGAAACTCTTCAGCTCCTTAGTCGTTCTTGGACATGGCATCTCCAAGATCACCCACTGCTTATCCTGGTCCATCTGTACCCCTTGTCGGTCCACTACGAAGCCTAGGAATTTCCCACTTGCTACTCCGAAAACACACTTTAGTGGATTTATCTTCAATTTATACTTCCTGCATCGAGAGAACACTTTTCTTAAACCACCCAGCTGAGACTCCTCCTTCCTCGATTTGATGACTAAATTATCCACATAAAATTCTACAAATTTGTGGAAGAAGTCATTAAAAATGTCCATCATTGTTCTCTGATAAGTAGCCCCGGCGTTCTTGAGTCCAAACGGCATTACTCTGTACATGAAGTTGCCCAGTGGGGTTCCGAATTCCGTTTTCTCTGCGTCTGTGGGGTCCATCTTAATCTGGTTGTACCCCACATACCCATCCATGAAACTATACAACTCATGACCAAGCATGGCATCTATCAAACTATCGATGGAGGGTAGAGGGAATTTATCCTTGGGGCAAGCCCTATTCAAATCTCTGAAGTGCACACAGATCCTTATTTGGTTCTTGTCTTTCTTTCCCTCCGGCACAATGCTAGATAGCCAAAGTGGATGTTGTATTGGTTTGATGAACCCTGCTGCTAATAAATGTTGGACCTCTTCCTTGATCTTTAAGTCTAGCTCTGGCTTGTACGTTCTCGTCACTTGCTTCACCGAAATGGCCAAAGGCATCACGTTCAACTTGTGGCAACTAACTTCTTCATCCAGTCCCTCCATCTCTGTGTACTTCCACATAAAAACCTCTATGAAATCCCAAATTAACTCCACCAAGGCTTCTCACTTTTCTTTATTGAGGTCCTTCGCAATAAAGATAGGCCGAGGATCCTCCCCTTCTTGAGCCAGGTTCAACTGTTCCAACACTTGCGCTTGCAGCCTTAGTTTATCCGTCATGTAATCAGGTTATTCGGCCACATCTTTCATGAATTCTTATATGTTGGAGTTGTCTATTACCATGCATTACCCTTGTTGATCTACCAAAAAGCATGCATATATTGGGTTAGCCTCATCATCGGTCCCTTCGGCTGCCCGTTCACACCATCACAACCGATAGACCACCTTTCCTTCTTCAGTGATGACCTTTTTGTATTGTCTGTTGGCCGTTACAACTGCCTTCCTTTTCTTTTCCCTGGAAGCCTCAGTAATCCTTCCTCCTGAAAATCGACTCAGTACGCTCTGGCATTGGGCCTCGTGCTGCATCGGGTCCACTCTAGGTCTCATCCTGTCTTTGAGCCGCTTCGAAATATTCTGGGGCCGAGGAACCTCCTGAGGGGCCTCCTTAGCCATCTCCCTTTCTCCACCAGCACCTTCTTTGTTTTGCTCGTTCAAAGGTCCCATTCTTTCTCTAATTGAGGGGACCCACGCTCCTTCCATTCTTTTCATCAGGACCCGTACATCTTCCTCCAGCTCCGTATAGAATGCTGCATCTACCAAATGAGCTTCTTCAACAGCGAAGGGCCTTCTCGTAGCTCTAATAGTCACCTCCGTCCCTTTGATATTTACCTTGGCGCATTGGTGATACGTGGAGGGAACTAGCCCCTGGTTGTGCATCCACACTCTTCCTATTAATAGATGATAGAAAGTTGCACATTCTATTACATGGAACTTGATGTGGGAACTCAGGTTTCCCATCACGATCCTAACATTTACGTATCCGATGAACTTGGAAGATTGGTTGTCATATCTCAAAATTGCCAAAGGCATGAGGACCAACCTTTCTTCAGGAATATTAGCCGCGTGGAAGGAGTTGATCATCATAATATTAATGGAAGCACCCCCATCCATGAGAGTCCTTGCAAAGCTTACCCCGATAATGCTGGCGGTTACATACAGAGGCCTATTATGAGGAAACCTTATAGCCCTGTTTGCATCGCTGAAGGTTACTTCTGATAAAAACCTTTTTACAAACCTAGTCACGGGTCCCCTCCATCTCAGCGGGGGGATTGCGTTCCTCCTCGTAATGTCTAAGATCGCCTGCATTATTTCTAGTCTGCTCTCCTTAGGTATCCCTACTTGCTCAAAAAACCAAGTGAACTTTGGAGATTTTGAGACTGTACAGTACTCTAAGCCCAGATCTACTTCCTCACCTTCAACAATGTACACGTCCTCCACGTCTTTAGCGCTTGCTTCATCGTAGGCTAAAACTACATTAGCCATTCCCATAATACAACTCTCCAGAGCTTCTTTGAACTCCCTCTGCCTCATCGTTAACCCTCCTCCTTACCTTTCTGCCTCCTTATCATAGGCCATCACTAAATTGGCCCCGTGCGCAGGAAGTGGGTTGTTGTTAACGTTCTGCGGGGGGATTTGTAACATTCCTGCCTTTAAGTACTTGTCAATGATTCTTCTTAGTGTGAAGCAGCTCTCTGTTGGATGCTGAATCTTCCGATGAATCTGGCAATATTTAGGATCCTCCCTCGTTGCAGCATCGGGTTCTTCCGTCAGAACGCCATTTGGTTCATAGACCGTTTCACCCTAAACCATTGCGTTATAACAACTCACAGCCTCTTATATCGTGCAAGGCAATGGTGGTGGGTCTTCCAGGTCTCTTCCAAATATCCTCTTATTGTCCTTCTTCGGTGCCTTGCCCCCATCTGCTCCTTCGGTGTACCCCACCCATGGGGGCTGAGGCCTTCCACCCTCAGGTTGCATCGGTTGCCTAAACATCATGAGCACCACTACCGGGTTCGGTCGTACAACCAATGAGATATTCCTTGCAGCCTTTAGTAACGCTAAAAAAGTTCCCTCGCGCATCTCATTGATGAGATGGCATATGTACTCAGGAAGCAGTCCTTCTGCACATATCTGTAATAGTTTAAACTCTTTGGCCTCCTCTCTTACATCGTGGGATCTTTCCCTGAACCTTCAAATGTAGGCCACCACGTCCTCCCCGGGTCGTTGCTTCTCTCTCCCCAACTGGGTCAGAGTAAACTCGTCCTCCGCTAGAAAGAACTTCTGGACGAACAACACATGCATCTCCTCCCACATGGAAACACTCTTGGGAGCCAAGTGCGAATACCAGGTACGCTTTATCGGTTAGGGATTTGGAAAACTCTCTCAACCTGAGCTTCTTATTTTTACAATGAGCCCCCAAGTGCTCCATGAAACACTTAATATGCTCCTTCGGGTTTCCACCATTTCTTGTGTATTTTTCAAAGATAGGAGGAATATAATCCTTGGGATAAGGCGCATCATTGTATTCCTGAGGGTAAGGCATCCGAAAGTCATCATAAACCGAGGCTACCTCGCTCACAGATTGCGAGGAAGCCTGCATGAACTTCAGCATTTTCTTTTGCATCTCCTTTCTTATTTCCTCCATAGGTGACGAGGCAACGACCAATGGGGTCACAAGCTGAATGCCCGTTATAGTTGGAGCCATCATTGTATCTTGTGTCGTTGATGCGCTGGATTCACAACGGTAGGTATGCTTGCTGGGACTGTTCCCGTTGTGCCTGCACCTAGTGGGGCCGTTGGGGCTACTCCCGACGTTACGAAGGAATTGGCTTCCAATCCTCCCAGCACCGTCGAAGCTACCGGAGTTTGGAAAACTCATAAAACTTGCTCATAAGGAGTGCCACCTGAGTGGGTCCCAACCCCGCACTCGTGGAAGCTTGTGTCACCCCTGGAAGGATTGATGTTGCCAGAACCGGAGGTACCTCCACTCGAGGAGCCCCATCCCTTAAGGCCTCCAGTTCTCTCACAGCTTATTCTTCATTATGTTGGATGTCATCAAAGTTGATCCTTCGACTAACATTATCATGCGCCATGCTCCTTTCTTAGAAGAATGCCTCCCCAGCAGAGTCACCAAATGTAAGAGGGTAGTTTAAGTAAGATGGAGGCGTAACCTCTTTTAGAGTATGGTAATGATAAGTTAACTAGCCCAAGACCTTGGATTAATGATAGGGCATACAAACACAAACCCAATGAATATAGACTCAGTTTAAACTCATAAAGCTCTCGTGTATAACTCGGGAAATAGTAATGAAACTTAGAAATAACTTAGCTAGAGAGGAGGAGAAGTAAGCACCCTAGATACACCTTGGTAGGCAGGTAGAGAAAACACACCAAACACCCTCAAGAATCTATGTCAAGTATTAAAAGCGTTGTAATAAATAACAATGGTGAGTGGGTGAAACTCTCTGGTTTGTAATACTTCTCCCTAGCAATAAATCCTCAATTCTCAGAAAATAACTCTTTTTCCTTGGAGGTGGTTGGGGTCCTTAAATAGCCCATGCGCCACCCCCGACGCAACTCAGTCATTAATGCATGTGAAAGACATCCCTCATACTTTATGTCGCCAACATTAAATACCTGATGCCCTAGTTGACTCCACGTCATAAACATTAAATGTCAAGATATGCCTTTTGCCAAACCACTATGTGTTAGGGGGCTGTTGTCCCAGAGGTTGCTTACCAACTGCCTGACAGCCCCAAATACCACGGTGGTTTACTCAAGTGCAGATTTGACATTGTCTAGCTGGCCTAGTGACATCACCTACAGTAGATGGGACATTAAGTAGAGGGTTGTTTGGTTCACAGCCAAACACCCGATGGAACTCGAGGTTCCACTGTGAGGATCCTTTGGTGTTTTACCATGTGTATCTAAGACGGTCAAGACAAGCCCCAATAATTCCCCACTTCTTAATCCTCCAAACTAAGTCCTTATAAAGTTCCCACGGTGAGGTCATTCGATAGAGCATGAAAGCTCTCCCAGGCCCTGCCAAGCCTAGTCTCTCGTGAGTACCGTTCGACCTCACACAGATTCATTATTCTCGTTACATAATTACAATCGTTATAGCTCATAGCCAATATAAACAAAGATACAATATGACTAAGTAACCAACAAGCTAAAGTATGAGTTGCCACGCCAAGCTGCCATGCTTGAGCTGCCACACTATCCTAATCCCAAACACTGTTACCAATGGGTGGATTATCCCTAATCTCAGGATTACCCCCAAGCCCCCTCTACACTACGGACAATGCGTGACATTGTCACCATATGGATCGACTATCCAACAGAATTCTTTTTAAGTGTTGTCAATCTTTCCTCATGAGTTGATTTCCCACTTGAAATCTTCTCTACCATTGGTATCCACTCCCGCTGATACAAGATTTGCTAAAGGTCTAAATCCATTTGCAAATGGAACCCTGTTCGTCCCTTCTGTAATGGGTTTAGAACAACGTTCATATCTTATTATGAACAACTGACTAAAGAACGTGCGGTTAAACTGCACCTAAGGTCCTTCCATTGACATAATATTTCACGACTAACGGTGGTGGTTGACTCCCACTATTATAACTTCGCTCCGCTGAGTCAAGATAATTTTTACCCCAAATTTTCATTTCTAGTTAACCACACTCTTCCATATGCCCAAGCCTTTTGAATATTTTACCTTCGTTGGGTAACACACACAATTCCCTCATTTCTGGAATTTCCACTGATGACTCAATTTTTTTTTCATTTAACCCTCTCCCAAGCGTACTACGTTGGGTGAGTCTGATTCGGATTCTCTTTTGACTATAGAAACATTTGGAAATCGTAGGCGACGTCCTAGCCGTCTTTTTAGTCCTGGCCTCTTGTGACATAATAGGGGTGACCTCGATTACAATCATCATCCTCGAATATACTTTATAACCTCAACCAAGCCCTGCCTCCGGATGTCCACCTAACGGCCCTCGTCTGACATCCTTCATCGCTCGGCACACACACACATCCGAACGCAAATAGAATTTGCTAATATACAAATGTTAAAGCAGGAGAACGGAATCTCACCATAGAAATCAATAATCATAACATAGCGCTCTATATCAAATAGATCAACGTTGGAAGCATAATAAGCTGTACAGATCCTAAAGGACACTAGAACCTTATGCTCTGATACCACCTGTGACACCCCGCCTAATTAAATATCGAGTGATCAGTCCTTTATTAAATTAAAATCAAGGTGAATGGTTGGTTCATTCTTAGCATCACTGTCGCAAAATAAAATTTCCAATTTAAACACCCTAAATAATTTAGCTAAGTGTCAAAACAATTTATAGTCTTATTTCCATTTTTTAATTTCAACTTGAAAACCTTTTGAAATAATCAACAGTTTAAGAAACACATAAGTGCTACGGATAGCAATCAACACAAAAGAATTAATCCATCTAGATTAACCAAACCTAGTCAAATAACCATACATGAAATCATCCTGACAAAAGTTAACCCCCAAGGAATACTGAATACTGGAAATATAAACAAACGTAAATCTCTGACAAATCCAAACTGAATAGGGAAATGGGCACATGCCCTAACTAAGTAGAACTAAAATAAGAATATAATCAATGAAGAGATCGTCTAAAGCAACAGCCTGCAACTCCCACATCAGCTGCAGTGCGTCCAATCCAAAGAACTTATGCATGACGCCCCTGTGGCTGGGCACCTATAATATATATATATATATATAAGAGAGAGATAAAAGACAGGAAACGGGTCAGAGCCCGAGTGTAAAACAGTTTTAAAAATAGTTTAGCAAGTATTCAAAATGCTTACCGGCTAATGCAACAACCATGTTATTATGCGACACTCTCTTGAGAATTGTCACCTCTCATCTAGTGTTCATGCCTATCGTACTAATAAATCTCATAAGTTTCTATAACTTATTCTCCATAAGGTTTTATCATGTAAAAAGCAAGGTTATGATATTTTCTTTAGGAAATCATTCTCTTCAAGATTTCTTACATTATTTAGAACAACTCATTACCGTTATAAAGTTCCTGAACACTTATAATAAAGTTGAAGCATTTATTCATTACTTATCTACTTATACGCACATAAGAAAGCTCCCATATAGATATGCGTATATATATTAGTCACACATATAATATATATACTAACGGCACCCCACATAAAATCTATGGTGTTGGCATACTTTGCTATCAAGTCCACGTATCATTCAAACTAAAAGAAATACAAGTTCGGAATCACTCTCGAACTGTATTAACACAACACACAAACAAATGGAGGTGAAGCATAGTTCTAGGTCCTAAGAGGTCAGCACATACCCTCACGTCTCTTAGAACATCTGACTATCATTCTCAGATAGCCTGTATCGAGGATACTATCTTCTAGGGTACGAGTCAATATCCCCCATAAAGGTCCAATAGAAATAAGGTTGTCCCGGCGTGGAAACCTCCGCGATAGCAAGTAGCCCGGGCATGATTTTTTATAAAAATTCATAATATATGCATGGTCACACAGTCATATATATAAATATTCATATTTTTTAAATTAGGTGCACCCACGTCCCATAATTATAATTATACGTTCTTTGCACAAATTACTCAATTATCTCGCATAACGGATTTGTCTCTTTTATTCCCATTTATAATTTATTTCATACATACTTCTCATCTATCGAATTATTCTCTTGCTAAATATAAGTTCGGTCGGTATACCCTCTCTAACCTTCTGGTCTAATACTTTCACGAGTCCCTCAATTTATTAACGAACTTACGCACAATCTCAAATGTGTAACGAAATTCCCCGTTAACCCACAATTTCATCCCATATTAAGTTTCATTCAACGGAGTCTATTTAGACCCTACTGGTCCTCCTCACGACCCATTATACTCTACAAATACTAATCAAGGGTTCTTACATATTTAAATCGGATTAAACAAAAAGGGGACAAATATGCAATTTTCCAGGAGGGGTCGATCGATCGAGGAAAGGGGGTCGATCGATCGATGTTCTTGGGTCGATCGATCGATCAAGCAGTTCTTTCCCAGAAACTGCAATTTCAACCTATGAGTTTAAACCAATAATTTTCTCCAAAACGCCATTTGAAATTCCCAAACTCCCAAGTAAGGTTACTACTGGTTCTATATACATATATACATGATTTTCTACGTAAAACATGTACAATTTCATCAACGGGATTGAATTAAAGGTCTAATTTGTATTAACTATCAAGAACCCTAATTTTCATAAAACTTTCATTCTTTTAATTTCTTTTCCATATTTATTGCTTCTAAACTCATACCAAATCGTGGGTTATCCTCTAAATATGATTAGGATGTCCAGAATATAATTATTTCCACCAAAACATGTGATTAATCCTCAAATTCCTCAAATCCTTCTATGGAACATGTGTATAACAATCCTAATCTAATATGTATGACTTAATTTCCATAATTGTCAAATTATTCCCTCGTGATAATTTTAATAAATTCAATTCTACATATTACTCCACTCAATAAGTAATATTTAACAAATTAACAATTTTCCAATAATTACTAACTCTCGTCACGCTAGTAAATATTTAAAATAAATTTTCGGATAGAGATTAAATTAATTTATCTCAATTAAATTTAATAAATCCCTAAATTTAAAAGTCATAAAAATACGGGGTATTACATAAATTTAGAATTTTGGGTTGATAATTGATGAATTAAAAGTTCATAATCTTATGATATGTGAGAGACTTCAAGCTCAAAATTAAGAAACTTCAGGTTTCTAATATATAACTAGGGTCACTCAAATAATTATGATAAATATTTCGTTTTCAAAAGTAATGAGAACTTAAGGTTAATGTTACACACACACACACACACACACATATCTATCTATCTATATATATATATATATATATATGAATCTTCAGGTTCATATAAATTCTTAAATTAAAATCTAGAACTGCATGTCATATATTAAAATAACTCTCAAAGTCCCTCGTGCGAATTATGTATAAAACTTCAAATAGTTGAACTTTAAGTTTAATATTATTAATGTGGAAGGACATTAATTGTCTACCCTATTGTATTAAAACTTCATATTTGATTAGGGGGGCAAAATGTTATAAATCTTCCAAACCAATGCCAAATAATTTTTACTAACTCCGACCAATAATAGTCAAGCCTCATTATTAAAAAAAATGTGCGAATTAATTTTTCACATCCTCTATACATTTTCAACGCTCCAATGTATATTATATAACTAAAATGTGAAAAGGAGTTAAAATTAAATAGCATTAAAATTATAATTTAATACTCAAAAGAGCCAAAAGGTTAAGAGACAAAAATTCAATGGTAAAACCAATAATAGGATAGTTAAGGGACCTTTGATCATTATAATAGTATTTATATAGACATTTTATTAAATGAAGAAAATTAATAGCTAAGAACTTGAAAATATATTTTTAAGTACTCAATTTATTTTGGAACTAATCCCCCAAAAAGATATTTTCTAGAGCTTTAGGTCCAACTTATAAATAATTATTTTGAGAACTTTCAAAATTCACAAATTGTGAATAATCAAAATTTCAAGTTTTGATTTATGGTATATTTTGTTGGAGCTTCATGTCCACATATTTTATATCCTAATGACCAATAATATTTTGTGGACTCATGGTTATAATAATGAATATGGATCTTCATATGAAAAAAATGAATGATATTAGGGAACTCTTGATCTATACCCTTGATAATCAAAACTTCATGTTTGATTGTGATATCTTTTCTTTTGATACTTTTTGGGACGGAGAAAATTCAATTTCCATATTTGAATAATTATTAGGGAACTTCAAGTCTCAAATGCGAATAATAAGGACAACTTTGCATCACAACATTAAATATTTAGGGACTTTAAATGTTCTGTCCAATTATATCCAAACTTCAAGTTTGCCAATGAGTAAAATTATTTGGAACTTCAGGTCCAAAACTATAAATAATCATTATGAAGCATTTAATATCCTTACCTTTTTTATATAAATATTCATGTTTCATTAAAAAATTATTAGAGCATAGGGTCCAAATTATAAACAATTGTTATGGTACTTTTAGTATCCCTTTCTCTACTATAGAAATAATCAAAACTTCAAGTTTTATTTTAAGGCATATTTCATTATCAAGTCCAAAAATTTGAATAATAATTGAGAACTTTAGGTCCCAATTTTAAAATAATTTGAAAACTTCTGATCCTAAATAAAAAAATTGTGGGACTTCAAGTCCCAAAGTAAAATATCTATTTGGGAACTTCATGTCCTAAAATGTAGATAGTTATTGGAAACTTCAAGTGCCTAGCAATAGCAATTAGAAATTTGAGAGCCCAAATTTCAAATAGTATTGGAAAGTTTAGGTCCCAAATTTAAATGATAATTAGGAACTTCGGGTCCTAATAAAAAAATGGAAAACTTCTTATTCTCTAACTTAAATAATTAGGGAACTTCATGTCCTAAATTTAAAGGTAACACTGAAACTTCAAGTTTCAGTTATTATAGAAAATGCCAGGTTCCAATTTTTAATTTTGTTTTCGCATACAAAAAATTAAGCGTTACATAGTAATTTTTTACAATTAAATATTCAAAATATATAAAATATTTTTGAATAACTAAAATTATAGGATCAATATAAAAATAATTAAAAGTATAAACACATGTAATTACCTTTTGAGTTGTGAAACTTACTCATTTATGTCCATAAGGAACCATATCTCTCTCCTTTATATTCATAGTGGGTTTTCACCAAATTAACCGTACAAACATTCACACCATGCCATGTAAAACTCCCACACGCAGTGGGTTGGTAGGACGAAGAAGGAAATGGGTTTTTTCCCTGTTTTTGGTTGCTAATAGTTTTAAAGGAGGCGAGAGGAATTTTGGTTTGGTTAATTGATATACCTGCTCATGTTGTTTGAATGGAGAGGAGATGAGTTTGTTTCTTTTTCTTTCCTCGATTTTGTATTTTCATTAAACAACAAATTTGGGAGCACTCGTGTTGATAACGTGTAGTAAAATAAAGAGGATACATAGAGAATTTAGAGGGAGGGAAACTTTTATTTTATTGATATGTCAATATTAAAGGGGTATGAACAACATTTATAATACAAAATAAGGTAATCTTATAGACCCCTTAATAATTGTGAATTATCATTGGACTGGAATACAAGTAAACATCCATTTAAATATATATTTATAATAGATTTCACTATTTTAATTTTTGAACTCTTAATTCTGGACAGGGTGAGTAATAAGTTGGTACGTTTTAACTAAAAAGAAAATTGTTTTTAATTTTGTCAAATACTTATCCCTTTCAAACAATGTCTATGGGTGATGTCAAAAGACACGATAGTTCTCATTAAACGGGGATTGGGGCACAAAATTGATGAAAATCGTTAGTTGACCATTTAGATAGTCAGTTGACCCATTTTTATAACTAAAAAGACCATTTTGTCCCTCAATACATTAAGGGATTTTTATCATTAGATCCTATTTATTATGTAGCCAAGTAGGTCATAAGTATTTTTTCAATCCAATAGACTCCATTAGAGAACTTTTTTTAACTCCAATAGGTCCCGTTCGAAAACATATAGTAAATATTATTATAGAGAAAATATGAATTCTTGTGACAAAATTATTTTAGTGGTACCAATTAAGGGATGTCTTATCTAAACAAGACCTATCTGTTAAGCTCCCTTTTATTAATGTAATGGTCAAAATCAAAAATTATGGTCATTTAGACTTTACACCAATGTCGTTTTGCCTAGTTTATTGTTTGGTCCCATTAATTAAGTGTAAAATGGATATTTTACATGACATTCATAGTGAAACTTAATGGTTCTCATCCAAAATGGGGGAAAACCTTTATAATGAAAAAGATGGGGACCAAAGTGTAAACTAAACAAATGATTAGCGGCCAAAGGCCAAATGACTCATTAGTTTTTAAAATACTTTAATATGTTACCCATGCTCTCTAGTCTACGTGTTTTATTACATGTTACTTGATTTCAAAGATGAATTGATGTAAGTCTGAGAGATGGGAGGTTTCCCCCCCTAATTTTTTAGTTTTTTTAAAAATTAATATTTATGTTTGGTATTTTTCTAGCGGCCTAGGTTCATGAAAAAATTATCACATCTTATATTTGTAATGTAATGTTTGCTTATATGTTGCTCATATAATTTGCCACGATTGTCATCCATGACAATTGTCATTCATTGGTTTCGAATAGTTTTATACATGACAAAATTTTTACTATTTACTTATTATAACAAAATTTTCCTTTTAGTTATTTTTTATAATACCAAATATAATTTTCAACCTGAAATCACAAGAAAAAGACCCCTACCTTAAGGTCGAGGTCAAGATATGGAGAGATGGACCTCAATCTATATGTCCAATGTCATAACAGTAGGCCCGGACTTATAAAGCAAATAAAGAATCTCAGGATGCCCCTTCAATGAATCAATGAGTGTCCATGAACACCTTCAAACCTCATTAGTTTAAGACAGAGGATTTCTGAAAAAGGACCGACCTATACATCCCTTGTCATGTCCAACCTTGGAACTAAAGGTGGTGCACTAATACTTAGACCGTAAATAAAGGGTTCATAATTCATCTTCTTAATTATCATGGACTAGAAGAGATCCTTAGTAGGGAATCAATCTCAGTCAGTCTCCCTTGACCACAATAAGGCAAAAGCTTATTCATTATAACTTAATGGCCTAAAACGCCAACCTTAGCATTAGAATAACCGTTATGGGGGTCAATTGGGTTCCACAAACCAATCTAACAGGTAAATAGAAAGTACAAATATTATTCTACTAACACCACTCACCACTTTTGATTTCTCCTATGAAATTAAATGTCTTTTAATGCTCCCAAGAACCATCACCACTCATATTTAAGTTATTCCACAAGCACTCCATCATTCTACTACAGGTACAAAGCTCCGCCATGGTATCCCATGCTTCAACTCTCACTCAATGGTTGTTCTCGGTGGTTGGCTATGCAAAGGATTCATACAGAAAGTTCAATGGATCAAATTCCAGTGATCCCACTGTAGAATAAGTGATAATAAACATAATTAGCATTCATTAAGAGGTATTGGACCATTCCAATCCTTAACTAGTGTACTAAGAACCCCTGTTGAGTGACTTAGCTTGTTTTCTAGTCTCGTGAGTCCTAAGTGAGTAATAATTACTTAGAGAAAATAATTAGTTGCTTCTTAAGGGCTCTCAACTAACCATAAAGACATCAGACTCGATTGAACCACCTTAACAACGTTTAAAATTGGTTTAATTTGTATCATTCAACCTTATATTGAATATACAAAGATCAACACCTTCAGAGTAGATGTAGTCACCTCAATTAAGGTGGTGAACCACTATAAATCCTCGTGTCTTTAACATTTCTAGCTTAAGACCACTTCTTCATACTTTAAGGAGGTATATTTGGTGATACTGAGGTTTGAACCAATTTCAGCCCCATTAGTTTGGCATCTCACTTGGGAACAATTGTTCTCTAAAATCATTGTACCTATTTTCTCTAAAATACCACGCCCATAACACACTTACCATTAGATGACATCCACGCCAGTATTAGAGGATTTGTGCAACTTCTTTCTCAGCTAGAATAACTCATTTAAAAGTTGTTTAACATGTCGATTTATTGCTCGATATTAGAATCAACATCACCACGATGATCTTTTTGTTGGTGTTTTATTAATAAAACCCTGCATGACGCTTGTTTTTTAGTAAATGAGTGTGAGGATTATTTTGAAATAAGAATCATTCCTTATGTTTATCTTAAATGAGTGTGAGGATTATTTATGCCTTATGTTTATTTTAAATATATTGTATGAATTTCGCTTAATTTTACTAAGTAGGGAATTTTGGTGAGTTGGTTTCGCCTTGATCACAAAATATCATAATTTTGGATCTAATACAATTAAATAATTCACAACCTATATAGGGAGTTAGCAGCCTATGATTAAAGTTGCGTGTATAATATTAGTCGTTTATCTTTACTACGAGAACCTATTTGATGCTATATGAACTTGTCTTATAGTTCAAAGAGGATTATACTGGTACATTAGGAATGTATTGACAAGACCATATGCGAAATTCAAGTTTAGGTGCTAACTATTTTATACTTGTATAGCCTCATCAAGTTTTCAAATTGTGCATAGATTTTGATTCTAGGTTATTATGAGAATTGGAATGTTCATATAATTGTTTCTTTTATTATAATGGGCGTTATTCAATTTATAAGATCTAAATCTTCGCAAGATGGGTAATCATTATGTGGGTATGGCTGAGATCATATTGAGAGGGAATTTGTGTCTTGAAGATATCCTGGATTGTGATACCTTATTGGTAAACTTATAAGTTTGGATTCTATAAGTAAACCTGATTAGTGGATTATTTTATAAAATAGATATTAGCAAGGAATAAATAAGATGTTGGTGAAAAGAGATTAGCAAAATAAAATCACTAAGAGGGTATTGTATGCATTATGCGGGAAATCATATTATGTGCCATCTAACTTTGCAAGCAATGCCTCATTATTCGAGTATTTCTAAGATAACTAAATTGGAGTGGAATTGAAATTATTTAATGGAATTAATTATAATTAGAAAGAGAATAAAATACATCGTGGGGTTTGATTTGGGATTTTCATATTTATGTTTGGAAGTCGATTTAGTTATTAGCCTTGGGTCCCTGGTATAGTCCATTTACTAAGTAGAAAGATAAAACTCTTTAGAAACCCTAATTGGCTCAACCTCACTTCAAGTATATATGGGTCTAGAGAAGGGGTATAAGTTGAATTATCACGACTAAGAGTTAAAGAGAGATAGAAAATCACTATTCATATTTTTGTGAAGGAGTGAAGGGAGAAAAAATGATTTCTCTCATATTTGATCAACTTTTAATCTTTAAAAGTGCCCACACACATAGATTTATTTGGGTGGATCATATAATAGAATATTTAAGGCCTACAACACATTCTTGGAAGGAATTAGAGGTGGAAGAAAACCAACCACATCATCTTATTCGTTAAATCATTATCCTACTTCAGATTACCTACAAGATCCACAAAGATATCGTGATCAAAACCCTAGATCTATTATTTAGATATACTTATTTTCTCTTATTTATGAAACATAATAAATCAAAATTTTTAAGAAGCAACGTTTTATATAATATAAATACACAAAAATTGGTATCATAGCCCCGGTTATATATTGATCATGCTTTAGAAAGGTCCATGTTGTTCTTTATTGAAACACTAGTGTAATATCCCATGTTTTTTAGGATATATAATTTAATTAATTTGGTGATAAAGGATTTAAATTATCTGTAGGATATAAAATTTAATTAATTTGGTGATAAAGGATTTAAATTATCTAGAGGATATAGAATTTAATTAATTTGGTGATAAAGGATTTAAATTATCTGGAGGATTTAATTAAATTAGTGAATTGAGATTTAATTAGTTCGGATTTTTTTTTTAAAAATTACATGTGTCGTAATTTGAGGATGAGGTTGGTGATTTGAGTATAAATAACTCGGATGATGATTTTGAGTGCACGATTGATTCCGAATAGGTCAAGACAATCGAAAAAGAGTATCTGGGAGTAGTAATTGGGTCTCGATACATTTTTAGGCATAATCAGGTTCACACGGGGGTGTTCGAGTCATTTGTGCTTGGCCCATAGGCTTAATTTTGGTATTTGTAATATAAAACCTATATTAGGGATTTTATGGCAGACACAACTCAATAAGAAAATCCTAGTTTTGCAGAGGAGAAAAGAGGGAGAAATTGGGAGAACTTTTTGGAGCCAAACCAAGAAGAATTGGGTGTTCTTCGTCAAATCTTTGTCTACATCAAAGGAAATCATACCCTACGAATTTATTCAGGCAAGTAGTTAAACTTGATTTCAATTTAATTGCAGTTTTTCCATTCATATCATAGTGGGTGAAAATCAATTCGTTTTTGGGTGGGTTTTCACATGAAAACGGGTGTTTATGAATTAGACAATTTATGTGGATTAGAGACTCGATTGATGTGGTGTTATGACTCAAAATTGTGAGAATTCTAGTTGTATTCATGGACAGTTAATCGAAGTTGTTAATTTAGAGTTTGGAATTAAACTTTGAGGAAACAGTGTAGAAGAAATCTAATACCCCAACTCAGATTTATTATATATGTTACAAATCAATGTTAATGATATAAATAAGCAATTAAATCTATTGGAAAAGGTTAATATCGTTGGGAGTTAACAGTTCGTGTTTCTGGGCTAAGGTTTAGAAATATGGGTTGAACAATAATGGCTGACGCAGTGACAGCAAGAAGAAGAAGTCGCTCAAACGACGTGGGACCTCATTTGAGTGACATATGATGTCACGTGAACACAGTCTCGTTTGAGCGACTATGGGACTTTTGGGAAATACAAAAATTGCCCTTGTTTTCTTTTGAGGGTTCTTTCAAAGGGTTTATCAGTATAAAAGAGAATGAGGGAGAACAGTACTTAGGACCTTGGGTGTTGGGTTCAAGTAACATTAAATTTAGAAAGAGTGCCAAATAAAGTAATGGAATTTTGGTGAGATTAATTCAAAAGGTGGAGTCTGAGCATTTTGGTTGAGTGACACCACTTAGATAAAATTAATTGAGGTGAAATTCATTAAATTAAGGGTCGGGGATTCGACTCAAATATTTTTAAGCTGAGTACTACGGGATTTAGGCACAAGGTAGCCGGTTTAATTTATTATAGATATATATAATAAATTATCAATTATTAAAGTTAATAAAAGGGTTTTACTTAATAGTGGGAATTCGTGTAACAAATTCTAAAGGATGAAGATACAAACCGAATGAGGGAGTCGGGGTATTGTAGTTGGGTGACATTACTTTAATAAAATAATTAATGTGTGATTAATTAAATTACAAGTCGGGATATAGACTTGGGTATTTTGGGCTAGTGCTACGGGTATTAGGCACGGGTTAGCCGGACTTTTTTTAAATATATGTAGACGGTTAGTGTGATAGTATAGATATATTTGTATGAATTATAGAAATTAGTGTGGATGATATTTATGTGAAAGCATACCCCTCTAGTGCTATCATAGGAGGTTACACGATGTGGGTGAACCTGCTGTGTTATTCTCTAATGAAGATATCATTACCCTTTCCAAACCTTTTACTCATGCCCTAGTAGAAAAATTTTCTCATGGCCTCCCCTCAATGGAAGCTATTAGACAAATATTCCAAACTTTCTCTCTCAAAACTGCAGTCAATGTTGGTTTTCTTGATAATAAGCATGTCCTGATCAGATTGAACTCAGATGAAGACTATTCAAGAATGTGGTTGCATGATACTTGGTATGTAGGGAGATTTCCTATGCGAATCTTCAAATGGACACCTGATTTTCATGCAGATATTGAAAATAGCATCGCTCCAATCTGGATTTCATTCCCTCACCTCCCAATCCATTTCTTCTCCAAATCATCTTTTTTTTCTATTGCCCAATTGATAGGAAAACCTCTTAATCTTGATTCATCAACTGTGGATATTAATAGGCCTAGTGTGGCTCGCGTTTGTGTTGAAGTGGATCTCTTAAAAACATTACCCAACAGAGTATGGATAGGCTGTGGAGATACTGGCTTCTGGCAGGAGGTTCAATCGAAAAATAAACCCAAATATTGTAGTCATTACTGCAAGAAGGGACACGAGGAGGATACCTGTATATTCCTTCTGTCAAAACATGAGGAAAAAATTATGAAGAAACCTGATATGGTACCAAAGAAACTTTTGACAAGGCACGAAAAGGTTGACCCTACTATTCAACTTGCAGTCAAGGTTGCTGATCCAATTAAACAGGTAGGTAAAGATGTTAATGAAGTTTTTAACATAGAGTCAGACAAGGAAGATGGCAAAATTATGGAATCTAGGGTAGAGATATCATCTAAGATAGTTGTTAAGGAAAATAAGGAATGGATAGTCAAAGATAGCAAGACTCATATCCCATCAGACCTGATCAAAGACCAAAAAAATACCGAAGGAACTGATGTTGACATATCCCAGCCTAGGGACAATACAAACATGACTCAAATCCAAGATAGGGATAATGATGAAGAGTTAGATGTGGAAAATATCTACTTGCCTGGAGACAATTCAAATATGAATCAAATCCAAGATATGGATGATGAAGAAGCTTTAGCTGTGGAAAATATCTCCTTATCTCCTAGAGGTACTGATATCCCTAAAGTTGAGAAGAACTCAGCCTCTAAATCCCTATATGCTACAGATACTGATGATGATGAAACCTATCAAACTCCATACTTAGAGGATCTCCAAATGTCCTCAAAGAAATTTGATGGTAAGTTGAGGATTTCAGTGATGCAGAATGCTGATAAAATGCCTATGGATATAGCAGGTCAAGCTTTTAGTAAGCAGTTACAAGGGAGGAATCATGATCCTATGTTCAGAAGAATCACCAGGTCCTCAAACAAAGGTAACAATCACTCTTCATCTTCTAAATCTCAATGATCAATTCTATGGTTTGGAATGTTAGAGGGGCTGCAAAAAAATCATCAAATCGAAACTGAAGCTATTACGCAAGATTCATAAAATGCCATTTATTTCTCTTCTTGAACCAAAGGTGGATCAGTCAAAAATCAACAGTTATATGATGAAATGGGGTTTTTAAGGCTGCTATTACAATGTCAATGGCAAGATTTGGTTGTTCTGGGGATTTAATGTTAGTGTTCAGTGCTTGATAGAAAATCCTCAACATCTAACGGTTAAAATAAGCCACCCTCGGGAGAAGAATAGCATAGTGATTACTATTATGTATGCTAAATGTTCTAGAGAAGAAAGATTGGAGTTATGGGATCAATTGTCATACATTTCTTGTAATTTCCAAAACTTCCCACAATTGGTTATTGGAGACTTCAATGTTGTTTCAGCTCATCATGAAAAACTTAGGGGAAATGATATTGATCATGTAGATGTTGAAAGTTTTATCCAAGCTATAGAGGATTGTGGCCTGACTAACTTGGGTTATAATGGTACTAGATTTACATGGTGCAACAATAGAAAAGAAGAGGATATCATCATGGACAGACTGGACAGATGCCTTGCTAGCCAGAATTTCATTAATTTGTTTCCCCTGTCTAAAGTACAACATCTGAACAGATCCACTTCTGATCATGCTCCTCTTCTTCTTAATGTTCTATCTCAATCTTCTAGCCTGCCTAAGCCATTTAAATCTCAAAACATGTGGTGTAATCATCACCAATTCCAAGAGTTAGTTAAGAATTCTTGGAATGATAACATTGATGCTATGGTAATGAATCGTTTTGGCTTGAAGCTCAGAAGACTTAAAGAGGTCCTCAAAATATGGAACAAGGGTATCTTCAAGGATGTTTTTCAAACAATCAAATATTTAGAAGATGAAACACTCCAGCTTGAGCTCAATTTTAAACTGGACTGTAGTGAATCTAATAGAGTAGCCCTGAACAAATCTAAAGCTGAGTTAATGAGGGCTTATGCAAATGAAGAGATCTATTAGAGACAGAAATCTTCTGCTTAATGGCTTAAAGCTGGTGATTCTAATACAAAGTTCTTTCATAATAGTGTCAGGGCCAAAACTCATAAACTCTTGATTCAGTCAATCAATGATGAAGAGGGCAATATGTTAGAAGACTTTGAAGAAATTAAGGCTCACATTGTCCAATTCTATGAAAACCAACTCAAGGCAGACACGTGCATTCCTTTTTCTAATGTCAGTGATACCATACCTACCATCATTACTTCTTAATTAAATGAAAACTTGGAAGATTACACCAATGAAGAGGAGATTTTAGCAGCTATCAATAACCTAAATGAAGACTCTGCTCCTAGTCTTAATGGATTTGGGGGCTACTTCTACAAGGTCTGCTGGAATATAAAAAAAATAACTTAGTCCTTGCTATTAACTCCTTTTTTGCAGGTAATGTTCCTCCTCGTAGCTGGACTAGCACATCTGTGGTGCACATTCCCAAGGTTAAATCCCCAAAAACTTGTGGTGATCTAAGGCCCATTAGTCTTTACAACTTCTAATTCAAAATCATTACAAAAAATTTATCCACAAGGCTGGCTAAAGTTCTCCCAATGCTTATATCTCAAAATCAGAGTGGATTCCTAAAGGGAATGGCTATTCAAGACAATGTGCTGCTTGCCAAAGAGATGGTGCATAATCTTGGGAAAAAATACATGGTGGAAATGTCATCTTTAAGTTGGACATGGAGAAGGCTTATGACAGGATCCACTAGGGTTTTTTAATTCAAGTTCTTCGTGCTTTTGGTTTCGATAAAAGATGGATTGATTATATCTGGAGGAGCATTTCCAATAACTGGTTTTCTTTAGTCATCAATGGTGGTCAGTGCGGCTACTTTAAATCTTCCAGAGGCCTTAGACAAGGGGATCCATTGTCCCCAAGTCTAATCATAATAGCAGTCGAGTATCTGAGTAGAGGTTTGAACAGCTTAATGTCATCTGGAGCAGTCAATCCTTATTATCTTCCTAGTGGCAGTCCATTGATATCTCATCTTGCTTTTGCAGATGATCTTATTATTTTTTGCAGAGGTGACAAGAGATCTCTCAAGAAAATAGGTGACTGCATCAAGCATTATTGCAATTTATCTGGTCAGAAAGTGAATACTTCTAAAAGTTCCTTTACTGTGGATTTTAAAAGTAAACCTCAATTGAAATAAAAAATTGCTTCTACTTCTGGCCTTAATCACAAGGAGTTGCCCCTTAAGTACTTGGGGTGTCCTTTATTTAAAGGTAGGAACAAAATCAAATTTTATGGCAGTCTTATTATTTCATTGAGGTCGAAAATAGCTAGATGGCAATCTAAATTTCTTTCAAGTGGTGGAAGACTTGTTCTTCTCAAGCATGTTCTGTCTTTTATCCCCTCTTATCTTATGTCTTCATTATCTCCCCCTAAAGCTGTTATTCTTAAAGTTCATGTTATTCTCAATAAATTCTTCTGGGGAGGTTCTGCAGATCTTGGTTGGAAACACCAATGGAAGAATTGGGAGGCTCTTTGCAAAAGCAATACTGCGGGAGGCCTTGACCTTCCCAATTTTAATTATATATCTAAAGCTTCTTTCATGAAATTTTTTTGGAAGTTGAACACTGAAAAGTCTCTCTGGGCCATGAACATGTCTAATAAATATATGAGACACAATGATCATTATTCTAATGGTTCTCATACCTGGAAAAGCTTAATGAGGGTGAAAGATATCTGTCTTCTTCAAATGCAATGTATTGATGGGAAATGTCTCTGGACTTCTGAAACTTCAGGTGAATTCTCATTCTCTTCTGCCTATGCCACTTGCCTTGATAATCACCCTTATTCCACTGTTTATAGAATTATTTGGGATAATAATATTCCTAAAAAATTCTCTATTTATATGTGGAAAATTATCAACAAAAGCATTCCTTTAGATGATATCATTCAAGGCATTGGTATAAAATTATGCTCCAGATGTTGCCTTTGTAAGGAAAATGTTGAAACAGTTGACCATTTATTCCTTCAATGCCCAAGTATCACTCTAGTTTGGAAGTTTTTCTCTAATCTCATGTGAATTGATATGAGCTCAATCAGTATTCCCTCTATGCTCTTAAGTTGGTGGATCAAAAGCGGCCCAAAGGATTATTCCAAATTTCTTGGTAAATGCATCCCCATTATTGTGTGGTGGGAGATATGGAAATGAAGAAATAAAGTCTTTTTTGATAATTCTTCATTTGATGAAAAAGTTCTTATTTCTCAGTCTATAAATTTGATTTCTAGTATTTGCAAAGGGATTTAATTTAGACATATTATATCTTGCATTGATATTGGGATTCAATATACTTTCTATCTCAACATCAAACAATATATTAAATTGTCTATCCCTATCAAATGGATCTCCCCCTCCCCTCATATATTCAAATTAAACATTGATGGGGCCTCTAAAGGAAATCCTGAAAGAAGTGGTATTGGTGGAATTTTAAGAAATCACAAAGGAGACATCATATTTACTTATGCTCAGCCTAAGGGATAATCTTCTAATTCATTTGTGGAAATCAAAAGTCTCTGGATGGGGTCAAAACTTTTCTTGGAATACAACTTTGAGGAAGTAGTGATTGAATCAGACTCTTCTTATGTGGTGAATCTGATAAATCGAAACTGGAAACCGCTTTGGAATCTTCTTAAATGTGTGGAAGAAATCAAAGAGAATCTCATCAATACCAAATGTTCATTAGTTCACGACTTCAGGGAATCAAATATGGTTGCAGATAGCCTTGCTAATTATGGGGTTAATATTCATTCATCTTCAATCTTCAATAATTTCTCGGACCTTCCAAAGATAACTCGAGGAGCTTACAAGATGGACAAGATGGGATGTTGCTACATTAGATTTTCTTTCAAAAGATCTTTCTTATCTCTTGTAATGGGACTTATATAAAGCCCCATATTTATTGCTTTTTTAAGTTTCCAGTATCTCTATTGTATCTAAGCTTGCTTAGTTTCCACCTGGGAGAGGCTTTTTCTCCTCAGTTTAATAATATCTAGGGGGTTTAGTCCCTCTTTAAAAAAAAGTATGATTCGGTTTCACTTTCATAAGGAATATGACCGCCTTCACTACGTTTGCGATATTTTTGCCCCTGTTCGGTGTGAGCTAGTCCGACTCGAGGTGGCCATGTTAGCATGAGCATTCCTGGGACATGATAGCATTTTAGAGAAAGCATCCGGTGAGTTATTACTTGGGAATGGATGGTTATTATACGCGACATGTGTGTGAATGTTAAAGTATACTAATACGTAGATAATATGAGTAGATAATATTATACGAGATTAACACATAAGTGTGAATGTATTTCTTATATAACTAGTGTGAACGTTATATGATTTGAAAAGGGGTTTCCAATATAATTAGTGTAAACATTATATGATTTAACATAGCTGAACCAATTAATAAGTTAATGAGAAGATAACTTAATAATCAAAGTAAAAATACTCGGGTTAGAGTAGTACAGTAGAAAATGGTGTGATATGGCTAGTTAGGTGCGGTAGCTTAACTAGGAAGGTTAGAAAGCAAGCATTAGGTGTGCACATTAGATGAGGGGTGAGATATACCTCGAGAGAGTGTGACATTGGCTTAAATATGAAGAGTGTTCATTCGAGAATAATTATTGCAATTTAACTACTTCCTAAATATTTTCAAAATATTTTTACTTGGGCTCTGACCCGTGTCAAAATCTTTTCCAAAACCTTTTAGGTGTCCAGCCACGGGGATGCGCAGATTAAGGATTCTATCCAGGGATGCATAGTTGTAGCTCGTGTGGAAGTTGCAGGACTTTTCCATAGACGCTTCATTCATTCATTCCTAGTGTAGGGACTTTATTTCAGTACTCATTTGGGTATGTCGCCCTCAGATTTAGTATTCAGTTATTTATTTGACCTTGTGTATCCCGATCATTATTTCAGTTTATTGTTGAATTTCTTATTATTGAACTGATAGTTGATTCGATCATCTTTATTTATATTATTCATCTGTGTTGGATTCAGTTACCAGTTTGTGTTGATGGTTAATTATTTTTTATTTTCTGCATGTTTTTAATTAATGAAATATAAAATTTAGCATCGTTCTATTTAAATTACTAGGTGGTTAGTAACTTTAAAATGTTTTCGACAGTGATGTTAAGAATGAGCCATATAACACCAACGTTTTATTTTGATTATGGGTTGGCCACTCGATATTTTAGTAGACGGGGTGTCACAACTATGTTTGTATGTTAGAAAAATATATGCATTGTGTATATCTTTTATGCTAAGATTGTTTTATGGGATTCTAAGTACTCCCTCCATCATGGTCACATATTTATGTTATGTTAGTGGATCATTCGGTGGTTTGTTCGTAACTACTTTTTCTAGATTCAATTTTGTTATAATAATTTGTTATTTTAATTATTGAAAGAATTAATGTATATGGAGGAGTTTATGAAGGAGTAATAATTTTTATTTTTTTAAATTCTATACTATAATTAGGTTTGTAAGAGTATAGTATACTATATGTGCTCCATATAATAGATGTTCTAAATTCTTTGACCAAAACATATTTTAGTCTTTGTCTAAGAGGTTATCAAGAAACTTCATCAATAAACTGGATTCACTCAATGGTGAACCTCAATTACACCACTTAGGAAAGGTATAAGACTTATCGAACTTAGATTCAAGTTGGTTAATCTATTTTTTAATTAGAAAATATTTTTAATTAACCTTTGTTTTTTTATTTTGTCAAATACACGTGGAAATATACTTTTCATATAAAAAATTCATTTTATAATGAAATTGCATCTTTTTGTGTATTTTAAGTATGAGTGTTGTTTTTTGGGAAAAACATACTTAGAGTTTTCCTAAAGCTCATTTTGAAAACTTAGCAAAGGTAAACGAGATAAAATTACTCTGGACATTCTCACGACTTGTCTTGCTTCAACGACAAACTTCCTCACTACAACGATGGTGTTTTGATGGTCTTTTTGTCCCATGCAAAATTCTTTGGAGTTTGGCACGACCTGGATCATTTCAGGTTTGCTCCAACAAGGGATTTCCTCATTGTAGCGACTCTGTGGAAAAATGCATCTTACAATGCTGAAAGTCATTTTTGCACAAGATCTTTCTTAAAGATCTTCTTGGTTATTGTGTCAAGTATAACCTTTTGGGTGATGAAGACCTTGATTTGACTATTTGACACCATAAAAGTGTGTCACCTATCATTTGAGACTTTAACCCTTTTTAAAATCCTAAAGTTATAATTTAGGTGTCTTTTACTCTTCCAAACTAAGAGTGGAAGATTTCAAAAATGTTTTTGTTTATCAAAACATTTCATATATTTGGGGGCTTATTTTTTCACTCCTCTTCTTTGAGTTCTTTTCAAGACATTGTTTCTAATTGAGGTATATTTACTCACCTTGTATTCAAAAATTTATTTTCATTAGTGAGTAAATATTTTCTCTTCATTGGCTTGTAAAACTCGTTTTGAGATTTAAACCATCCACATATTTGGAAAACACCCTAACACACATATCTATATGATTCCCTCAAAATCCTATGTGTAGAATTTTGGTTGCTTGATGGTTTTATCAAGGAATAAAAGTTGCTTCAACTATAAATAAGAATAGTTGGACGAAAGATTTGAAGGCATTACTTGCGGACCAAAACTTATTACGACTGTACAACATTCTCTAGCCATCAGCGCTCTCAATGTAGAATATGGTGGGAAAGAGTGCCTAGTCAGTCATACCGTTGTGTGGCTGTAATTATTTATCTTCTCGATGTAAAATTCTACCTTAATGCATTTGTCATCCTTATCGACCTGAAGTTTTTTGCGTTAGTGGGTTTTTCCCTTGTACATCGAGTCTTACGCTTATATTACTCTTTTCGCATCCCTTAGAATTATTATCTTAAATAAGAAGATAAGACTTAAAGATTATAAAATTTACTAAAATACTTTATCACGTAGATTTTTTGGATTGTTAAAACCTTTTATAATAATAATTGACAAAAAAATTCTTGAATTTGGGAATTAATTTTTATTTATGTAGCTAGTGCCTTCAAGAGGCACACTCTCAATTGGTATTAGAGAGGGTCTCTAAATTTTAGGAGTAAACACCCTAGTTTAGATATGTTTGTGTGCAATGGATTGAAGTTCAACCCTATTTACAGTCTCCATTTTATGGTAACAATTATACGTTTTGGAAAGCCCGTATGACTGCTTACTTGATGTCTATGGATGATCGAATATATAATAGTGTGATTTTGGGATGGACTTGTCCCAAAACCGATGTCGATAATGTCCAAGTTGACAGCATTTGATCTAGTTGGGACGACATTGATTTGAAGGAGCGTGGGAGGAACATTAAGGGACTTAACGTTATTTTTTTGTTACATGTCACTAAGTGAGTTTAGATGTATATCCACATGTAAGGTATCTAAGGAGACGTGGTAAATTTTAAAAATAACCTACGAATGCACCTCCACCGCGAAGCACTCTAAGCTTCCACAGCTTACTACCCATTTTGAACTTCTTACCATGAAGGAGAATAAAACTTTTGAATAAAAAGCATAGCATTGACTGACTTTCGGTTCGAAAGAAAAATAACCTTTGTCATTATTTTGACAAAGATTGTTAAAGAGAATAAAATTATTTACAAAATCTTATGGTCTCTCCCTCTTACGTTTTGTGGCAGAGTGGATACCATTGAAGAGCTCAAAGCTTTGCTTTCTAAGCCAATTCATATAGATGAATTGGTTACCTCTCTACAAACCTATGAGGTGAATTTGTCTTACCTCCAAGGAGTGCCTCCTAAGGAGAAAGGAATTAACTTTCAAGGCTAAAAAATCTTCTCCTAATTTTAGTGATGATGATATGGCATTTCTCACTAAGTTTGTCGATAAGTGGAAAAAATGATTTCGGTCTAGAGGTGCACCTAAGAACTATTTTCCAATACTTAAGATTGGTCATGTAAGTGGAGAAAATAAATATGGATCTCCAAAAACCATTACATTTTTTACGTATGGTGGTCGAGGGCACATGTCGAAGTAATATCCCTCAAATTTTTGTCATAATGGTGGAAATAATGCATATCAAGCCACTTTTAGTGATGATAACTAAGACTCCAAAGATGACTCTCAATAATGAAACTATGTTGTGTTTATGGTAGGAAAGAAATTTGATGAGTTGGATGATTTAGAGGATTTTGATGATCCTCTTCTTCTTAGTGAAGAATTGTCTATTTCTAATCCCTCTTTGAGAACTATTGAGGAACAAGAGGGAAATGAACTTCAAGCTAACTATATTATGATTTAGGAGGAGTCCATAAATCTTAAAAGACATAACATGGAACTCTCCACCATGTTATCAAATGTCGAGAACCAAATAGTTATGGTGACTGAGAGTAGTGTGAGATAATTTGTTACCCCACATGTGGTGAGCTGTGAACCACATTTTGAAGGAAGTTCCATCAACTTTCTTCATATGGAGATTAAGTTCATTAGGATAACCTCACACGTAAGAGAAAACTCAAGAATATCCATAGAGAACCAAATTTCTTTGCTTGAGAAATAGGTACTATTTGTGACCACTTTTAAGATGAATATGGATGGTAGGTCTCAAAGGTTAGATAGGATGCCTTTTGGTGCCAAGTTGTCTGTTTTAAGAGTGATGTCTCTATGTCTAGTAAAGCTTTCTTAGCATCACAATCCATTTTTTCATCTCCCATTTGTAATTATTCAACATATTTCATACCCGAATAAAACCAAAGGAAGGTGACATTCATGTGTTCCTTTTGCAATAATGAAGGACACTAGAAGGAGTTTTGATTTTGACTTAGGGAGCAACAACTCAAGCGCTCCATTGACCTAATTATTCCACAACCCTATAGGTGCATACATTGTCATAAGTTAGGATACCTTAAGGAGTTTTTTTTTTCTTCAATTTGCGTCACAATTAGGTGATTTTGATAAGGGTAGAAAGGTCAATAGGAAGGGCACAAAGAAGCTAGAAGTCCCTCAAAAGGTTTCTTCCAAAGGGAAGAGAAAAAAAATGATTGATCCTCCCAAACATCCCAATTGGTTCCTAGATCTAATTTCTTAAGACTTGATCCAGATAGGGTTACAAAAAAAACTATTGATAGAGAAGAAATAGAATCCTTAGATAATCATGCTAAGGCTTGGTCCTTAATTAAGAAGAAATATGATTCTTTTGGTTTAGGTGTCTTAGATTGTTTGTTTTACTATTTTTGGATAGGCCTATTGGTGTCTCTCTATCACTACTCTTTAGATATATTATTTGGTTTGTTCATACCTTTAGTTTTGGGCATTGTATAATATTGGTCTTCAATGATTGTTAGGTAATTATTTTCTCCCACGAGCTTAAATTAAAACCTACATTCTTAGTTATTGTACTAACGGTTCTATTTTTGTCTTTGAATACTCCATGCTCAAAATTAAACTTGAGAATTTCCATGCAAAATATAATGAAGTGATTTGTTTTCTACTTCTACCACAAATTAATAGTTTTATGTGATGCTTTGATGAAAGGGTGCCATTGTTAATATTTGTTTGTGTATGAGAGTTTTTATCATTATGGTTGGAGTTGAAAAATATATGTATGTTCAAAATCATGAGTGATGATGTGGTAAGGTTAGCAACTTTGGGTTATGAGAACTACCTTTAAAAAATTGAAAATAGTTCACCACAATTTGTAATGAACTAGCGAAATCCACCATAGGGAAAATTTTATCAAAAGCGATGTCTCAAAGAATTTTATCTATTCAAAATATAGTAACATCAAGGATATGAGACATAAAAGGTTTTAATAATAGAACGTTATTTAGGGAGGAAAAAATGGAAGTTGAAAATTTTATTTGTTTTCAAAGAAAAATAAGGCTTTATCTTTGTTGCACAAAGTCAAAAAAATTAAAAGTTATTTCAAACATTAATCTTCATTCTTCAATTTTATGGGTTAATACTCATTTTATTCACTTTCATGAGTTATGTCTTCGAATTACTCTATGTTTTATATGGCTTTAATTTTGACCTTTGGCCTTTAAAGGCTAAACCATTCTTTATGTAGGGAATTTGGAATAATCAAGAACCGTTTTATGGCCTTTTGTATCTTCCTTGGTCATTCAAAATAGTATTTTTTTAGGGATCAAAATGTGCATGACTTTAGCTAATAAATCATACGTGCATTTCCTTATTTATTTGTGTTCCTTTTGCACAAATTTTATTCGCTCAAAGTTGACGCAATCTACCATTATGGGAGCTTCGTTGCAGCGATATCGCCGCGGCCTGCAAGAAACAAATCTCACTCTAGTGGCGGCACTTGGTTTTTTTCAAAATGACAAGATTGGGAGTTGATAGCATTTTTACCCATTTGTCTCTCAACACCACTTTCTCCAGTAAGAAACCTCATGCCTTCCTCCAAACTTAGCATCTTAAAAGTCTTTTTACATAGTTTTTACCTCATTCTAGTGAATTAATCTTCATATTGATAAGTTTTCTTTCCTAGATTTTCATATTTACTCATGTTTTAGAGTTAGGGCTTGGTAATAGTTATTTTGATAGATTTTGATGAAATCTTTTCTATGATTGATGAGTTTTACTTATCTTGAGTTTAGATTGAATCTCTTGAGCTTAGCTCTACATTTTGAGGGGTCTACCTACTCATAGTGTTAGTATGGCATATTTGGTTTTTATTTCCGTGTCCCATAAGATTTATGTGCTTGTGTCTTGGTATGTGATTTTAGGCTTTATCATGGCCCCAAAATCATGCTTACGCACCTGGATTTCCTCCAATCGCTCCATATTTGATGAACTCTTCACTACATGTCCTGTGCATTAGGAGATTTTAATTGGTTTAGAATCTTTTTTTGACACCCGTCTACACCAGTCCTTAGGTGGTAGAAAAAAATGGATTTGAATTTGCTCTCAGACTGGACCATGTTACCCCAAATTGGTGAGAGAAATTTATTCTAATCTTGTAGATACTAAGGATAACTTAGGCGTTAGATTTTATCAAAGTGAGGGAAATTCAAGTGAAATTTTCTTCCAAGTGAAAAAGCATCCACTTTGGTGTTCTAGAAGAAAATCAACCTGTTATCGCTACAATCAATTTCGAGTGAACCTTATGACCAGAATGTCATCACTCTTTTAAAAAATAACCATTGTCAGACTTACAATCGAACGACTTTTTATCTGCATTTCTTTCTAAGGACTTCTATATTCTGAACATGGTTCTGTACTCTTGTATTTTTTCCACATACCACCCGCACAACATAACTCTCAAACGGGCTCAATTGTTATACTCCATTGGATCAGGGCCTAGTATGCGTTTGTGTGATTTAATCAGGGACCCAATTTTTCATCAAATAAAGGACAATATGAAAGCTTACGCTTTTCCCTACAGTTGTTTGATCGTGTGCTTACTTTTGGATTTTGGAGTCCCTTTGCTTCTTGATGAAGTTTCAAAAAAGCCGCAATCTCACTAGACCAAAAAAGGTAATTTGAAAATATTTCAAACACTTGCAAAATGGCATTTGTAATGGTTCAAAACCGTTGCAAACTGGTGCATTGAAAAAAATTGCAACGGTTCAAAACAGTTGCAAAATGGTATTTGCAGCGGTTCATTGCGAACGAATGTCCGTTTTGGATAACTATTGCAAACTATTTTGCAACTAGTCAAAACGTTGCAAATACAAATTTTGTAATTGTTTAAAACCATTGCTAAATATCAATTTACATTTTATTTTTTCAATGGTTCTGAACATTTACAAATAAATAAATATTTTTTTAATGGTTCAAAACACTTACCAATACTAATGTATAAATAAAAAAAATATTTCTTTTAAGTTTTATGAATCGTTACAGAAATTAAAATATATAAAAAAAATTGCCCACCACATGCCACCACCCTGACATATAGAAAATTAAAAAAATGGCTAAGAACATAACACATACAATTATACAACCAATAAAAAATCACTTTGTATTTGATTTTATATTATTTAAAGAGAGGTTAATATTCAACACAAAATTTACAAGTTATATTTATTTTGGGAGAGACACCCAAGATCATGGGTTGTACTACAGTAAAATAATTGAACCATTATGTTCGTACTAAATGGGTCTCTTCTTTACAGTGAAGGTGAGTACTTCAACGACCATCTAATGGAAGCCTTTGAAAGGTATCCGGTGGGTTGATAGCCTAGAGGTTGGAGCTTCATTCCTCATAGAAGGAGTACTACTGAAATTCCTTTTGGCCATTGAAAGCTATATAAAAGTTTATGGATCTACTCTATGTAATCTGGTTATGTGATTAAGGTTGTTAAATTAAAAACATAGCCACAAAGTTATAAATTCTAAAAGAAAGCATCAAAGAATAATTACACACACACACACACACACATATAGAGAGAGAGTGCTCCAAGATCATCAGTGAGAGTGACAAACTGAGAGGATTAGTTCTTAACCAATGGGTGATGACCGTCGATTTCTGGTGATCCGTGCCTAAAATTTTGAAATATTCTTGAATAATATAAATTTATATAACTTAAATTAATTTAATGCATAAATAATTAAATTTGTCTAAATATAATGAACTATAAAACCTTATCTCATGTGTAAATGACAAATTTCAACTTCTTTAATATAAATTAAAACAATAGCCATTGAACACTGGAATATATTATGGTAAAAACATCACAACTTAATGAAATAATTGCTTTGTAATACTTTGAAATGGTTATAACACCCCATAATTCTATTAATTTTTATATTGGGAATTATATGTGATTAATTAAATTATATTTGAAAAATTAATCAGGTAAAATAAATATTAATTAGCGAGATAAGGGTTAATATGTATTTATACTGAAAATTACTTAGTGAATGAGTAATAATAATGATAAGGAAATATTATAAATGTCGTGAGTGAGAAATACGGCAGTTACAATAAATTTAGTCGGGACGCGCGTGTCAATCTTGTCGGGACTTAATTTGAAAAAAAAAATATATTTTCATTTTTTATATTCTATATTGTCATTTTGAGTGCGCCAGTGTGTCCGAAAGGGTCGATATAGTCAGAAATTTCTACCTAGGGCTTTAGTTTGGATCTCAGGGAACTTTTAGGCCAAACCGGCAACCCATAAGGGTATTTTGGTCTTTTGAAATTTGGAGATAATAAACCCACAAAAATTAGAGATTATATCTGATGAAATGTAAAGGAAACTAGGGTTCTAAGTTTCCAAACCAAAGGGAGAGTCACAGGAGGAAGAAGGAGAGCCATTCTTAGGGTTCCAAGGCCAAGAATCACCTTTTTGCACTACCACCACCACCGAATTGTAGATCGAGAGGAGGAGAACACTAATCCTATCACCTATTCTACAGAAATCAGACTTCCTCATTAAGACAAGTGTTTATCTTGCTAATTTTTTATTTGATATACCATCTATGTTAAAATAGGATGACTTCTTATGAAATTTATGAACTTTGATCTTAAAACTGGAGATATAATTCATAATGTTGGGTAGGAATGATAATATAATTGATCCTTGATATATGTAGATGAATTTTGATGAGGAATGTCACAAAATTTGGGAAGAAATCTGAAATTATGTTGAGGTTCTTGAACATGAATAATAAATTAGGGTTTTTAGAAATTATCTTGATTAAATCTGATTTGGAGTTATTATGTAGGGATTTTATGATTCTTATACGTTACGAGTCATTGATACATGATAATATAATGTTAGAAACATTTGGTTAGGAGTTTGGGATAGTGTAATGGTTGTTTGAAGGCTTAACCATGGTGGTTTCCCGTAACAGTGTGGGGAAGAAGATGACAACTGCTACGGCGAATCGATTCTGCTCCTTAGCCGAATCGATTTAGCAAGTGAATTAATTCAAACCAAGGCCAAATCAATTAGGTTTCCTAGAATTGCATAGTTTTTCCCCTTTTTACTTAGAACTCACGGGAAATGTTTGTCTTGACCCTTGAATTAATTATAAAATTCTATTAAAAGATATTCTAAGTAGCAGTATGCTAATATAGGTTTGAGGTTAGTCACATGATGAGGGTTTAAGACTAATAATTGATTTAGCTTAACGGGTAATAAAATCTTATTCGGATATTGATTTCTTATTATGGAAAATTAGGGGAATGTAGGGCCAAGACCAATAAGCCTTGAGTGGGATTTCCTACTGAATTTACTTAGGGGACTCTTGGCAACCATTTGGGTATTGAGAAACACTCAGAAATTTACTATGAGAAGTATTACGTTACGTAGAATATTCGAGAGATACTATACTACGTGATTGGCATATGATATAGGTTATGTGCATACCTATAATGACATTATATATATATACATGAATGGTGTGTATACTTATTATTTGATTTGTATGTGTAATCGTACCTACGCTACTTGCTATCACGGGAGGTTTTGCATCGTGGACAATCTTATTCCAATGAGCCCATTTGGGGGGATATTGACTTGTACCTCAGGACATAGACCTTAGGTATTGAGCACCACTTGTGAGAATGAGGGTATGATCGGTCATTTGGTGCGTTAGGTATGAGCGTATCCCAAAGGCTTAGAGCTATGTTCGCCTCCAATATTGTGATTTGATTTATGGTTTGAGGGAGACTATCAAAGCTAGTGTCCTTAAATAGTATGTGATGTATCGGGACTTGATAGCAGAGTATGCCCACACCACAGGACTCCCCCTAAGGGTGTTATATACGTGTGATTGATTCTTCTACGAGTATGTTAGTAGATAAGTTAAATTGTGATATCTAAATTATTCAAGTGTATGAGAACTAAATTGGTAACTGATTGATTGTGATATCTAAATTAACCAAACTATACGAGAACTATATCATTTAGTAGAGATTCCTAATGAGTATAAAGAATTGGGAAATTGTAGTAACGTATTGTATGGGCAGTACAGGTGGGCACTATACTTGATTAGATGCAAAAAGATATAAGCCAGAATAGTTAGGTGGGTAGCATAACTAGGTGGGTTAGAGTAGTACGTTAAGCGTGCACATTACTTAAGGGGTGAGGATATCAAATGAGGGCACGTAGTACTAACATGTATTTAGTATCTTATCTTGTCGCATTTTAAGCACTTGCTAAACTTTTTCAAACTGTTTTACTTGGGCTCTGACCCGTTTCAAATCCTTTTTTGTAAAAACCATTTTAGGTGTCCAGCCACAGGGATGCCAGACATAAGAGTTCCTACAATTGACGTGCTACAGCTGCTATGGAAGTTGCAGGACCTTACTATTAGACGCATCCACTTTCATTCAGTTATTATTTATTCTCACCTAACTCAATCGGGCATGTCGCCCATTCCTAGTTGGTTATTATCTACACAGACATTGTATTTCCAGTATTTAATTTAGACTTTACTCATGGATGATTGTATTGGGATTTTTATCTGGAAAGTTCTTCCAGAAATAGTTATGTATGTCATTTTCTATTTATTCATTATTATGTGCATGGAATGGTGAATGATATATTTATTCTGATTTTATTTATTGCATTGTAATAGTTCAGATTAAAATTTTGACACCGGGATATTAGAGTATTAGTAATTAATTTGAAATTCGATAGGGATGCTAAGAATGACACCATTAATGATTCATGTTTAATTTAATAATGGACTGATCACCCTAGATTAGAATAGGTGGGGTGTCACAGATGGTATCAGAGCATCAGGTTCTAGTGTCGTTAGGATCTGTGAAACTTATTATGTTTCAGCCACTGTTCTAAAAAACCCGCCTAGGCTCCGCCTAGGCACGCCTAGGCTTAAGGCTTGGGAGAAACGCCTCGCCTTACGCTTTTCACGCCTTATTCTTGGTAAAACCCTTAAGGCGCACTTTTTTCTAAAATCAACAATGCTTTAGTGAAACGATGTCACCTTTTAAAAAATTTCTTTACAAACCGGACCATTATCTCATCCAAAATAATCAAAGAGTATTTTAATTTGCATATATTCCGACATATTTTTATGATATGTGCAATTTTTGTATTTTAATAGCCTTGTTATGGTTAAAAAATATTAAAATATATTAAGAAGACCTAAACGCCTTTTCACGCCTTTTTACGTCTAGGCCCGCCTAGGCTTCTAAGGCTTAAGGCTTGGCCTCCACGCCTCAATCACGCCTCGCGTTTTTTAGAACCTTGGTTTCAGCATAACATTTTTTTATATAGAGCTCAATTATAGTATTGTTATGTTTCTCTTCATACGCACATTTAAGTCCTCCTGCTACTGAGTGTAATCGATGGGAATCATATGCAAGTTCGGTTGGGCTTCATACACCAAATAATATTGGGCAACCAGCTAGGGACATTAGAAAGACTGCATGAGGAGAGGCTCAACAGAAGCCATAAAGTATTTTAGGAACGGTGATCGCGATAGAAGTCACCGTGATTATGGTTCAGACAGATAATAATAGGATAATATATAGGGAGTAGTAGTTTCCCCAATAACTATTATAGATAGTGGTGGTGGAAATTCAGACTAACCCAGCGTAGTTAACGGGGGGAGATGGAGGGTCTCTTTCGAAGATCCATATGCAAGGATTTGAGTAAGAGAAGAGATGTGATGGGCTAATGGAAGGATATAATCCAAAAGAAGTTGTGCATAGTGAGGTGCAGTGTCATTCAGTATTTATATCTTGGTTTAATTTTTGGCTCGTAGGAGCAGTGCTTCCATGGTGGGAGATAGTCACCACATATAAGGAAGTAGATAAGGAATTAATCGAGAAATTTTAGGCGCGGTTTAACCACAAGTTCTTTTATCTCTTGTTCAGACGGAGATGCGAAGAAATTTTTTGGACTTTTCATAGGAGGGACGAACAGAGGATGGTTGTGATGTAGATTTTATTTATTTTGGTGAACTTCATACTCGGGGAGGTAGATAGTGGAGAGGAAGGTTCTTAAAGGTAATGATGGACTCATGAGTAGAAATCGCCAGTATTTATGGGAAATCAGTCTTGGACGACTTATGCATATGATGTCAATGACGTACTTTTACAATGTTGATATCAACGCTTCAATAAGAAAGGAGCCAAGAGAGTTTGAGAGCATAGACAGAAGGGCAAGACTAAAGGTAATTAGTGATAGTGATGCACTATAGAGGGATATTCCAAAAGGGAACCCATTTAAATGATGTAGATCAATTCCTACCGAGTGACGATGGATTCAATTATGGCCTCCGGGGACAACAATGTGTTCCACATGGCTAACAAGCCAAAAGAATAATAGGGCTAACAATCAGGGCCAAGATTACCTGGTCCGAGAGAAGGATAATTCATATATAGATAATAAGGCCAGAGGTAGGGGAATGACACGAAGAGGTGTCCTAGGGTGGAGAGTAGGACTACATGTATCGATCCTGTCCGCAACGAGTTAGGAGATAGAAGCGGGATGCCAGCAGGGGCAATTATTATAAAAGATTTTGATCAGGTTGGACGAGAATGTCATGTCTAGGAAGCAATTAGACCATCAATTCTATTGGCAATTAAAAGTGAATTTTACCCTAGGGTAAATGGGGTATGTTTGTGTGACACGAGCGAGTCACAGTATTTCATTAAGCATTAGATTCACGCGTGAGACGGGTTTAGTGAGTGTATTGATAGTATTACTATTGCGTGCCTATATTTTACCATTTAGTGGCTGAGATCTTTGGTCCCATCTGCAGGAAAGTGGGTATAGTCATTGAAAGGATATGTTTCAGTGGAATTACTCATTTCTAGATATGATATTCGAGTAAGATGTTTTCTTGGGTATAGGTTGGTTAGCGACAGGTTGAGCGATGGTGGGCTATTACAGTAAGGCTATCATGTTTGCTATTCCATGGCAGGATATGGTGTTTAGCGATGTGTTACCTGGAAGAGAGCTAAGCTCGCATTTATACTACATCTTGGAGTAGACTCCAGAAGTTATAGTTGTTTCGTTATATTTGATCCCAGTGTGTAGGGACTGTACTGATATGATTCAGGGTATATTAAGTCAACTATTTAGCGTAGAAATTTATCTCAATATCGACTTAGCGCGGGACGACTAGTGATAGTGAGAACGCCGTGTGATATAACTCCTTTAGTGATGTGGAAGTGGACAGTTAGACTTGTATGTCTGGGGATAAGATTTTGGATATTCTGGTTATGTGCGTAGGACTTACGAATCTCGATGACTGACAATGCTAGGTAGTAGTGTTTTATAAGAAATTGAAATCCTAAAATGAGTAATGGAGTATTTTTCTTCTTGCTAAATTCTTACCTTTTTCATCACAGAAGAAGGAATACAGTTGAAGGGGATTAAGCACCAGTTTTTGTAGACAATCAAAAAGGGATAAAGATAGATAAAATACATTAAAAAAAATAAAAAGTTCATGAAACCAAAACCTGTTGAACTTAAAGCATAGGTTCAAATCTCCTCAAACACATAAGTAATGAAAAAAAGAGACAGAGTCAATGTATATTTATACAAAGTAATATTAACATCTAAGATTAAACAATCTCTATGACAGTAGACACACACTGAACACCTAAAATTTGACAAACGCCTAATATATTAGGCCCTAAATTCAGATTTTAATGACCATAATTTATAAGAAGATAAGAAAATTCTAGAACTGTTCCTTTTGACATAAGAATCATAACCATTTGAAAGAAGAATTGTTCATGATAGACATTATATCTCTCTCAAGTATTCTAACAAATATATTATGTGCTATAATCAGCCACAACTCAAAACTAATCACAACCCTAAACAACCATCACCACCACTACCGAACACCATCAACGTCACATTCCACACGTAAAAATACTAAAACCACAACCAATACCAACACCAACCTAAATCCACCTGCATAAACAAATAACCACTGAACACGATCTTAACAAAAACACGAACCACAACCCATCAGAAATCGTAACCGAAAAAGAGCCTATGCATCTGTCTTTCTTAAGAAATTTATATGAGTTTTCAATTTAAAATTGAATACAAAATAATTATTTCATTTTCAGTTTGCTATTATCATCAAGCTCCATTGTACACAAAGACAAAAATAAGAAAAAAAATTACAAGCGAAAAGGGATAAAGAAGATAATACCATGTTATTATGGACGCAAAGGAGTGAATACTTTGTCTGCATCTGCATATAAAATGAGTAACAATTCGGTCCTCGATAGCATATTTCAAATTGCCATTTTCTATTTACTTCTAAAACGAGTAAAAGCAGTGCAATTGAGAATAAATAAAACCAATTGAAATTAATACATGTTTTTGTGTTTACTAGCAATTGGTCATAATTAATTTTCTCTTGTTAACATGTGCATACATTCCCATCCTACTTCATATCCTCCCCATAATCACTGAAATAAAAATTAATGTCGACATCAACACCCAGAAACTTAATCACAACTCGATCGTAGGCTCTAATACCAGAAAAAAAATGAATGGCATTCTAAAAATTGGACTAAAACTTAAGGCAAAGAGAAATAGAGGCTTTGTGTTCTTTATTAACCCATCCTTATGTTTTTCTCTATGAAATCTTCAAATAGGAAAGGAAAAATCTCATCTCATACCCAAATAGTATCGAAGAAAAGGTGTGGAACAATTAGAAAAGATGATGACATTGCTCTCTACTAGCCAACATAAATTCACTATTGCAAGAACAGAAAAACACATGCATAGTGTATTTTCTTAATATTGTTTCATTTTTTGGAACTAAAAAAAAGTTGCAAAATAAAAAATTTCATACAACTCACCTTCCCATTGTCGTACCATGGGTACCAGTTAGTAATAGTTGGAAGCTTCAAAGCATCAATGGAATATCGATTGGCAGTCAAGGGGACTACAACATGAGTATCGCCACTATCCAGAAATTTATCATAAGGTATGTTCAGATACAAACACAAATATTATTGGAAGGTGATATAAATTGTGACTTCAGATTCAACTTGACTCCTCAAGTTGTATCAGCTAGTAAGTAATAACATAAAATAAACATTTTGACATCTCTTGAAAATGGTTCAAATAGAACTTATCTAGTCAATTTGAAAATTTTGTTCAAGCAATAGACAAATCTCTCATATGCTAGCGCCAAACAATCGATGTTAATTTTATTAAAAATGTGAACATATTTAAAAAAATGTGTAAACGAAATTAGCTCATCCGCATAAAAAATAAAAGTAGAGGAAATTCGAACGTTATAAAAGAAATGCAACAACTTCAGTTCTAATTTCAATTCAAGTGCCCTTAATAGTGTGGTTTCTCATAATTCAATGGGGTAAAATGAACTTTAACATTTTCATAGTAGTGCCAAATTATATTCAAAATGCAAATACAGAAAGAACACTAAATTAACATTCCCAATTTCTTATAGGAGAGGCATCACCCATATGCAAATATAGAGGACAAATTTTCAAATAACCCCTTGTACTAATAGTTTTATAAGAAACTCCCTGAAGATTTTTACAAATCTGCAAATACCCCACTTTGTGTATTTAAATTAAATTATACCTTTTTTTCTAGTGATGCTTGAGGATGTATTTGTAACTTTTTCCATAGTTAGCTACTAAGATCTATATACCCAAACATTTGAATATCTACTTATGAATATATCCAAACTATTGAATATATGTGGTGTGTTACCTTTTGTATGCAGTGTTTCAAAAGAAATAATGAATTCATAACCATGCTTAGATGTTTCTACATTAAAAAAAAGGTTTTGAAACCATTTTAATATAATCAATGTCTAAAGAAACTGGTTCAGTATTGTTCCTGGGCACAATAAAGAAAGGTGGAGCAAACTAACAAATACAACCTTTTAGGAAATTCCATGTGTAGTTATGTATCATCTCGTGGACATATGCATGATGGCTAAAAGCTTTCACCTTCCTGGGATGTACAAATAAATATTGTAAGAAAGGAAATAGAACATTATGTCAATGTGGTACATCATTACATGTTTATTTCACTATTTAATGTTTTCCTTTAGATTTATCAATTATCGGAAGCAGAGAATGGAACGACACAAAAGGTTACATCATATGTCAATTAAAAACGGGTCCTATACTAAATCCTATAACAAAGCAAGAGTCCCAAAACTAGACGGACCAATTCTAATACTAGAAACTCAATACATTTAACATAATCATATTGCATTGTATCACGTTTCTTTGTTGTTCTCTTTTTAGAACATAATACATGTTTGAAAAAATTTATTTCCCATTTTAGTTGTTTGTATTCCTCACCGTGAAGCAACGGAAATATTGATTCCTCCCCGCAACATACACACGTATAAAGATGGACAAATGATAGTCTCCAATGCAAAAATATACCTGTTTGTGAATAAGTGAAAAAAGGGAGCCCTAAGTTTGCGATTAATCCAAATATACCTTTATCAAAGAAAAACAAAAAAAAAAAAAATATATATATATATATATATATATATATATATATATATATATATAGGAGAAGGCTCACCTACATCATGCTCTATACATCACCCATGCATCACGCCTAATTCTGGGCCCTAAAAGACTTTTTTTTCAAAATTATATTTTTCCCTTGAAATTAACCTTCCAATCAACCCATATACAAAAAATTAGGTCAAAATACATTTTGTAGCTATTTTTAAAAAATCCACAAAAACCTACTAAAAATACCTTATTTATAAGGGTCTACGCCAGCAGTTTTTTGTGGATTTTTTAAAAATAGCTACAAAATGTACTTTGACCTAATTTTTTGCATATGGGTTTATTGGAAGGTTATTTCTAGGGAAAATATAAAATTTGAAAAAAAAGTTTTCAAGGGTCTAGAATTAGGTGTGATGTATAGAGCATGATGTAGGTGAGCCTTCCTCTCTCTCTCTCTCTCTCTCTCTCTCTCTCTATATATATATATATATATATATATATATATATATATATATCATGTTTACGATTGAAAAAATAAATAAGACCTTTAAGTATATTGAAAAAAACTTCAAAAATATTAAAACAATATAAGACCATCAGGTACATTGAAAAAAAAACATATATGGATTCCTAGGTTTAGATTGAGCATTATACTTCAATAAACTAACAATTGAACCCTAGGTCTATAAAAGAGGATAATTGAGATCTGACTTCAATGCTGTGATTAAAAAATAAAAACATATAACCATATGTTGAAAAAAAAACCCAGATATATTGCAAATAATGTATGACCATCAAGTATATTGAAAAAAAAAAATAGGAGCCCTAGGTTTAGATTGAGCATTATACCTTCAAAAATAGCAATTGAGCCCTAGGTCTATGAAAGAGGAGAAATCAACCCTGGTTTTGATGCTGCAATCGAAAACAAAAATACATAACCATATGTTGAAAAAAATAATTGAGCCCTTATTTTTTTGCAATTATACCTTCATAAAATATCAATTGAGCTCTGGTTTCGATGCTGCAATGAGCCCCTCTTAGATGAGCCCTAGATTTTTTGGCTATTGTACCTATGATTATACCGTCACAAGTATACTTAGTTTTCAGTGATTGTGAATTTGTGAATTTGAGGGTTTAAAAATTTATGAAGTGAGGGAGAATGGAATTGAAGAGGGGAAACTTAGGTTTTGTTAAGCGCAAAGTTGGTTTAAACTTCTTTAGGACTATGTTACACTTTTAGGTTTAGGAAGTAACAAAACCATAAATATAGTAATGGATTTGAACACTTATAACTTTTGTAAATGTCCAAAGCCTTTGTAAATTTTGTAAATGTTATAAATACTTACAAATTAAATATTCTATTAGGTTTCAAAATAGCCATTGTGTAGTGTATGCATTGACTATTGATTCATATTATAATTCTATTGCTCATCTTGACGATAATAGTGGCACACCCACACCACCGCATATTGGTCATCCACCTCCTCCTCTTTCCCCTACATCATGAGCACCTAGTTCATTCCCTTTAACTGTAAATGAATTGGATTACACCTTCTCTCAGTATATAGTCACCTAGGTTCTAGTTAGCTACCCTCGTTTAGTTCAACAAGATCTTCTTTGAACGATGATTTTTAGAACACATTTTATACTCATGTGTAGAATGTCAGGGACACATTTCATAGTGATAACACTGAGCTTATTTATTTATGTGTCACTAGTGTGTTGAAGAAGAAGAAGAAGAAGAAGAAGAAGAAGAAGAAGAAGAAGAAGAAGAAGAAGAAGAAGAAGAAGAAGAAGAAGAAGAAGAAGAAGAAGAAGAAGAATAAGTGATGTAATTAGTTTTGTTTTGGTGTTTGTATATTTGTTTTTAAATTTACTGGATTTTGATTTGTATTGATCACATTCATTGTTTTCCTTGTAAACTCTTTTATTTGTAATGTTTATCACCTTTTAGGATTACTTATATCTTTGCTTGATATATTTTTTCTTCACATGTATAGTTAAAAATTTTGATCTAAGTCCTATTATTCTCTTGATTTTATCTTACCAAGACTCACATTTTAATTCTTCACTCTTTATATGGTTCTTCTCTATTTGTGGTTTGATTAGCATGTTTTACTCTTTTAAAATGCCTTGAGAACTTGATCCCATTATGTGCTTAATTCTTTCCTTTGTTGCCTTCCGTGACAAAAAGGGGAGCAATTTGTTGATAGGTGGAGTATAGTTATCAAAGCATATTAGGTTTCTCGGAGTTATTTATTGGTATATCACGTTTTTTAAGAGGCATTGTATATTTGAGGGTGATTTATTTTTAAATAAATATATTCTTTATATGTTCAAAATGTTATATTCACATGTTCATATTTATCATACTTTCTTGTCATATTTCTTCACATTGGTACCTTGATGAGTTTGCTAGCATGTGACAAGAAAGTATTGTGCAAGAGCTTCGTTTATATCCATTAAGGTGGTTGAGTCTATTGTAGTGATTAGTTACTTACAACAAATGTTATTTTCTATTTTTGTATTTTTCCCTTGTCGTGTGAGTCGTAAAATGGTATATTTTCTTCATTTTCTTGTAATTTTTCCTTTTTATGTTTTGTCTCGAAATTTGACAAAGGGGGAGATTGTAAGAGTATGGTCTAGTCGATGTGATCCATAGAGTATATTGTCTAAATTCCTTGACCAATACATATTTGAGTCTTTGTCCAAAAGGTTACCGGAAAGCTTCATAAACAAATCGGATTCACTCAATATCTAACCTCAAGTACACCATTTAGGAATGGTATAAGACTTAGAGAACTTAGATTCACCTTGGTTAATTTGTTTCTATTATTAAAAATCTTTTTAATTAATCTTGATTTTCTAATTTTCTCAAATACATACGTAAATATACTTTTCATATAGAAAAATCTATTTTATATTGGGTGTTATTTTGTGGGGAAAACATACATAGAATTTACCTAAAACTCATTTTGAAAAATTTTCTAGGGAAAATTGAACAAAATTTATGTGGACACTCTCATGCCTTGTCTCGTCGTAGTGTGAAAGTTGTGTTACCAAACTCAATTTGTCTGTTCTTATGTCTATTCTTATGTCAATTTTCAAGGAATAGACATAAGAATCCTAGGAGGGAAGAGAGATGGATATCTCAAATATGTAGATTTATGCCTATATATACACTTAGAGTGAATGTAGACTTATTATGAATCCAAAATAAGGTCGAGTTGGAAGAAGTTGAGTTTGTCAATTCGGTTGACCCGAAGGATGAACCACCTATTGCTACCTAGGTAGGTATTTTTCTAAGATGATGACTAGGTTCTTATAGGTTCCCTTTCCTAGTTCATTCTTGATTTATTGGGAAATAAATTAATGTGGGTGAAACAGTTTATTGGTATCATTTGTCATGTGTTAGTGACATTTTCATGCATATGTGCATTATTCATGAATTTTATTTGCATACATTGTGATGATATCTTATTTCACACTTGGTATTTAAAGGATCCTCAAACTTCATAACTGCCTCCAAGGCGGGGCAGAGATATTGTTGTTAAACCCAGACCTCGGACAAACCACTACTTGCCTTTTAAAACCTCCATTAATCTTAAGGGTGAGTTATAGGACTGTATTAGACTTTAGTCATGCATTATTCCTCTTAAAAAGGTCATTCGTTTCAACACGCCTCCTTAAGAAAGCTCAGAGACCACATCATCAAGGTTCTTTACACTTATAGCAGACCTCAGATTAAAGGGAAATAACCTCCCGAGGTCATCCAGGCCTAAGCCCTAGAAAGTGTAAGTACATGGCACTTCAAGATCGACATAGAGCAACTCCTAAACTATTCCAGACCCCCTGGACCACCGATAAGGCTCCTGTAATCGATGGTGTGAAGGTGAAAAGCATAACACTATTTCACCTACTACTACAACCCAAATCCACTTGAATTGAATACTCCCATTAGTATTTAGTGCTACCAATAACCACCTTACACTACCTGCAAATACTTTGGCCAACACTCCACCACTTCCCTGATGCCAGCAGACCTCAGAGACACCACAACCATGCTACGCTAGTCCATTCATTACCTTTATAGGTGTTTGCATATAAATAGGAAGTTGATGCAAGGTGAAAGGCAACTAATATCAAGTATTCTAAGAGATTAAAAGGTTCAAGCAATCAGACTTATAAAGGATGGAGTGTCTAAGAATACACAAGTGTGTTCCCCTTTGTTTCATACTCATAACCCAATGTTGTGAGTTTATATTTGTAATTTGGATAATTTCCATTGTTTTCAAAACTTGTATATCTTGTCAATACCTAAACCAATACGTATGCCCTTTTATGGAAGTCAATAAGTTACTTCCTAAGGTCTTTTGTATTGTTGACAAAGGTCATAGGACCTCAAACTTTCTTATCCAAAGCTTAAGAGTCCCCATAGACTATAATAACTCATTTATAATCTAATAAACTAGTAAAACACATTTGATAGTGGAGGTAGAACTTTCATCTGAGGTTCTAACCACTTTATATCATTGCCTCACAGTTTGATACTTCTATACTCTTACTCGACTGAGGTCTATAGTGGAGCACCTTTTAGTCCAAATTCACGTACGATTTTAACACTCATCACATTGTTTTATTATCTAAGCATGATTTTTTAATAATTCATGCATTATTCTTATTTTAAAATCCAAAAATATTTTGTGTTTATTCTCTTTGTGAATTGTAGTTAATTCTTTGATTCATTTTTATTTCATTATCTATTTAACTTGAATGGTGATTAAAAAGTGAATTATAAACCATTTGATGAAAATGTTTGATTTATTTAATTATTTGGCTGAAATTCATTCGATAAATCATGATTGACAAATTTATTGAGATCTGTAATATTGATTTCAAAATACTTGCACATGCATATCACTTGTTGCATGTGATGTTTATCGTGTTGATCCTACTTTTAGGGCTTAATTTTATCACGATCGAAGCCTTAAGATCTTATTGAGGTTTCGTTGGTCCATATGTGAGATTTTGTGTGATTCTTACTATAAAGAAGTTTAAAAATGAACATTTTTAAAAGCATTGATAAGGTATTCAAAATATTTTTACACCCATTTTGAAAATGGAAATATTTTTGGGTGGGTGACATCTAGGTGTGTGAAAATAAAATCGATGGTAAAAGCCAAAATATGTTGAAAAGGAGCCATAAGCCAAAAGCTTGAATCGGCATGAAAAAAAAAGTTAGGACTTAGCATTTAAAAAATGAAATTTGTTATTTAGTTGGCATTCAAAATATTTTAATTAATATATTCTTGAAGGAGTTAATGGATTGAAACTGTCATTTTGAGTCCCAAAGGATATTAATGTAATGATTGTCTTTTAAGAATCAATTATGTTTTACATGATTTGATTATGTGAATTCATGTTGATTTTATATTCCTATTTGTCATATGAATCGTACCTTGATTGATATTACAAAGTTGAAAATATTGATTTGATGAGAATTTTCTGCTATGATGTTGAATTGATTAAATTTGAGTTAAAAAAAAATTAATTCATGTTTTCCATTAAGATTTAAATGAAATATTTATGTCAAATTATTGGACCATGAGTTGGCTAATTACAATCTCACTTTACATGTTTGGTGTTTATATGTGTGTGTGTGTGTGTGTGTGTGTGTGTGTGTGTGTGTGTGTGAGAGAGAGAGAGAGAGAGAGAGAGAGAGAGAGAGAGAGAGAGAGAGTTGTTGAATTTATGCTTTTTGTGCATTTTATCTCAAATTGGTGTGTTTAACATCAAATTGAATGATTTTTGATACAATTTCATTCATTCATACTTCTAAGATTCTTAGAGTTTTGGAATTAGGGGTTTTATTTGGAGTTTTTTTTAAATATTTTTGGAAGTTTTATGGACATGCTCTGTTTTGACATAAAAATAGGGGCATGCGCACAACCAACCATACGCGCGATTAAGTACGTGCGTGCGAACGACTGCCGGTATGGTTTAAAAAGGGGTTTGTAACTTATTCATTCATTTACAACCCAAATAACTTCCAGATCTTAAAAGCTAGGTTAAAAACACTCCTAATCCATTATTTCTATCGCATGCAAGTTTCATCGAGTCTTTGAGAGTCTATTGCGTACGTGTTGATATCTAGCCCTAGATTTATTAGATTTGATTTTTCTTCTAAACACACTTGGGCAAGTCATAGATTCTCTCTGGGTTTTATATATTTACGTTACTCATAGTGTTTTTAGGTAAATTACATCATCTTAGATGTTGTTTGAGTGATTGATTTAAGGATTTTGTGATTTGGGGTAATTTATTTGGGGATTTTGTGTACTCTTCACATTTCAGCCCTAGTTTTGTTATTTAGGTTCTATTCCATTTTTTGCATAATGGGCAGATCTAAAACACGACTAGGTAGAGGGTTTAGGTTTCAAGTGGACATGGTGAGTGTTCAAGAGCGTGAGACTCTTCTATGACCCCAAAACCAATTAGAATACATCGCCAGGCCCTAAGTGCCTCTATTTCGGTTCTAAATGCTCAGTCTAATTCCTCCGATATTATGTTTACTCGATATGATTCTATATTATCTTAGGTGTTTGTATCTCATGTCATCATTATTGAGTGAGACATCGATTTGGCTCATTTAAAGTGAAGTGATGAGATGCGGTACCTTTTATCTTTTATTATAATTATTCATAACTCTCCATTGGTTCAACCACATGGTATGATCAATGTGACCATTGTTCACGAGTTCTATGCAAACATGATTATTCCTCCTCATACCACACATGTCGTACATTCCTTTATATGAGGTTTTTATATTGAGCTTTCGAATGATGATCTTGCACCATATTTAGGCCCTGAGTGATGTATCCTTCAGACAGCTTTCTTAGTTGGTCATTAGACCACATGGATGCATCCCTTAATTCTCCAGTCTGAGATGGATCGCTGCTATTTTCTCTTGTATCTATTGGTTGCTTACAACCTTATTCCACGGCATTGTCTATAGGTTGATATATGCCTTATCATGTCGTTATGTGGTCGACTATCCTAAGTTGATTATTAAGGTGATTGGGAGATCTTGTACAGAGACAGGTGGAGAGGCTTTACCCTATGGCAGGTTAATTATGGGGCATGAGTATTCTTTTAGTGTACCTCGTTAACATTCTAATGAGAGAGCGCATATTATGAGAGATTTATCAAGTGTTAGTTCTTCCCAATCAGCAGGACAGTCTATGCGGTGCCTAGCTAGATAGTCTATTAATCCAGATGATCCAGTTCCAAAACCTGCTCCCACACCCTAGGCTTCTATAGAACCACGAGGTTTCTAGAGTCAGCATACCTTTATTACTTATCAGTTTTCATCTATAAGAGGTCAGTTTCAAAAGGTTCATGATGAGATGGAGAGCCAGAGACAGTACCTAGAGCGTATTGATCACCAATAGAAGAGCTTGTGTACTGATGTATCTTTCATAGTTGAGAATTTGACGAAGATAAATCTTATACCAGATTTTGTTCCCGAGGTTCATCCGCTAGTTACTACATCATCACATGCTTCTGTTCTACCTCCAACTGTTGATGAGGATGAGGAGGTTGATCATTGTGATGATGAAGATGATGACGATGAGGATACTGATAAGGGAAATGATGATGATGATGTGGAGTACGATGACATCTCTGAATAGAGATTCAAGTCTTTATTTACTTCATGTTATTCATTTTTGTAGTACTGCTTGTGGTACTTTGCTCATTTTGGTATGTATATGGTTTTAGTACTTTTTGTTGGTATTTTGGTACATTTGGTGGTTATTTTTTTTTTATTTGGATAACTTGTTGATCGTATGGATTTTTTATTATTTCTTTATGGGTATTATGCTCTTATATATATCACTTATGTTATATTGTTATACTCTTGCTTAGTCCGTGATTTCTATCCATGTTTTACTCATATGAGCTCAATTTTACTAGTTTGAAGATATGATTATCTCATATCCTACTTTTGTGCTTATTGTTTAGATATCATTCATCTTCTAATGTATGTGTATGAGATTCATGTTATGATATTATGATCCACATGCATATATTATCATTTACTGATTCCCATGATATACCTATTTTTTTACATACTTTAGTAGCTTTTACTTTGTTAGTCTTTCTTTCTTATGCAACTTTGGTTATTGCCTAGCTATACCCATTATCTATTATTTTGATTACTCCTTGACTTTTCCATGTCAAAGAAGGGTAGATACTCACCTTGATATTAAAGGGAAGTAAAATTCATTTCCTTTATTTGTCCATTGTGTAAAAAGGGGGAGTAAATTTTCCATTCACTTACTAAAGTGGGAGAAAGTAATGCCTATGATAGGGGGACTTGATGTTTGTCTTGGGATTTGTTAAGTGGGGGAGAATTTATTGCTACATCATGTTATTCACATTATTTATCACTTATTGACATCATTATCGAGATGTTGTTCACTTGTTTTTATTTTTATGATCACATGTTATATCACATGTTCTTTATCTCATCTATATCATCTGATACTTATCGGAGGATTCCCAAGTGGGGGGAGTTTATCTTTATGAATGTTATTGCCTACATGATGTTGTTTGTTGTTTCATGTGGTTTTAGGCTTTGCATTGATGATTTTGACTCCAACCAATGGTTCAAAAAACGACTTTTTCATTGTCATTAGCCTTATGGATTTTGTTCATTACACTCTACTACATTCATTATATAGCTAGTGGAGTCTGTCTCTTGTAGGGTTAATAAGATCGTTTTGGATTTTTGGGTGTTTATCTATGGAATAGCCAAAGGGGGAGATTGAAAATGTAATTTTATATAAATATTAGTTAGCTAGATTCCCATGACAAGATGTTTGAGTTGTTGAGTCCATAAAGTCTATAGACTTGATTTGTTATGAGTGAGGCATGTTCATTTTGTCTAGGTTAGTCTTAAATGAACCATGAAGATTAAAGATCATGCACACCGATCATTTAAGAATCATGTTGTCATATATTAATTAAAGTGAAAATTATACCCTTATGTACTGTTTTATAGTTGAACTTTGATATAAATATGTGAGGATTATTAAAAAGTTGAACAAGTGATTTGAAAAACAGCCTCAAATGTGTTTAAATGTTTTTGAAACTATTTTTCAAAGTGGTTATGCAATTTGAATAGTTAAAGCCTTTTAAAAACTATTTTTTGCCTTTAACCATTTGCACGGATCATTATTGAGTTTGTACGCACGGCTCATTTGCACGGCTATAAAAAGGTCTCATACGGACGACCAAGGCCATTCCACACTTCTTAAAATTATGCTCAAGGCCATATCTAACCGTGCTCAAAGTTGTCCAAGATTTTGTAATTTTCCTATTTAAAGGCCAATTTCCCTCCCATTTTCTGTGATCTGAAAATTACATAATTAAAACATCTCTTCTGAGCATTTTTCGAAGTTGAGAGATGCTTTCTCTATCTTCTATTTCAAATCTCACTTGTTTTTCAAAAACTTTTGAAACATTGATCAATGTTTGAATCAGTGTGTTTTTGAGAGAATTGAGAGTGGACTTAAATCATATCTCCACACTAGCTTTATCAATTCAAATTACATTTGGTGAATTGGAATGATCAATTACTTAACAAACTAAAATTAGAGGTATTTCATTCTATTAGGGAGATTGAAGTGTTATGCGATTACAAGGAAGAGAATGGAGTTATTCATTAATCTCTTAGAGTTTGGGATGTATTCTCATTGACTATGGGGAAGGGTTGAAAGGTTCATAAGTAACAGGCACCTTCTTGCCTTTGTGTATCATTGATTTCAAGTAGAAATGATAATTGTGAGTGCATCGAGTTTTTTTACCCCTAGGTGGGGGGTTTTCCTCATAAACCATGTCTTATACTAGCTTGTATATGTTTTATAATTGTATGTACCTTATTGATCACACACATCACATAAATCTTTTTGCATCTTATGAATTGGACTAAAATTTGATTAAGTGTTTACATCTGGGTTTCACCACTAGATTCACTTAATATCATCTTGTATGAGTTTTTAAAGGCTTTTGAATTTTTTTTATAATTTCAATTGGTACGATTTAAAATTGGGAATAATTTTGCGCAAGTGCGAAAAATTGACCTAGGATGTTATTAAACCTATTCACCCCACTCTAGGTTTATTGTTCATGTTTACTAGAGCATATCACACCAGCACCTTCAAATGGTATCAGAGCTAGCTTCTTATTTTTGTATCATTAAAGTGCTTGAGCAGATCTTGTGTTTATTGTGTGTTATTTTCTTTTTTATTAAATACTTGCTTATTTTGTGCTTGTGCTCTCATTTTTGCTTATTAGATAGATGGATCAATTTTGTGACTATAGTTTCACAAATCACCGTGGCCGTTGAAAAGTTAAAACGAAATTTCATCTTTTAGCTAATTACAACACGTGTGGATGAGTGTTGAAGAAGGTTGGATGTACTCTACCATAGAGGAAGATAGTTTGAGAGTGAATAAACCAAGGTTATTTTGCACGGATGCCGAATTTGTTGATTGTAATTTTAACTCGGTTGCGTTGAATGTTTTTTTTATTCAGTGAGTACTCAAGAGTAAAATCATACTCAATTGCGAGCATACCAAGGAATATTGGGATATTTTGAGAGTTACCCATGAGGGAACGTCGAGTGTGAAGCCCGTGAAATTGCAACATATATATAGAAAATTTGAAACCATGAGAATGGAGGAGAGAGAGTCATTCAATGACTAATATAATAGGTTAATGAAATTTTTGAATGTATCTTTAAACTTAGGTGAGAAAATTCTAGAAAATAAATTTATGAAAAGATCCTTAGAACCGTAGCATCTAGGTTTGCTATTAAGGTTTCCATCTTGAATGAAGTCAAGGACCCGGACATGTGTAGTCATGAAGAGATTGTTGGATCACTTTAAATTTGTGATCAAGGGAAAAAAGTTATTTATTCCAAAACCGAAAAAAGATTTATCTTTTGCTATTGAGTTAAGTGAAAATGTTTTCAAAAAAGGGGTTTAAAACCTAAAGAGAATGTTAAGGTAGACATGGCACGTTTTATTAAACGATTTAGCAAGTTTTATAAAAAATAACAAAACGTTTTTCAAAAATTGAAAGAAGTTTGAACAAAATCCATTTATTTCTTCTAAACATGAATCTTTTGTTGAGAAAGGGGATTTCAATAAAGGAAAATCCAAGGATGAGGAAAATTTCTTTGATCGTGGTCTCATAAGTCATCATATGAATGTATGTCCCATTAATTTGAAAAATCTTGAGGGAAATAAGAGTGAAGAGAAGAAAAATGAAGAGTATAAGGCTACTTTAAGTGACTCGGAGAGTGTATAGAGCTCAATAGGTATTCAGGTGAGTTGACTTTGCATTGATCACTGGGAGATCGAAACTCTGGTTATAGAATTATTAAAATGGTCATAACCTAGATAAGGAGTTGACATCCTATTAGAACGGTTGCGATGCAATAGTTTATCTCACACTACGTGAACCTATATGATGGTTCGAGAACTTGTTCGAAAGAGGATTTTGACCGGTACATCCCGATATGTATTGAGCAAGGTCACTCTTAAGATTTGAGTCTAAGAGTTGTCTTGATTAGACTCGGACAATCTCAAACCGATTGTAAAGGGTGCATATATTCTTAATCCTAAGAATTAGGGGATTGGAATGCTTGTGAAAATTTTACCTTAATTTCTATGGGTGCGATCCAATTTTATATCGGGTCAAATGATCCCCGCACATTGTGGGACAATTGTGTGAGTAGGTCTGAGATCTTAATTCGAAATAATATGCGTCTAGGGGATACCGTGGATTGTAATGCCCCTTGATAGACTTATACATTTTGATTCCACCAAGTAAACCCCGATCGGTGGATTGTTTTATAATCCTGGTAGAGTAACAAATAAGTTAAGCCTGAAAATCGAGATTTTGATTAGATGTTGGTTAAAATCTATTGGCAATAAATTAATTTGACCAAGCGGGTATCGAACACTTAACAAGGGAATCATATTATGTATCATAATCAAATTTGCAAATAAGACCAAATTATATCTAAGTGACTTCTGAGATAATTAAATTAGAGTGCATTCATAATTATTTAGTGGAATTGATTATGATTAAATAAAGAACAAAAATAACTTAAAGTAATTGTAATTTGGAATTTTTGAGTATTTATTTGTAAGTTAATTTTATTATTTGTCTTAGGTCCCTAGTGTAGTCCAAATACCCAAGTAGTTTGGCCCAGACTCTCAAGAAACCCAGTTTGGTCTATGCCCACCTTTTATACTTTTATATAAAGGCGTGGGAAAGGGTTTTAAGCTTAATGGTTCATCATTAGGGTTTGAGAGTGGTGAGAGAAAATACTATTCTCATTTTTTAAAGAGGCCTAGAGAGAGACCACAATATTTCAATCAAAAGCAAGGGCTTTCATCTCAAAAGTTTTCCACACACCTACCTAGCTTTGGGGAGCATCATACACTAGAAGATCTAAGATTTATAAAAGGTTAAGCACGGTTTTGAAGATCCAAAATAAGGCATAACTTCATCATCAACAAATGCTTTTTTCCCCATAGGATTGCAACCGGATTCTCAAAGGTATTGTATTCTTAAACCCTAGGTCTAATCTTTAAACCTAGTTCTTGATTTCTTTTCAATGCATGATTAATCCAAGATCTTTAGGGATGAAATTTTTCCACGTTTCCCATATTAGTTTCCCCAAACTGCACCATTAGATGCTTGGACCTGATTGTTATAAAGTGTGGGGTATTCCAACTCTAGTTCTAAAAGTGTCGGTATTTTGATACTCGGATCATTTTGCTACACTTGATGATGCAAAAGTAAGTATCATTACATGGTCACACCGATACATTGAGTTTAACTAATTATGTAAGTCATATAACTGTTTGAAGAATATTATTGTAACGACCCTTATTTTTCGCATAACAGTCGGCAATACTAATATTGTAATACCCCATAATTTCAAAAAATAAATAAATGAATTATACATGTGTATATTTGTTTGTACTTATCTACTGTGACTGGTGGCATCACTACAAATTGTGTTTTATTTCAAATTGAATTGAATTTAAAATACGATAATGAAATAATAATTATTTAATGAATAAAAATAATTATATTGATAGGATAATTCGAATGACCTTAGGGACGTGGAAAATGCCCGATTACACAATAAAAGGATAAGTTTTAAGGCCCACAAGTTAGTATATGGTTTGGGCTAGCATTTAGACTATTTAGAGATTATTTTAGGCTTAATGGGACAAGGTTAATAAGTGACCAAACCCTAATTTCCTTGCTAACAACGTAAAAAGAGGATTAGGGTTAACTTAGTTCATTCCTAACACTTTAGAGAGAAAACTCTAAGTCTAAAGGGAGGCTAAAGAGAGATAAATATTTAGTGAAGAAGAAATTGGGGGCAAGTAGACTTGGAAAAGAGAGAATTGGGCTAATTGGATTAGAATTTCATATCTTTATTCAAGGAAAGTTAATTTAGTATAACTTTATAATTGAAATTATGTTATAGTATTATTACCCATTTGATTCTTAACCTAATATTAGAATAATCTGAATTAGAAAATCAATATAATAATTATTTAGAATTGCGTTAATTAGGTAATTAGATTACAATCCATGTTCTTAGTCTATTATAAAATTTGGATGATTCATCATGATTTAAAGTAGAATTTGTTAAATTGATGATATGGTTTTGATATTTCATGTTAGAGGATTGGAAACCCTTCATTAATCTTGTGAATTAAATTGGAATTGGATTGAATTGGGATCAAATAACATGTTAGGTTTTATTGAGATGACTATTAGGATTTACATCTAAAAATTGCGTAAGAAAAAACTAAAATCCATAGAGATTTGTTAGTATTGCTATTGAGATATTAAATCTAAGAAGTGAAGTTTGGGGATGTTTAGGAAATTGGAAATGAGAATTCAGGGGCAACAATGGCAGATTTTCGCTGGAAGAAGAAGAGTTCTAAGCGAATCTTGTTTGAATGATAAATGGTAGTCGTTCGAATGAACTACATGTTCTCGTTCAAATGACATTGGGAACTCGTTCGAATGACCTTTGTATTCTCATTCGAATAAGGAGATCAAATGACTTTTAATCATAAATTTCAATTCTTATTTACAAGAGGTTAGTTATTGTATTAAAGCTGGAATTAAGAATTGTAACCCTTAATTATATAGGATTACTTGTTTAGTGTATTATGTATAAAATACTAAGTCCATGTACTCGTAGGATATATACTAAAGGGTATATCCTTATAGGTCACGATCGAAGGAGACCGGTACCCTTATGTGATGATGACCTGTTTAACTTGGTTATGATTACCCCAGACACTACGTCATGAAATTCTTATTGTACCTGTGTAAGATTCTTGGGTTCATACTCTCATATAGCTTTGGGTATGGGACCATATGACTCGTGCGAAGGCTTAATGATTATCCCTAGTAGATGCTTGAGGGGTTATTGGTATGGGATAGCCTATGACTATTCCTAATATGCTCGTGTGATCCCGAAGGCAGTAAGATAGGCCTTCATTATGTGTGGGCTTGTAATGGGGCCCTTTATGTGGTACGTGTATTCAACCGTACTTGTACTATGTGGACATATATGTAGAGAATACTTTACCCTTTGACATCATACAATTGTGAGGTATAAACAAATAAAAGTGGAATTGTTACGTAAATGTCTATAGCGATAATTAAGACTTAACCATGGGGAACATATGGCCTTGGGTTTAAACGCATATGATATTTAGGGTTATTTTGGGTTTGATTAACATAAAAGAAACTAAACGACTAGAAGAAGGTGTGTAGTTATGATCTAACCCAAAATCAATTACATTATTATGACTTACATTTGCTATTAACATCTCCTGTTACATTTTTAGGAGATAAGACATTACTGTAACCCCACCCATAATTTGTCCTTGATCTCTTCTCCGTTGCTAATCTATAGGATGTAGGTATCGATCTTGAGTGATCATACTTTATATTCCTTTTATCATTTATGTCGGATTTATATTTGAGTTAGTGCCTCTTTTATTCAGTATGGGCTTGTGGTACGAGATAATAATAGTTTGCGCGGATTCTATTACTTTATGTTGGTTTTGGTATCACAGTTACTTGTGGTTGAACTATTTATGTTCCATTCAATTATGTGATGTCTTAGTTTATTACATTATGCTTAGAATGATACTAAATTTATTAGACTCCTATTTTATTTCTTTATACCAGATCAATCTAGCTTAAATTTTATGAGGTGTCATAGTGTTGTAACACCCCGCACTTTTAGGGATAATTAAATTTCATAAGTGGGCAAAATTTGGAGATTAGGGGAAATTCTATGAATAGTAATTTTGGGATTTATGAACATTTAATTATTACCGGTGTGTGTTACATTTACTTTTGAGACCAAGTCAATGAGTTGGATTATTTTAGTTACATGTCGCAGTTGGGTAAAGCGATAGAGGATAATATTTTAATTAGAAAACTCGTATTGAGATGTGTTGGGTTTAATTAGTAAATCATAGTTAAGTGACTCGGATGGAGATTTTGAGTGTGCGGTTGGTTCCGGAATGGCCGAGATAGTCAGAATAGAGTATCCGGGGGTAGTGTTTAGGTTTCGAGAATTTTTGGACTAATAAGGACTCGAAATTAAGTAAACGAGTCATTTTTTGGTTTTAAAGGGGTAAACCCTCCTTTCTCTCTTATCTAAAGCACGATAGAGGGAAAGAGAATGAAATAAAAGAGATAAAAGAAAGAGAATAAGAAAGGAAGGAATAAAGGGAGAGGAAAAAGGAAATTCAGGCCAAACTCCGTAGGATTCAACTCGAGGTCGTCGGATTTTATCCACGAGGCAAGGGTTTACTTGCTTTATAATTTTGAATGCATATCTCATATCATAATTGGTGTGTAAAACCATAAAGATTTTCGGGATGGGTTTTCGTGAATTAAACCGAGTTTTTTGAAAGTTTGATGGTTAAAACCCGAATAATATTTGATTCGAGAGACTAAGAACTTTATCGAAATTAATTGTTGATTCTTGGTTCTAGGGTGATTAGAACCAATTTTCCGTGAATAAAATTAGTTCTTTGTGGCTAAATAAGATTGGGAGATGTATTAAAAAGCTTGAGGGTATTTTAATGGCCAAAACAGAGTCTCGGAGAAGAACCCCTTGATCGATCGATCGATCGATGACCAGAGGTCGATCGATCGACCCTTCAAAAAATTTGACAATTTCGACTTGTTTTATTTAAATGGGATAAATTCCAAATTTAATTATTTCTAGCTTATTTAATTGAGGGAATAAATATTTATTTAGGGAATTAACATCTAGCCATTTGAGGAATTTATGGGGGGATAGGAGGGTGTTATAATCGTGTGGCACAAAAAGTATATTTTCAAAGAAAATAAATAAATTGAGGAATTAGATATTTGGGGTTTCCCAAAAATAGAGTGGGGACCTCTAAATTATTATTTGAGCAAAATGTAGACCTTGAATTCGTGGAAAATGGAATCCACGACTTATTTAATTAAGGGTACCCTTAGGAAGAATAACACTCGGGATAGTAATTCGGCGAGTGAATATTTATAGATATATAACGATGCGTGTAGAAAATGTAATTATGTGCCGATTATGGTTGAGTAAATCCTACTAGGCTACTAGGATGGAAAGTTAAGATATCGGCTAAAGATAAATTGATCGTATACTTATCTAGTTAGTACGAATTGGTATATTCGGAGGGTATATAAATCCTTAAAAATGATTAAGGAACGAGTTATTTATGAAGTGAGGGAATACTTATAGATTTAGTATTTTAAGTATGTAAATACTTATACTATATCAATTGGGAGATTTTGGGTTCGGCTATTGCTATATGAGTTAGCAATTATAGCCATATATATTTAAGAAGTGATATAGGTTATATATATACGACGTTGTTACAGTATATATAATATATGATGCGGAAATACATATATATCTGTGTGTGATTGGTATATTTGTATCTTAGAGGCTAGTTCCACGGGCTTTCCTTTGGCGTAGGGTTGGAATAGCCAGATTATATATTTCTTTAGTGCGATCTGAGGAGGTTGCGCGATGTGGGTGAATCCCCTAGCTTGAGGAGCAGGGAGAGTATATCCCCAGGTCATCTCATCCCCCGTTCGAGTGTCATGTGTGTGTACTCCACTTGCAGAGGGAATATGATCGCCTCCACCGTTGTGTATATTTTTACCAAGACCATGTGGGAGTCTGGCTTGGTACCGAGGTATAGTGAGTAAACCCGGATTCGAATAGGCACTATGAGACTGCATCCTCGAGTTATAGCTCGGTGGGATGGTTATTATGCTTGTGATTGTAATAAGTATAATTATATTCGTTGAGATACGATATATATATAAGGTTAAAAGAATAATAATGGTATTATTCCCTTTCCGGTAGATATATATATCCGGATCTATATAAAGATGAATCAGAGGTTATAGTGAGAACTATATATATTTATGTATGAGTTTTATATATAGGCGTTATGTCCTGAGGGCTTAATGAATCCTGACGATCAACATTTCCAGGTAGTAGTGTATAGTGGGGGTTCCTTGTTTGGATTTTGCTTCGAGTGACACCCCACGCACGAACGTAGAGCAATGTTGGGAATGGGGAGAAGTTTATCCCTTAGTACTCGGGTATTAGGATTTTAAGATGAGGGGTGAACGGATTAGTTAGGCAGGGTAGCTTAACTAGGCTAATTTAAAAGAATGCGATAGGTGTGCACTACTAGAAGAGGGGTGAGGGGTATTTCATAGGAGTGCAATACCAATTTAAATATGAGAGAAATCATATTTTAAAAATAAAGAATTTATGCACTTGCAAAATATTTTCACCACTCGGGCTCTGACCCGTCTCTCTATTCTCCTCTCTTGCTATATATATATATATATAGGTGTCCAGATAGAGGGACGCCTGGATGATGATTCCTTCGAGTCAGACGTTGGCTGCAGCAGCTATGGATGCATGCAGGTTTCTTTTAGAGGCTTCTATTCTTGTGATCTAGATAGGAAGCATTTTAGTATCACTTGGGACGAAAGCCTAATTGTACTTACTTATTTTTTTCCCGCCTTTTAGCGCGGCTTTCGTTTTAGTTGTAATATGTTAAATCGAGTGTTCGGTTATTTTATTTTATTTCATTTCAATTTCATATATATAAACTGTGTGGATGTTTTATTATAATGGTTTGTTTAAAAAGATTAGTTAAGTAAAATTTTGACGCCAGCCTAATAGGTTATTAGTAATTAAATTGGTTTTCGACAGTGATGCTGAGAATGAACCATATGAGACTCCTGTTTTAATTTGGTGGTATTTTATTAGGCGGGGTGTCATAGATGGTATCAGAGTATTAGGTTCTAGTGTCCTTAGGAATCTGTGCGGATGTACTATGCTTTCAGCATTGCTCTTGATTTGATATAGAGCCTTAGGATTAGGATTGTCTATCCCTCTTGTGAGATTTCGTTCTTCCGCTATCATGTAAGATTATAGTAAATCTTTTGCGCGCTCATTCGAGACTCATGTGCTGCTCGAGGAAGGACGACCAGGGAAGGCCGTGATGAGATCAATAGAAGGCGGGACTTAGTTGGGACGGTTAGTTGAAGTCGGAGACTAGGACCGCAATAGAGGTCACTCTCCTTGTGGCATTTGTTAATAATTATTGCAATGACTACTAAAGTATAGTAGTTATATTCATCCAAGTACCGCTGTAGTAGAGAGTGGCGCTAGACTTGAATTACCCAGTGAAGTTAAATTGGGAAAAGGTTCAAAAAGGTCTTCGATAAGGACCATACATTGAAGCTTAAGTTATACGGAGTAAGTGCAATGTGATTCAACGAAAGTGAAAGGCTCATAGGCTTTGGCTTAGAGCAGGGTGTGGAAATACCCATATGTGAAAATTTGAGGAAAATATTTCACTCGTGGGAGCAGTATTGAAATAGTGGGAACGGTGGTAACCATATTCGGGGAGCGGGATGTTTTACTCGTAGAGGAATCTCATGAACGGTTTTAATCGCAAATTCCTTTGGTTGATTAGGAAGGAAGAGAATGATTTTTTTGGATTATTTACGTAAGGATCGGTTAGAGGCCGGCAGTGAATAAAGAATTATAGGGATAAGTGAACTTTGTGCCGAATTGAGGGAGGTACATTGAAGAGAGAGAGAGTCCTTCAGAAGAATGATAGGCTCACTAGAAAGTGTTGCTAACACTTATGGCGAATTTGTATCCATGGAACCCCATGGGTGGACATCCACCCGGGGAATTCATTGAACCAGGGTTGTTGAGGCCGGTGGTGGAGTTTCCTTTTAACGAAAAAGTTAAAGGAACTATGAAGGCGATTGTCAGGATTGAGGCTATAGAGTCTGAGATACTGATAACCTTAACATGGTCAGGGTGGCCAGAGATGGGTAATGTTGCAATGTGGAGTGTACAACCACACACTTTGATTTTGCCCGATAGGACTTACAGGACAAGTGTAGGGTGCCTAAATGGGGCACTGATTAGAGTAATTCTTGGTTCATTAGGACAAGTTCACCATGTCCGGGAACCAATTGGAATGGCCAAGGTGATTGGCAAGAATGTTGATTATGAGTCTCACCTCGGACGAAGGAGGTATATTTCGTGTGACAAGATTGAGTCACAGTATTTTGTTAGCCTTATATTCGTGTGTGATTCGAGTTTACTAGTAGTATCGATAACACTATATAGTGTATGTGTATATGTTTTTTCGTGGTAGCGGGGTTCTATTTTGAATTTGTATTTGGTTTGTACTACTCATTTTATAGGTGTTATACGAGTATGATACTATTATAAGAGTAATGTTATTGTATTATCGGAGCGATAGCAGGCTAATGATTACAGGACGATCGTATCCGCGGTTCCAGGATGGAACAAGTTGTTGTTGTGATATCTCATACAGGTTTAGATCCCCTTTAATATATATTTAGATGGAACCTCGATGAGTAGATGTTTAATTTTCTCGATTTTAGTGTGTGGCAACCTTATAGGTATGATTTAAGGTATACAGGATTTAGTACTAAGCTATGAGTTTAAGCTCATTGATATTGGCGCAAAGGACTCAGTGTTAGTACGAGCTCTTAGTGGGGTGGCTCCTGGAAAGAAATAGGAGTTCTGAACAAATTTTGTTGATAGGTGGGATAGGGTTATCCCGGTTGCATATTTGAAGCTAACGGACCTTCACGACCGACAAAGTTAAGTAGTAGTGTATTGGAGGGGTTCCTTGTTTGGATTTCGCTTGCGAGATGCTCCACGCATGAACCTTAACGACGTCGGGAGTGGAGAGATGTTACGGGATGCAAGGATGTTGGTTTTGATGATAAGTTACATATTATGAAGAAAATACTATAAACCGAGAGTCATGAGATGATTGCATGCTTGTGGAGATAGAAGTGCTATGGAAAAACACACAAATGGTTCTCTCACCGCAAGTATGTGGGTGAGGAAAGGTAAAGGAAATTGATTTAAGTCTCGTAGCCAGGCCCTGATAAAAGGCAAATTTTGGAGGTAATGTGTATTGGGTAGGATGTTCGTAACACTTTCGCAGACAGTAGGCGCCCCGATTAGTTAGACTCGCCAAGATGGAAGGGCATAGTGGTAGAAGAGAGTTAGTAGGTTAGCGAGGTAGGATTTATAATATCCCGTTGGTGTGCCCTAGGCCTTCATATCTCGATGATCGACGATGCGAGGAATTAGTGTAACGGGAGGGTTCCTTGTCTGGATTTTTCTTTGCGAGACATCCCGCGTTTGAAACCGAGCAAATGTCGAAAATTGAGAAAGGTCTTGGGTACTAGGGACATAGTTAGGATAGTATTCATTTTACGTGTGTCGAAAACACGTCGATCTTAGGATTATGGGGAAGTAAGGCCAGAAGGACTAGTGGCGTCGATATAAGGAGGTTGTTGTGAGTTAACCACGAGAAGATGAATGGGTTAACTTTATGAAAAATTAGATTTTTAGGTATAATAAGAATTAAATTTCGAGCTATTCGGGTTGGGAGTACCCAGGTGTTAGTACCAGACCGAGAATATGAGGCCCATTTTAGAGAAAGGGTTAAGTGTTGGATGTTTACAATGGTTGTGCAAATTGGCACGGGTCAAAAGGTGTATGGGCACCTTGGTAAGTTGGTTCTATATACCGTCTGAAATGGAAGAGGTGTGGTATATAAAGTTGAAGAATATACTGTGAGGCACTTATAAGTAAAATTGAAATTTGTTGGATGGAACATCGTACGAGGCACGCGATAACCCATTGGTGTTGGCGTAACGAGAGCTGGTACACCTAAGATAAGCAATCAGATTATGGGAATAGTTAAACGCTAGTGTAGTCTCCTCTTTGAGGTAAATTATATATTCCGATGTAGATAAGTGGATGCTTAGAAAGCGGATCTCCGATGGGATCGATAAGTTAAAGCAACTGTTATAGGCTCGTTTTCTTTACAAGTGGTTATAAAAGCACTAGGTGTGATGGGATGTTAGAGTCAACCTTACGACCGAGGTAGTGTTGTAGCATATGCAGATTTAGATAAGCTGGTGGTTAAGCTAGTACGTTAGAGCATACGCCTTGAAATAGGTGGAATATTATAGGGGACCATTGTGTTAGTACCTTTCGACTTTGGTGTACTAGGATGTAGTGTAATTAGCGATCCTAGGTTGGTGGTGTAGGTTATATCCGAATTTCGAGGATGAAATTCCGTTATGAGGGGGGAAGTATGTAACACCCCGCACTTTTAGGGATAATTAAATTTCATAAGTGGGCGAAATTTGGAGATTAAGGGAAATTCTGTGAATAGTAATTTTAGGGTTTATGAACATTTGATTATTACCGGTGTGTGTTACATTTACTTTTGAGACTAAGTAAATGAGTTGGATTATTTTAATTACATGACGTAGTTGGGTAAAGCGACAAAGGATAATATTTTAATTGGAAAACTCATATTGAGATGTGTTGGGTTTAATTAGTAAATCATAGTTAAGTTACTCGAATAAATATTTCGAGTGTGCGGTTGGTTCCGGAATGGACGAGATAGTCAGAATAGAGTATCCGGGGGTAGTGTTTAGGTTCCGAGAATATTTGGACTAATAGGGACTCGCAATTAAGTAAACGAGTCATTTTTGGGTTTTAAAGGGGTAAACCCTCATTTCTCTCTTATATACGGCACGAGAGAGGGAGAGAGAAGGAAAGAAAAGAGGGGAAGAAAGGAAGGAAGGAAGGGAGAGGAAAAAGGAAATTTCGGCCAAACTCCGCAGGATTCGATTTGAGGTCGACGAATTTTATCCACACGGCAAGTGTTTACTTGCATTATACTTTTGAATGCATATCTCATATCATAATTGGTATGTAAAATCTTTCGAGATGGGTTTTCGTGAATTAAAATGAGTTTTTCGGATGTTTGACGATTAAACCCCGGATAATATTCGATTCTAAGGACTTAGAATTTTATCGAAATTAATTGATGATTCTTGGTTCTAGGATAATTAGAACCAATTTTCCTTGAATCAAATTAGTTGGTTGTGGTTAAATAAGGTTGGGAGAAGGAGTAGAAAACTTGAGGGTATTTTAATGGCCGAAACAGAGTCTCGGAGAATAAGACTCCTTGATCGATCGATCGATCGATGACCAGAGGTCAATCGATCAACTCTTCAAAAAATTTGACAATTTCGGCTTGTTTTATTTAAATGGGATAAATTCCAAATTTAATTATTTCTAGCTTATTTAATTGAGGGAATAAAGATTTATTTAGGGAATTAACATCTAGCCATTTGAGAAATTTATGGGGGGCTAGGAGGGTGTTATAATCGTGTGGCACAAAAAGTATATTTTTGAGGAAAAAAAATAAATTGAGGAATTATATATTTGGGGTTTCCCAAAAATAGAGTGGGGACCTCTAAATTATTATTTGAGCAAAATGTAGACCTTGGGTTCGTGGAAAATGGAATCCACGACTTATTTAATTATGGGTGCTTAGTACGAATAACACTCGGGATAGTAATTCTGCGGGTGATTATTTATAGATATATAACGATGCGTGTATAAAATGTAATTATGTGCCGATTATGGTTGAGTAAATCCTACGAGGCGACTAGGATGGAAGGTTAGGATATCGGCTAAAGATAAATTGATCGTATACTTATCTAGTTAGTACGAATTGGTATATTCGGAGGGTATATAAATCCTTAAAAATGATTAAGGAACGAGTTATATATGAAGTGAGGGAATACTTATAGATTTAGTATTTTAAGTATGTAAATACTTATACTATATCAAATGGGAGCTTTTGAGTTCGGCTATTGCTATATGAATTGGCAATTATAGCCATATAGATATTTGAGAGGCGAAATAGGTTATATATATACGACGTTGTTACAGTATATATAATATATGATGCGGAAATACATATATATCTGTGTGTGATTGGTATATTTGTATCTTAGAGGCTAGTTCCACTGGCTTTCCTTTGGCGTAGGGATGGAACAGCCAGATTATATATATCTCTAGTGTGATCCGGGGAGGTTTCGCACTGTGGGTGAATCCCCTGGCTTGAGGAGCAGGGAGAGTATATCCCAAGGTCATCTCGTCCCCCGTTCTAGTGCGATGTGTGTGTACTCCACTTGCAGAGGGAATATGACCACCTCCACCGTTGTGTATATTTTTACCATGACCATGAGAGAGTCTGGCTTGGTACCGAGGTATAGTGAGTAAACCCGGATTCACATTGACACTATGAGACTACATCCTCGAGTTATAGCTCGGTGGGATGGTTATTATGCTTGTGATTGTAATAAGTATATTTATATTCGTTGAGATATGATATATATATATATAAGGTTAAAAGAATAATAATGGTATTATTCCCTTTCCTATTGATATATATATCTGGATCTATATAAAGATGAATCAGTGGTTATAGTGAGAACTATATATATTTGTATATGAGTTTTATATATAGGCGTTATGTGATAAGGGCCTAATGAATCCCGACGATCATCATTTCCAGGTTGTAATGTATCGGTAGGGTTCCTTGTTTGGATTTCGCGTCGCAAGACACCCCACGCACGAACATAAAGCATTGTTGGGAATGGGGAGAAGTTTAGCCCTTAGTACTAGGGTATTAGAATTTTGAGATGAGGGGTGAACGAATTAGTTAGGAAGGGTAGCTTAACTAGGCTAATTTAAAAGAATGCGATAGGTGTGCACTACTAAAAGAGGGGTGAGGGGTATTTCATGGGAGTGCGATACCAATTTAAATATAAGAGAAATCATATTTTAAAAATAAAGCATTTATGCACTTGCAAAATATTTTCACAACTCGGGCTCTGACCCGTCTCTCTATTCTCCTTTCTTGCTATATATATATATATATATATATATAAGTGTCCAAACACAGGGATGCCTGGATGATGATTCCTTCGAGTCAGACGCTGGCTGCAGCAGCTGTGGATGCATGCAGGTTTATTTAAGACGCTTCTATTCTTGTGATCTATATAGGAAGCATTTTAGTATCACTCTGGACGAAAGCCCAATTGTACTTACTTATTTTTTTCGCCTTTTAGCGCGGCTTTCATTTTAGTTGTAATATGTTAAACCGAGTGTTCGGTTATTTTATTTTATTTCATTTCAGTTTCATATATATAAACTGTGTGGATGTTTTATTAATAGTTTGTGTAAAAAGATTAGTTAAGACAAATTTTGACACCAGCCTAATAGGTTATTAGTAATTAAATTGGTTTTCGACAGTGATGCTGAGAATGAATCATATGAGACACCTGTTTTAATTTGGTAGAGGATTGACCACTCGGTATTTTATTAGGTGGGGTGTCACAGGTGTGTATCAGAGCATCATAGGATCTAGTGTCCTAGGGATCTTGAGTGCATCCGTCACTTTTTCGCATTGTGTTCTCTGATTACTTTGAGCTTAATCGTTCAGGATTTTTACTTTGTATAATGACGACTGCTTAGGGAGTTTCACTCCATTGTTCCAGACAAATTATTCGAATAAGATAGAGTGTATCGGGAGAGTTCTTTATTTAGATTTCCTTTATGAGACTGTAACACCCCGTGTTTTAATTAGTATTTTTTAATTAATTAATTGGATAATTCGAAAAAAAAAAAATTGAATTTTATAATTTTTATTGGTTAAATATGTTAGTTACGATTTTAGAATAATAAAACTTCAAGAGGAATTGAAATCGGAGTTAAAATGAAGTTTTAATTGATGTTTAAAGTTATACCTTATAAACTTTTTTAGCCGAACTGCCAAAATAACTGGGCGATCGATCGATCGACGTCAGGATTCGATCGATATACCCCAGCAGGTTTCGTGCGCTGCAATTCTTTTTGGCGAGTTTTGTTATATTAAAACTCTTTAACTCTTTTATATAAATGATATTTCGGGGCTAGGTTTTTAAAACTTATATTTTACCAACCCTAGAGCAGCAGACGCTTTCCTTGTTCATCATCTTCCACCTCAAAACCCTGGCCTCTTTAAAGCCATCTTTAAAGCTTAGTTTTGAAGGCTCATAGTAACCTGTCCAAAGTTGGTCCAAGAGAAGTTTTTGATGAATTTTTCAAGAGGAACTCAAATCTCAAATCGGTTTTCTACATTTAATCTCGGGCGTGTTTACCCTATTCTTTTCCCTTAGTGTTATGTGTTTTGATTGTAACCTCCATTAAACTCATGTTTTCTAAAATAAGTTATGAACATAATTATTAAAGAGATAAATTCCGGGACTGTTTTGTATGAAATATTAATGTTACCTAATACTTATAACTTTGTTGTTCCTTGGGTTGTGTTGGCGTAGTCGGTTGTATTATGGGCATGTGCATGTAGAGGAGCCCTTATAAAGTAAATTTTGATATTTCATGTGAGAACCCTTGATTAAATAAATTACTTGTGTTGGAAAATAATTAACAATGATAGGACTTGCATGTAGCTATTATTCTGAAAATCAAATATTTATGTGTCCTTGATTTCCACTATTTAGATTAAAATTATTCAATTTAGAAATTTAATGTTGTTGCGATTGTTGTTATAAATTGTTAATTGTGTCACTTTATGGAAGTATTTTAATTTTTGATATCTTGGGGACTTTCGATATTGTAGGTAATTGGTTTTCACCGCTTTTTATAGTACACTTATTAGGTATGGGACTAGTAAGTGGGCCTTGGTTGCGATTTATGTTAATTAGGTATGGGACTAGTTAGTGTGAGTCTATGCGGGTTATATACTTTGGGGTGGGGGCTGATTTTCTATATTATGCCATTGTTACGATAGCCTAGGATTGATATCTAGGTGGAGTGAAATTTTTATAATCATCCTTTACTTAGGGTAGGATGAATTTGTGTTTTGGGAACCCTTAGTTGGGACTAAGGGGTATTTTGAGGATTTTCACTTCGCTTTTAAGGGTGAGGGAAATTAATTTTGATTAATGAGTATAAGAAACTTCGGAAATTAATATCGCATGACTAAAATGGATATTAAAATTTATTGGCGACATAATGTGTCTAGGGCCGACAGTTTAAACAGGTCAGAGGACGATTTATGTCATGTCGTGTGTGCAACCTTGTCATATGGCGAGGATCACAGGACAAAAATGGATCAGACGGCGGACTTGACAAGGGCATGTGTGTGTGTGTGTGTGTGTGTGTGGAACCTTGTCATATCGCGAGGATCGCAAGATAAAAACGAATCAGACGGCGGACTTGACAAGGGGACGTTTATCATGGTAAATTATCTTCGGTTAAATTAATTAAATTTTAGATTGTTGGGAAGGTCGGTTAATTAAAATAATATTGGTGTCGCTTTTTAAAGAAACCTTGCAGGTAGTTAGAAATTTATTTTTGTGATTAATAATCTCGTAATTAAAATATTTTATTGTTATGGTCGATATATATATAGCATTGTTGTCTGGGTTCAGGGACCCTAATTGAGAGTAGTAGTCGGTATTCATGATCGGGGTTTTGGCTCTGACACATGTGTTGACTAATCTTTTTCAAGATTATTTGGAGTAGCTGCATAGATTTTGTTGGAGACGTTTTTATGAGGTGCAGCTGGAGCTATTTTATTATTTTAGTTGTTATACTTTTCTCCTATTCCGTCATTTTTATTATGAGACTACTTTTGAGTTTATTGGGCCTTTCAGTTCTAAAGTTATTATAAGATTTCTGTTGGATTTTATTTATTTAATTATTGAGATATTTGGAGATCACATGTGATGAATTTTTAATCACACTTTGATGTTTTATCAGTTGGATGTCATTCATATTTGGGTTTGATTATAATAATTTATCTTGTGGATTAAAATTTGTATGTCGCATATATGTAACATGCTAAAGATGATATTTAATTTACTCGCACCCGGCTTAGTTTTGGTGGCGGCCAACGCAAGAATTCAGCGGGGTGTGACAGATGGTATTAGAGCATGATCTTAGGTCTCATAGGTTATGAGTCCGTTTAGCTTTCACGTTGTCGATCTTTAACTCCCTTTGTTGATTCGTACTCCTTAAAGTAGAGGGTCTAGCCTACGTGTTAGATGTGTTTCTTGGGGATGTGGAGTTTTGTGCTAAGGACGTTGTAGGCATTGAGTCTAGAATTAGTAAGCTTGATGTGAGGATCCTTGGAATGAATTATGGAGACAATAATTATTTTGGATATTTTAGTGCAGATGTTATGTATCGTATGTTTCGATTTTTGGTGTTGAGATTTAATTGAGGAGGTTAGCATTTTGATGACTTTCGGAGATAGGATCGAGTGGGAAATTGTGAGAGCGTGTGGTACGCTGTTATTTTCATAGTTATGCATATGTATATAGGCAAAATATATATTATTTTGTTGTTCGTGGGGTAGGTGCGTGTAGGATTGGGTGTATGGGAACCCAATTATGGCATTCTACGGGTAGGCATATGTAAGCCTTATTTTCTTTTTATGAGATTTATGCGTTGATGTGTATACTTCGTCTAATTTCAAGGACGAAATTCTTTGCTAGTGGGAAAGTATGTAACACCCCGTGTTTTTATTAGTATTTTTTTAATTAATTAATTGGAGAATTCGGAGAAAAAAAATGATTTTTTTAATTTTATAATTTTTATTGGTTAAATATGTTAGTTACAATTTTAGAAGAATAAAACTTCAAGCGGAATTAAAATCAGAGTTAAAAACGAATTTTTAATTGATGTTTAAAGTTTATCCCTTATAAATTTTTTAAGCCGAACTGCCAAAATAACTGGGCGATAGATCGATCGACCCCAACAGGTTTCGTGCGCTGCAATTCTTTTTGACGAGTTTTGTTATATTAAAACTCTTTAATTCTTTTATATAAATGATATTTCGGGGCTAGGTTTTTAAAACTTATATTTTACCAACCCTAGAGCAGCAGACTCTTTCCTTGTTCATCATCTTCCACCTCAAAACCCTAGCCTCCATTAAAACCATCTTTAAAGCTTAATTTTTAAGGCTCATAGTAACCTGTATCAAGTTGGTCCAACGGAAGTTTTTGATCAATTTTTCAAGAGGAACTCAATTTTTGATCAATTACTGACGGAGGTGATGTTGTTAACGGGACGTTTGATGCCGACTTTAGTGAACGCGATGCTTTCGAAATAGAGGTGGAATGTCGCAATACAACTCCGTTAAATCACTTTTATCTTCTGGCTGGGACCAATTGATCGTCAAAGTTGGTCAAAAATTTATAGGAGGTGTTGTTGAGTTTAGGGACGTACTATGCAAATATTCAATAAAAATGGGATTCGAATTCAAGTATTTGAAGAATGATTCTGTGAGAGTTACAACTGAGTGCCCTCATAGGTTGAGCACTGATTTTCAGTGGTATGTTCATGGTAGAGTTCACCCTATTAACAGATTTTTTTACTTGAGGCAATATGTCAGCGAGCATACTTGTGGTGTTTGTTATAGAACTTCGAAGCACTCTCGTATGAATTCTGGTGTAATAGCAAGTGAAAATAAGAATCGTGTTCACACCATGCCATTGACACACCCTGTTGATGTGGTGAATTTATTTGTGTCTGAATATGGATAAAATGTAAACTACAGATGTGCTTGGAATGTTGTGGAGAAAGCACGCAATAAAGTATTTGGTGACCATACACAATCATTTGATAGTTTACGGTGGTATATTAATGCGGTGAAACAGAGTAATCCTGAAAGTCATGTGGAGTTAGAGTGTTACTCTTTATTTAAGAGGTTCATGAGATTTTTTATTGCATTCAAAGCATGCATTTATGGTTTTAATCATTGTCGACTATTAATATTCTTGGACGGGACATTTTTAAAGGGTCGATTCAAGAGAACTTTATTAGCTTTAACCGGAAAAAATGGCAATCAAGGTATGTTACACATTTTTTGCATTGGACTAATAAAAAATGCAACAATAAGAAGTAAAACTTTTAGTGAGTATTTAATACACTATGAATATTGGACTATTATGTCATCATGGGGGAAGTAATCTGCCATCTTGGATTTTCACTATTGTAAAATGCGTTTACTATGAATGCATGCGTAGAATGGGTTAACTATTTAATGAATATTCGATCCCTACTCTGATTATTTACTATAGAATGTTAAAGTGCATATAGAATGTTCACGGTCCTGATGAATACTGAATACTTTCTGTGTGGTCATATATTGCCTATTAGTGTTTAGACCCATGTGATGTGCATGTGTTCCAACAGTGAATATTCATTGAATTGGTAGTTAAAAAATTTGCAGTGAATATTTGAGTGAGCGGTTACTTTTTCATACTTCATAAGCTTGCTTATACAGTGAATATCCACTTAATCGGTACTTCTCATTACTGAATATCTAGTGAATAACAGTGATACACGATTGAAAGTTGTTCCGTGTTGAGCTTGTTTTCAGACAGTGAATATTCACTTAATTGGTAACTTCAACTATAACAATGAATATTCATTGGACGTGAAAATATAGGTGTTTAAATAATCAATATTGGAAGGTGTCCATGAACTTTCGCTATTTTTGTGAAATTTTATGCATAGTAATCAGTCAAAAATAAGAGTTACGTTGGTAGTGTATTTGAATTGTGTACAATAGTTATATCGATAATTGCTGAATTTTTACAAAGTTCTTATGTGAGTCAATATTCATACAAAACCATATTGATGGTGATTATTCAATCTTTTAAAATTAAAAACCATTTCAATTGGAATTTCTGCATTTGTTAATATTTGTTTCTTTTTTGTCACATGATTTTTTCCCTTGGCTTTTGCAATAGTTGACTCGAAAAATGATGAGAATTAGGAAATATTTTTAACAAATTTATCTTGCATTTTGGCACCGAGGGAAATAACTTTCATATCTGACAGAAATAACGGATTATTGAAATCCATACCTAAAGTTTTTCCCAATGGACATCATGGCTTACGCTTGCATCAATTGAAGGGAAATTTGAAGGATAAGTTGTCTAGATATCACCATACAGTTAAAGGAAAAATTATTGAACAATTTGTTCTTTGTGCATATGCACCCACGAAGGAGATTTTTAATGCTCGCTTGAAAATGTTAACTGAAGGAGGGGAGAGAATTATTTCCTTTCTAGCAACTATTCCCAAAGAGAATTGGAGCAATGCTTTTTTCAAAGGAAAAAGATTTGGAGAGATGACGTCAATGTAGCAGAGTCGTTCAATTCAAGGATACAAGATGCACACCACCTACCAATTATTAGCTAAGTTAACACAATTCGAATGTAAATAATGAAGTAGAACTCAAAGCGTAGAAATGAATCTAAGGGCTGGAATGGTGTATTGTGTGCTGATATTGAATGTCGGGTGCAAGAGTCTTTAAAGTTAGGAAGAGAATGGAGTGTTCTCAAATCTAATGATTTCGTTTTTGAGGTGATGGTTAAACCAAACAAACCAACTCGGCATGTTGATTTCTGAATGGGACATGCTCTGGTTACAAATGGCAACTAAATGGATTTCCCTGTGCCCATGTTATTGTAGCTACTCAGAGGGGTGGACGTGAAATGAGTGAAATTATAGATTATTTCTTTTCAATTTCAAGCTTTATAAAGACTTACTCGTATAAAATTTATCCAATTCCGACAGTTGATAAAGAGAACGACATGAGATCCCCTATTGAAATTAATCCTCCAATATTTAAGCGTCCACCGGGTAGGCTGAAGAAAAAAAGAATTTTGTCAAGAGGTGAAGAACGACAAGAAATCAAGTGTGGTAGATGTGGCAAGTATGTAAATTACAACAGACAAACTTGTACAGAGCCAATGCATGATTATATTTGCATAATTGTTGCTATTGTTTAATTTCATTTCTTTAGGTGTCTGGACGTCAATGGTATTAGCTGTTTTCTAGATATATTGAACATTATTGCAAACCCATTCACTTTTTTAAAGTTCAATGTGTTCATATATTGCATATAAGTGTGTACACCCATGTGTTGTGCATTTGTTTCAACGGTGAGTATTCATTTGTGTACCGTGGTGCATTTACAGACACTGAATATGCATTGGATGGGTATTTTTCAAATAATCCATTTAATATTAAATATATGGATTTTCAAGTAGTGCATGTGCAGACAGTGAATATTCACTGATATAGTTTTTTTCAAAGAATGCTGTAAATCAATATAAGGAATTTCAACTCGTGCATATACACAGAGTGAATATTCACTGAATAGGTATGTTTGCAAAAAGTGAATATTCACTGAATGGGTAATTTTCAAAGAAAATGGTTGAAATCGTAGTCAATTTTGTACCAAGTGTTGTGCGTTTACAGACATTGAAAGTTCATTTTTTTATCTTTGTCGCAATCTGGTTAACAAACACAATTGTTTTGTTTTTGCTATTACAATGCTCGTCAATTGATTATCGTGTAATAAAACTAAGTGAATATCATTATAGTAAATAGGATTTATCTATACATGGGGACATATTTGATTAAATGAAATTAATATCATCGAATACTAATGGAATAAATGGACACAAAATTGATGTCTCGGCGATATCAAAACGTATATGTCTTGTATTCGTGAATTTGTTACTACCGCTGGTGAGGACCAAATCTATCAAATGGTGTCATTCCACGCTAGCGACGCTACAAAGCTACGAATCTTATTCAACAAATATCAAATCGGTGAATATTTATTGCTTGAACACCTAAAATATAATATGCACTATTTTCACAATTCTGGTTTATTAACATATTGTTAATAAGCACTCTTTGAATACTATGCACTTTTAATCCTCATTCATTGAATATTCACTGTTAAGTCTGGGATTTTGAAAATATATTGTTATAACAATGAATATTCGCCTTTTGAACACCTATTTTCACACTTTTTCAAACCCAATTATGTGGATTTTCAACACGAATATAATTTGCACTTTTTGACAAATATTTACTAACTATTCACTGTTTGTGGATACACTTGTAATTCTAATTGAACAAAGTTTTGACTTTAATACCAACATAGTGAATTTCTTGCATTCGTGAATGTTTAGCGACGCTGGCGCAAACCCACATTCATTTGATAATGTTAGTCCATGCCCACAGCATTAACCAATCTCGTATTTAAATCATTAAAGTTTGATCTTTAAAGACATCAGAAAATAATGCGGTGATTATTCACTATTTGAACACGACAAATCCAAAATTTCCCCAATTCAGTGAATATGCACTAGCCATTGTTCTATTTATACATATGGTGAATATTCACTATACGTTTACAAATAGGACCTATTGGACCAAAAATATTTTTTCATGGGACATGTTGGAGCCAAAAAAAAATGATAGGACATACTGAACTACATACTTAGTAAACTGGACTAATCAGTTAAAAACCCCAAATAAAACCAATACAAAATAGTGAATATTGTATTTTAATTCGATGTACATTCAATTAAAAGTATATAAATGAATAACATAATTCCCACAAGTCAATGTGATGGTCTCTGCCTAATCTGGACTAATTATGATTCGCCCCCATGATTTTATCTATCATTTTTGCACAATATTCCCGCATCATCGCTCGCGATAGAGAATTTTTTATCTCCTCCCCCTTATATATTTTCTGCATGAAGTAGCAGATTGCCACGTTACAATCTAATCTGCATCAATTCAAAGAAATTTCACAATTTATTTACATCTACATATTCCTTAAATGAAAAAAATCAAAACATACGACTTGGCATCTTGTTGAGGACAATCTTCTACTTTGATTATAGGAATCTTGTACTCTTGGGTTTCTGGGAGGGCATTTTCTGTATCTTGCACATCATTTCTCATTTTTTGCAAGATGTTCGTCGCGTCGACGTAGAAGAAGATTCACAATGCAATCCCTCTAGTACACAACATGATACTTAACCGATTCAAATATGAATTAGTTCTATATCATGTCATAATGAAACCGCATTTAAATGTGTACACATGTAATAGAATTTCATAAGTTCCGTATCATATTTGGAGAGTAATTTAATTACCAGCTTTGTTGCGTTTGAAAAGTAGCGATCTTCAAAAGTATGGTCTGGTATATACGGATTGTAGTGCAATATATACCCCTCATGTGTATCGTACACACGTAGGTGAAAATGAAATCCACCTCTCATACCTTCTTCAATGCTTGAATTCACCGGGAAAAATAACCACCTATTGTTATGGGTTGCTATATTTATGTGATCTTCAATCCAAAACTTCTTGAGGTTGGTATGATTATCGCGTACGATATTCTGGGATACATTTAAAGTTTAACAATGTACAAAAAAATCTTATAAAAAATCATCATATAAAAGACATGTATATATTTGCAAATTACCCAGCACGAGCTTGTGAAGAAATACGGGTTGTCGTGTAGTTTGTCTTCTGGGTGCCCAATTAGATACGCCTCATCCTCCATTTTCAATATACCCGCATATGCATCCACCGCCTTAAATTGTCATGATATTAGAAATGCAAATTATTGTAAAAATTAACATGCAACTATGAAAAAATTATTTCAAATAACTTTTTACATGTGATGCATTACTTTTGTCGTCGAGCACCTCCAATAAATCCTTCAAAAATACTGTCACACCAGTTGTTTGTCCTTCTCGTATCATTGCTCTGTTTTACATTATAAAAGTTAAAATATTGTATACATTTAATTTTGATAGTTCGATATAAAATGCATTAAATGAATATTCACTTTATCGATGTCAATGTTAATAACAAAGAATAACTGCTTTGAAAACTATTCATATATAGGATATTCACTGTATGAACACTTTTGAAAATTACCCAACAGTGAATATTCAGTGTATGCACATCAATTTTCGTACCAAGGCATTGAATAAATACACTGTGAATATTCACTGTAAAAATACCCATACAGTGCATATTCACTGTCCACACCAAATTTCGAACTTTGAAACTAACTATACAGTGAATATTCACTGTATGAACAACAAATTTCAAACTTTGAAAAAAAAACATACAGTGAATATTCACTTAATGCCCATATAGTGTTCACTCTATGCCCACAAATTTTCATATATAAAATTACTAACATACCCATTCAGTTAATATTCACTCTATGGGTATTTTTCACCACTTGAAATTTCATGTTGAATATTCATATATCTAGTGTACATACCCAAATCCTTCAGTGTTGTAAATGGTTCGCAAACGTTGCAAGTTTGAATCCTCCATATATCTGTCAACAACGCCTTTTTTAGTGAGCGTGTTTTTCGTCATTTTCATTTTTTGAATAATTGGCTTTGTTGGACCGGTTGATTTCTTCGATAATCGCATAGCCATTTTTTTACGTTTGCCATATACTATCGAATCGTACTCATACGCACTCGATTTCTTCACCTTCCTATCCCCTTTTTCCTTTTTTCCCTTCACCATTGAATGCATAACATTTTCAAGTTGTTTCAAATGCGAATGGGTATGGTAAGGTGTTTCTTCAACAATTAATGATCCCTCAACAACTTTCACTTCCTTTCTAATCGGATTTAAAGTGTCATTTTTATCTGCGCAAGAACTTGGTATCTCTTCTTTATTCACTTGCTCAATGTGTCGCTCTACCCGATGTGACATTAGTTCATCGATCTTGTCTTCGAGCTTTCTCTTTGCACCATGTGCTTCTTGAAGTCTTTTAAGCATCCTCTTAATATCCCCATCCCGGTCCTCACTCTCATATTTGTAAATTTTCTCCATCTTCTCCATTTCTGAAACCCTCTCACGTAGGAGTGTCAACTCATCTTCAATGCCTATCGCTTGAGATACGGTAAGATCGGTAATAATAGAATTCAATCCTTCAATCTCCTTAACCTTTTCTTCGATTTTCCTTGTATGGTCTTTAACCATATTAACCTTGTCACTGTTCAACGTATCTATTTCCTTACACATTTTTATATACTCCATATCGTACGTAAACAAATCATCCTCGAGTTTTTGAACCTTTCCTTTCAAAAATTTATTTTCTTCCTCTTGTGCATGAGTTGAATGTCCACCATCGACCTTCCCAACAGCTTCATTATTGTTGTTTCCACCATTTACTACATTGACATTTCCCATATCGATGTCATCATCCCCCATACCAATTTCAACCGCACCAAACACTATTTGTTCATAGCTAGTCATGAATAACATCTCATCATTTACCTGCATGTATTGAATAATCAAAATTAATATATTATGCATTGTATGTAACATTCAATTTGGAAATTTATTCAATGAAATATGAGTACTTTAAACATATAGAGTGAATATTCATTGTATTGCAATATGAATCACTGAATATTCACTGTTTGGTATACGCACTATGAATGTTCACTGTACATTATTAACTTTTTAAAATACCCATACAGTGGATATTCACTATACGCACACCACCAAATTTTGTCCATATGATTGCTTTGAAAACTATTCATACATTAAATATTTAGTGTATGCAAACTTCAAAAAACCTATACAGTGAATATTCACTGTATGCACACCAAATTTCAAACTGCTGAAAATAGCCATACATTAAAGATTCACTGAATGCACACAATTTCTAACTTTGAAAAATACCCATACAGTGAATATCCATCGTTTGGTATATGCACAATATTCACTGCTTTAGGTATTAATCCGAATTCATTTCTTATGCAAATACGAATTGGGATTCAAATGATGAATTTTTACATATCCAAAAGATAGTACATTTGTATTAAAATGGTTAATGTTAACACATCAAAGAAACAATATTATTTTTTAGGTGATCCACGTGTGATGTTAATAGAAAACAATGAATATTCAAAATGTAGTGAATATAGACAACTTGACGAGTGAATGTATATTACCTCAAATTATGCATCATTTGCTACCTGAATGTTTGGGGGAAATTGTTCATTAAGCTTGGTGATAGACCATTTCTGGTATCTCGGGAACAATCCACGACACGCATCGGGTTGGATGATGGTTGTGTGCTCACACAACCAATACTAACACTACACCAAAAGAGGAAAATTATAGCGGATTTTTTTCCCATTTGTTACGAATTTTATCCGTTGCACATTTATAATGGACAAAATACATTAGTAATGTAAAGAAAACCATTACAAATATATTATAATTATATGAAAAATAATTTTAAAAAAGAAAAAGAAAAAGAAAAGTGGGATATCCCACTCTCCCAACTCTCGCCTGTCTCTTTCTCTATACCTCCTCCCCATACCTCCCCCTCACTCTCTCTCTCCAGGTTACACCACTAGTTTCTCTCGCCTAGTGTCTCACCATTCAATCAGGTAAGCGTTTTCTTTTTGTTCAATTTTCTGATCTTCTAATTTCTATTATGCGTACACAACGAACAAACACTGTTGTGATTCAATTTGCATTGACTCGTGTCTACCTAAGAACGTTTTGATCAGCCTTAGTTGGAGTGAATTTATTTTTTGCTCTTCGACAGTCCTAACGAGTCACTCAAAGCTCTGCTCTTTGCCCCGTGGTGAAATTCACAGCACGTTTCATAGCGTGCTGTTTAAATTCATCCCAATTTACAAAATTGAGAGCACATATGTTACTCATTTACAAAATTAAGAGTAGGAAGAATTTATTGCAATATACAAAGTCATGTTATTAATTCCATGTATTTTTTTAGAAGATAACATTGAAATTGGTAAGTTTTTTTCTTCTCTGTCTATGTATCTATATAAATCTGTTTAGTTCGTCAAATTAAACTTTGTTTCTATATTAGGAGTTTTACTTTTTATTTTCAAGTTATATAACCATTGTTTATTAGGTTGATTTCATATTATGACCACTAATAATATTGATTAGTTTGATACATGTTGTTTTACTAAAAAAAGTATTTCTCTAATAGTAATATGTTATACTTTTCCAAAATGATTAGGTATTTAATATTAGGGGGTTTTGGGAAAAGATCCTCGTAATTCTCAAAGTGTATAAAAATAGGACACTCCACATAATTTTATAAATTTAGCCCCTGTACTAAAAACATCATGAAAAATGGTGTCGCTGGAGCAGACCAAAAAAATGAACTCCTAACTTTAAAGGGACCACACAAATAAATGTTATTGTACCACAGGGACTAGATTTATAAACTTGAAAAGCATTGTCCTAAAAATCCAAATATAGGAAGGAACATGACCTTTACCTAAATTATCTATTAATATTAACTTATGGTAACTAATGTTAGTGACAAAGTGAAAATTTAAGGTTAATAAATTATCCATGCAAATAGTTATACTGTGTATGTATTTATTAACCAAAGTTGATACATATTTGGTGTTATAAACATGGGCTTTAGGATGAGTATCCATTTTAGGTTGAGACGTTATGAGGAGGGTCATTTTCTTATCTCTGTATCTTAAGTTGATTAATATTTAGTTTTTCTCAATGCACTTATTGCGATACACATATTAAGTTTTATGGTAAATAAAAAGGAACCCCATGAATGATCACATTAGATGTAAATAAAAATCATGATGAATTATGCATTTTAATTACTTGATATAATGAATACGGTCAAATTTTCTTTTTATTCATAAAAAGTTTGTTTATAATTTATAAATCATGAATTTAGCATAAGTCGTGGTATAATTAGTTGCCATAAATAAACACCAACCATTATCTAAGATTACAATTGCAACTTATTGTTAATGTGTGTTTTATCTCGTTTTGTAGAATGACACGACCGGTTAACAAAGACTGGATGACCGGAGAGAATAAAGGCCGCTTGTCGTATTTAAAAGGGCATTGAAGAGTTTATTAAATTTGTGGAAGAGAACAATGATCAGGGGTTAACAACGATACCTTGTCCATGTTCAAAGTGTCGCAATAAATTGCGTCTGAAATCGAAAGAAGTAGAAAGACATCTCTGGAGGAATAATATGCATCAATTGTACACTCTATGTTTTTTTCACCATGAAAAGACATCCGTGAACACTATTGATCCCCCGTCGGTAGAACAAGTTGAGGAGAACATAGTAAAAGAAAACATCGAGGAGCAAGGTGTTGGGTGGAAAATCTTATTGATGTTTGTTATGGAGTACATGGGGAACCTTATGTAGATGTTGAATGCGGCCAGTCGAGAGTTTCCAAAGAAGATCATGTCGAAAATGATAAGTACAATGAATATAAGAGATTATCAGTTGAGAAATTATATCCTTCATGCGAGGGTCTTAAAACAACTCTTTCTTTAATTGTAAAACTTCACAACTTAAAGAAGCAATTTGGTTGGTCAGGAAATTGTGTCACGGCACTCTTGTCTGTTTTAAAAAGGTGGCTCCCAAAAGGTAATACACTACCAGAAAAATATCTAAAGATGAAGAATATGATGAAGACTTAGGGATGAAGACCAATTACATTCATGCATGCATCAATAATTGTGTTTTATATTGGAAGGAGAATGAATATATGGATGAATGTCCCTAATGTGGAGAATCAAGGTATTCAGTCACTCTGAGAAAAGGGGGAACGATTTCCAAAGAACCTAATAAGGTATTGAGACATTTCCCTCTGATTCCAAGGTTGGTGAGATTTTATACTATTCCGTAGATAGCCCGAGAAATGACATGGCACCATAGGGCAACCACTTCATGGGATTACCAGGGACATCCATGTGATTTTTCCCAATGGAGGAGTTTCAAATCAAAATGGCCTGAATTTGCTAAAGAAGGACGCAATGTTTGGCTCTCAATAGCAACTGATGGGTTTAATCCTCGTAGCATTTAGTCTGCCAGTTATAGCTGTTGTCCTGTTATCATGGTGCCAAATAATATTTTACCTTCATTATGCATGAAGAGAAAGTTTTAAATATTATCTTTGTTAATACCTAGTCAGAAGGCACCGGGTCAAGACATCGACGTTTTTCTTCAGCCATTAATTGATGAGTTAAAGGAATTATGGGAAGTAGGTATTCCGGCTTATGACATGTATGAGATGCAATCTTTTACATTGAAAGCTATGTTAATGTGGGGGATTCACGATTTCCCTGCATATGGGAATTTATCTGGGTGTGTTACACATGGTTATAAATCTTGCCCTGTTTATGGGGACGATACTCCATCCATCCGACTGACGCACAGTAGTAAGATATTTTATACAAACTATCGTATTTTCCTTAACTTGGATCACCTTTTTCGGAAAGGTGGGAGTTTGGGGCTTAGGTCAACAGAGTATACACCTCCTCCATGTCGGTTGAATGGGGATGCACTTTTAAAAAAGTTACGTTGCATCGAGTATATACCGGGAAAATCTTCAAAAGTTTCCAGTAAGAAGCGAAAGATGGGTGATGCAAATGAGAATTGTAATGCTGAAGTTAAGGAGGCATGGTATAAAAAGTCAATTTTATTTGACTTGGAATATTGGAGTACTCATAAAATTCGACATGTTCTTGATGTGATGCACATCGAGAAGAATGTTGCAGAGCATTTAATAAGTACAATCCTCGATGATAAAACAAAAACTAAAGATACAATAAATGCACGGAAGGATATGAAAGACTTGGGCATACATAGTGGTCAATGGATGGGAGAAGATGAGCAAACCGAGAAAGGGATGAAACCGAAAGCATCATTTATATTGGATAAAGAAGAGAAACGACAGTTTTGTCAAATTTTGAAAGATTTAAAGCTACCTTCCAGCTTTTCTTCCAACCTGAGCAATATTGTCACCCTTAACCCACCTGGTTTGCACTCAATGAAGTCACATGACTATCACGTTATTATGGAGTATTTGTTGCCCGTATTACTTCAGCATGCATTTTTGAAATACAAAGATTTGCAAAGAGCTATTCAACAGTTGAGCTTATTTTTCAAAATATTGTGCTCAAAAGTCTTAATTCGTGAGGATATGCAAAGGGTTAAGTTTATGGTTACAGAGGCATTGTGTGTGTTAGAGAAACACTTTTCGCCGACATTTTTTAATATTAGTATCCACCTTACTGTTCATTTAGCCGATGAAGCATTGACTTGTGGTCCTACAGGAACGCATTGGATGTATCCGTTTAAACAGTTAACTCTTTATATTAATTTTTATTTTCACACGAACTCAAACACAAACACAAGCATATACCTATAGATCATTGTTAATGAATATGTCACATATACTTTTTCTTATTCACACGAATAGGAAGATGCAGGATTTTAAAGATATACCTAGCAATAAGCGATACATTGAAGGTTCAATTGTCGAGTCCTATGTTGTTGCTGAATCTGTTAGGTATTGCATGGAGTACATGCCTAATTCTCTTGACGGAAATCACGAACGTACTCGTGAAGCGTTTCTAGATGAAGATGGAGAGTTTTCTGATGAAGGGCCGTTGTTAGATGATAAGATTGTGATGTTGGAACCTAAATAATTTCAACAAATACGTCAATTGGTCCTATTTTGACTTGATGTTGATGGTCTTAAAGAATTCTACAGGTTTGAGCAATTTAATAAGTATTTATCAAAATTCACATTTAAATACTAATATGCGAACTTATGTGAATAAATTGCAATGAGTATAAAGCGTTATTAAAATCCACTTGGCGTGGTAAAGGAAATGGGAGCCAATTGACCGAAGTAGAGATGCAAACTTCTTTCATTCCGTGGTTATATGATAAGGTGCTCTTGAGTTTAATAGTATATTAAGTTATATTCTTTATTATCCAGACTCACTTTATAACTATTATTTTATTTATATTGCACAACTAGTCACTTCCGGAAAGACAGAGATAAATGCTATGTTGTGGCGGTTAGTACAAAGGCCAAAACACAAGGTTAAAACATATAAAAAATACTGCACCAATGGCTTTGTATTCTCTCCCAATTATCATGACGATACTGTTCTAACACAAGACAGTGGTGTTTGTATGAAGGCTTGGACTCAATTTAGGGCAAGAAAAAGTGATAAAAATCTTAAAGATGCTTGGACAATGTATTACGGAGTTATCAGGCAAATAATTGAGTTGGACTACACGCTATTTAATGAGGTAGTGTTTTCTTGTGATTGGGTGAGGGTGGAGGACAAGATAAATGGCTGTAAACATTGTCCAGACTCTAATTTGGTGATGGTTAATTTGGATAAGTTCAAGAGTACTAATAATGAGCTTGATGAGCCTGTAATTCTCGCTTCTGATGCCAATCAAGTCTTCTACTCAAAAGATCTAAACACTCCTAATTGCTGGGTTGTTAAACATTCCCCGAAGAGATTAACCAGTCAAGTAGACAAGCTAGGGATACCAACTGTGTTCCAATCTACTCTTGAAGATAAACCTCATTTGGAGAACCTGCTAAAGCAATATGACAAAGTTTAGCTATTGTTTTTTCACTAGTTGTTAATGTGTTTTTGTTAGTGAATTGGTGTTAATGTGTTTTTGTTGGTGAATTGTTGTTAATGTCTTTTTGTTGGTGAATTTGTTGGTGAATTGGTGTTAATGTCTTCTAATTGGTGAATTATAACATTTTTAATTCAATCGAGTGGAATTTTCGCATAATTTGTTGACATGTTTTTTTATTAGTTTAGGCTGATCCTTTAAATTCAACTGTTCTTGCCATAATTTTTGTCTTTATATCATGATTAGTAATATGTTAATAAGAAGAAATGATGCATTAGTTGTTATATGCTTTTAATTCAATGAGTAATATTGTTTATCTTTTATTTTACTATAATATTACCATCGAACTAATGTTTTGTTTTGAAATTTAGGAAAGTTAAAATGTCATCAGGTACAGGTTCAACACAACCTTCCTCCTCAATGGCCTAAAACCCAAAGGAGAAAATCAAAGTCATTGTTGAAGATGATGGGTCTATAGTCGGTGATAATGCAAAGTTGTGGAGTTCTCGTACCGGGGATTTTATGAGAACTAATTGCTCGATTCACTTCTCGGACTGGAGACAAGTGCCAAAGAGATGTAAAGATGATGTTTGGAATACTTTGATGGTAAATATGATTGTATACTTCATTTCTTCATTTTTTATTCTTCTTTTTCTATTTTTATTCTTTTATTATTCGTTATTCTGTTAATTCTTTTTGTTTTGCTCAATGATAACAGAGAGAATTTGATCTTAACGTTCCCTCGGAAGTGGCTCGCCCATTAGTGGAGAAGTCATGGTCCCAAAAATTTAGGACGTTCAAAAATACATTGCGATCTCATTTGCAGGATGATGGCGCTGAGCCTGAAGGTGTTGACCCTAAAATATGGAAGAAATTTATAGGAATGGAAAATGGTGAAAAAAGAGGCAACAAAAACTAAAAAATGTTGAGAACCGCTCTAAGTTGAAGTATACCCAGTGTCTCAGGCGTCGTACCTATGCCCAAAAGAAATACTTGTTGGTGTGTATCATTTTGTTTTCCTTATAACATTAAAAATGTTCTTAGCTAATTTATTAATTTTAATAATGTACAGCAAAAAACTAAGTCTGAAGTAGAAATTGGGAGGGTAGACAATTGGTTGTCAGGACATATACATAGTGATAAAACTGTGTTGGAGAGTGCCAAGAGTTTCTATGTGAGTTTAATATTTTTATTATTGAATCTTTTAATTTTTAGTTGGACTTTTATCAAATGATTAACAAATTTATTTATAATAATATAGGAGGAAGTGAAGGTTGCGGAAGAGAAAAGAAAAGTCACAAGTATGATTGGAGTGGGTAGTAGCGATACCTTTGAGAATCATGACAACGATGCATTAACACGAGTGTTTGGAAAGGATGTTAAAGGACGAATGCGTGGAGTGGGATTCTACGTCTTTAAGAAACAATTAATTCAAACGGGGGTGGCGAAGGCAAAATTTGTACAACATTTGAAAGGAAATGAAGAAATCGCCTCGATGAAGAATGAGATCTCTATTGTTCACTCACAGTTAAAAGAGGTTACTAGTATGTTGCATATGTTTATGTCAAAATTGGAAAATGGAAAGGAGAGCTCCCCTATAGGGGTGACTCCACAGAGCGAGTTTGGTTCCACGTCAGATCATCGTCCTATCACTTTATCTCAGAATTTAAGTAGTCTTGTCAACACTCCCACTCCAACTCTCAATCCCACTCATACTCCTAACCCCCCTCCCCCACTTTCAAAAAAATCCCCCGTCATTATACTTGATAGGTTTGGTGCATAATTGCCAAAGGGGCATGTTGGGATACGTATTGGTGACACATGTCACTTCAAATGCCTTGGACTTGGGAAAAAGGTAGTTTGGGTTGAGACAGTGCTTCAACCTAATGCTTCTCTGTATAATGCTCCTTAAAATGGTTTTGAAACTTTGGCAGGCTTTATAGATGGAGGATTTGTTATTTGGATGGAAAGTTGGTTGAAGTATGTTTAGAATGTTTATCTTAGTTTGACACAATTAGTGTAGGAAAGATACTTTTGGATTAATGTTTTGGATAATAGTTCTTAAATTTTAGTGTAGGAAAGATACTTTTGGATTAATGATTTGGATGAGAATTATTAAATTTTATATATGCTTGTTTTTCTCATTAATCTCGCTTTCCATGTTAGGTAAAAGACACTTTTGGGCTAATGATTTAGATGACAATTGTTAAATTTTATATATACTTGTTTTTCTCATTAATCTCGCTTGCTATGTTAGGTAAAACCTTTTTAACTCCGCCAATGCAATGTTTTATCTTTGCATTGCCGGTCCCAAGCCCAGATAAAAGGAGGAGAGGAGAGGTCATTGCTGACGACTTGCGAAGAGACTTCTCAGATAAGGCAATTTTACAAACCTTTATAGAAGTCGGGGTTGTTAAAGAACATGTTGGGTCAATTGAGATCCATGTATGCATTGATCACCTAAGAAGAAGATGCTGCATTTCTCCGGTATGGTTACTTATCAAAGGTTAATGCTGCTTCAGTGCGAAAAGAAATGGATAAACTGTGCAGTGAAGAGGCCTCACGTGCTTGCCTTGGTCAGTTACTTTGGCATACCTGATGCTTTTTTTATTTCTTGACTAATATAATATATTCAATCGATCGGACCTACTTAATAGATTCCATGCCTCCGAAGTTATCCTGCTTTTGTGCTTGATCTCGTTTTAGTTTATATATATATATATATATATATATATATATATATATATATATATATATAACTGACTTTTTTGCTAGAATTCCGGAACAGATTGGTCCAAATGTCTCGATTGCTGCTAATGCTCGAATAGGAGCTGGCGGGAGGCTTATCAGTTGTATTGTTCTTGATGATCGGGTAACATCAACACCAACACCAACAACGAAGAAGAAGAAGAAGAAGTCAATTTTTTCTACTAAAATCGCATAAAGAATACACATATTTTTGTCTACTAAAACTGCAAATCGTAAATACCAAACAGAGTTATACGAGTCTCTCTCTCTCTCTCTTTATATATATATATGTGTGTGTGTGTGTGTGTGTGTGTAAACATGTAGTTAAGCCCAAATTCGTGTTTAGAATCGCAGATCCTAAACTCTTTTTCAGTTCAATGCTATGTTTAAATTATGATGTGTTAAGAGTTGGTACACGCAAACTCGGTCTATGATTATTAATGGTCGGATCCGTATCATGTATACATCTTAAATTCATCACCTAGAGTTCACATCACTGTGTAATTGTTCCTAACCGATAAATTCATCACCTAGATCCGTATTATTTACAGGTTCTGATGCACATACAAAGTAACTATTAATGCACATATGACGTCATTTATAGGTTCTGAAATTGATGAAGTTATATGTTTGATATTGTTTTTGTCTATTAGTTCTCTTGTTTTTATGTTTTTTTAATTGTATTCTAAATTCACTTTGTTATGAATGCCACATTTACTGCATTTGATCCTATAGCAATTAATCCAAGTTGTTGTGAAGCCAAATCTAGATACACGGTTCAAAGTAAAGTCCGAAACTGACTCGATACAATAAGATGACTTGATTTTGGCTACCTGATCCTAAACCATTGCTTGTGTTGATAAGTTAGTGAAATCAACTTGTTGAGTTTGATACTGAAATGGCTGAAAGTTAAGGTTAAAACTGACATGATATGATAAGTTCACTTCATTTTTTCTACCTGATCCAAAACCGTTGGGATGTCATCTTTTCAGTGGCAAGATGAAAATTTCGCATTTTCTCCTCTTATTCAAAAGATGTGACTTAAAATTCATGGTTTGAAACAAATTACTGTCTGCTGGTGGGAATATGATTTTAATTAAGCATGTTGTGTGTAATATTCTAGTGCATATATTATCTTCTCTTAAGCCTCCAAATGATGTTATTAATCATATTCACAAAATGTTTGCAAAACATTTTTGGGGTGGTAATGAATCTGCTGGTTGGAAGCATCAATGGATCAGTTGGGATTTGATTTGTATATCTAAAGATAAAGGTGGTTTGGGGATTCAAAATCTTGTTGATGTTTCTAAGGATTTGGTGGAAGTGGTATGAGAACAATTCAGTGTGGTCTGCTTTCATGAAATTCAAATATAAAACATATCTTCTTCTTTTGGTTCTTCTATATGGAAGTGCATGATCCAAGCCAAACAGACTTTTCATCATAATGTCTTGGAAGATAGTAACTCTTATATTTGGAATGCAACTTCTACATGTTCTTTTTCCTTTAAATCAGCAGTTCAAATTGCTAAATATCATCATCCTTCTTCTATAGTCTATAAGTTTATTCATAGATGGAAGCTCAATGTAGATGGGGCATATAAAGGAAATCCGGCTATTAGTGCTTGCTGTGGAGTTATTAGAAATCATAAAGGTTTTTTCAAATTGGGATTTACTAAATATATTTGATTTATTTCTAATATTCTTGCTAAAGTTGAAGCTCTCAAATAATGCCTTATTATGTCTATTCAACACTACTTTTTTTCATTGATATTAAATCAGACTACCAAACTCTTGTTAATATTATCAAGCACAATTGGAAAACTACTTGGAATCTTAGATGCATTCTGGAAGATATTGATGAATTGTTCAATATTGTTGACTATTCTATTTCCCATTGCTATATAGAAGCTAACTCAGTTAGAACTTTTTTCCCGAATGATGTTTTACCATGTTAGAACTTTTATTCAAGAATCAAAAGAGGGAAACCCTGTATACAAAGGAAAATTAGAGTGACTCAAACAAATGCAGGCACAAATGAATCTTTCGGACATAATCGATTCTCAACGGAGTGACTCAAACATTTGAAAATGCATTCGCACGGTATGCAGCAGACAACTTTGACTTCTACCATTTTTGCTTCACTTTTGACATATTAATTCACTTCATATTTCAAAAAAAAATTGGGGCTTGATGCATGAAGTTTTTAAAACAATAGCAGATTAAAAATTTCTTACTAGATAGAGGTATAAATATCAAACAGTATTACACTTCTCCCATTCTACTTATTTAATGCTGATAAGTAACCATGCAGCTCTTCATATCATTACAATGAATACAGGGTCTTCTTCTTCATTATGTAATTTTAATTTCTAATTTGTAATACAGGGTATTCAAATAGAATTCACTTTATCTTGATTTACATTACATTATGATGAATGCAGTTGTGCTGGTGCAGTCAGTTGGTACCTTGCTAAAACGATAGGACACTGCCACTATTGCTGGTATGCTAAGCTTTTATTCTATACATACACTATAACATGTATGCTAGTGTAGTGAATAATGCAGTCAATGAAGTAGTGAATATGGTGAGGTAGTGAATATGTCCCAGTATAAGATGATGTCATACATGTGGTGCAAGGTACTTCCTCTCAGAAACCTAATGTTCTTAAATCAAATCATGGGCTTCTCTACTAGATGAAGAAGACAATGATATAAATAATTAATTTAGTTGATTCCAATTATGAACCTGGAGGTCAAGATAAGCTGATAGACTACAAAATGGAAAATGAAGTTGATTATGCTAATGCCTGCATTCCTAATGTGAAAATGCAAAACAATCCTTTGATTGATCACCTAAGAAGAAGATGTTGCAATTCTCCGGTATGGTTACTTATCAAAGGACAATGTTGCTTTAGTGCGAAACGAAATGGCTAAACTGTGCAGTGAAGAGGCCTCACGTGCTTGCCTTAGTCAGTTACTTTGGCATACCTGATGCTTTTTTGATTTCTTGACTGATATAATATATTCAATCGATTGGACCTACTTAATAGATTCCATTCCTTCTCATTTATCCTGCTTTTGTGCTTGATCTCGGTTTAGTTTATATATATATATATATATATATATATATATATATATATATATATATATATATATATATAACTGACTTTTTTGCTAGAATTTCGAAACAGATTGGTCCAAATGTCTTGATTGCTGCTAATGCCTGCATAGGAGCTGGCGTGAGGCTTATCAGTTGTATTGTTCTTGAGGACCGGGTAACATCAACACCAACACCAACAACGAAGAAAAAGAAGAAGAAGTCAATTTTTTCTACTAAAATCGCATGAAGAATACACCTATTTTCGTCTACTGAAACTGCAAATCGTAAATACCAAACAGAGTTATACGAGTCTCTCTCTCTCTCTCTCTCTCTCTATATATATATATATATATATATATATATATATATATATGTGTGTGTATGTGTGTGTGTGTGTGTGTGTGTGTGTAAAAATGTTGGATGTGTGTGTGTAAACATGTAGTTAAGCCCAAATTCGTGTTTAGAATCGCAGGTCCTAAACTAGTTTTGTGTAAACATGTAGTCTATATTATTCATTATTAATAGTTAAATTAATTGTTGAATTTTGTTTGTAGGGTGTTGATTCAACTATTAGGGCAGAGGTTTTGCCATTTCTTCTTGGAGTGTAAGCTTTTTCACCTTATCATTACTTCCAGTTTTGATTTTGTAATTTGATATTATTAGTTTGATTCCTTGATGAGTTTGTTTATCCTTCTTGTGATCTTCACATTCTATTAATTGGAGCATTAATATAATATGTGATGGTAATTGTTATTAAAGGTTACAATGGATTGCGACATTCAGTCCAATGCTATGTTTAAATCGTGATGTGTTAAGATTTGGTACACGGAAACTCGGACTATGATTGTTAATAGTCGGATCCGTATCATGTATACATCGTAAATTCATCACCTAGAGTTCACATCACCGTGTAATTGTTCCTAACCGGTAAGATTACTTAGTATGTTTGTTTATGATACTACTGTTCATTTTTATAGTTATAAAGATAATTTCATGTGTATTTGGTTGATTATTATTATTTTTTCAATCTTTTTTTCAATAAGAATTGCACCCTTTTACATAATTGTGAATGAGAAGTATTAATGAAGTAAGTTCCACAATACATTATCCTCTTCCCTTAAGTTCCTGGCATCTTGAATATATGGAAAGGCAACTTCTTTAAGGTTTTACATAGGGCACAATTCGCTACAAAAATGTGAATATACAATAGAAATCTTTACAAACTTTAAATGATTATTATCTTCATGGTAATAGTTAGTTCCAATGAGAATAGTGAAGCAATGGATTGCGGAACCTAAAACATAAGGAAACCTCCACATTCTCACTCCTTAAATTTGATAGGTTGTAGAATATTATGTCTATTATAGGTAGAAGTATGCTTTGTGAAATGGTAAGATGATTAAATGGTACCCCAAGTATCAACTCACTCAAGTTGACAAATGCCATCAATTTATGCGTCTATATAAAGCATAACATTCATAATTCAAAAAACTCGCACTCAAACTGCGTTTCCTCCCTCTAAAATGAAAATGTTTACTTTCAAGTAAGCTCTCAAATAAGAATCCCTGATATGTAGATTTTTTTTTCTTCTTATTTCAATTCCATAGATTAACATATTGTCTTGTGTATCTTTTTTCCAGATCTGAAGAACAGTTACAACTCGTCAAAAGAGAAGACATCAATGCCGAAGGAGATTTGTTCGAACGATTAACAAATGTATATATACAATATTGCATCCTCTTTATTACCTTGTTTGGAGGAATATCTTGTACAAGATATACAGATACATTAATGATTCCATCTGACATGGTACCAAACAAAAGTCTGAAAATCGGGGATGGAGAGAAAATAAACCAGTCAAGTGCATCGACTCATGTAACCGAGGAAGGTGAAGATATGAAATTGGCTAGATTGTTAAAGGAAAAGGGGAACTGGTAATCATTGAAGAAGAACGAGTGGTAGAGAACAATTACTTCTTTTAACAAGTTCTATATCAAGATCAATGAAGATGAGAGAGCAAATGACTATCCACTTCTCGCGTATTATAAAGAAACAACGCAGGAAACTGATGAATATATTATACAACCTATCATTTATGTCAATTTACAAATGAACGTTATGTCAGACAAATGTAAATTGACATAAATAATATTCATTTATGTCAATTTTACTTTGAAAGTAAATTTTTATTTCAATTTAAATAAAATTGACATAAAAAATAAATCATTTATCTCATATTTATATATAGATAACACAAATATATATGAGTTATTTTCATCTTTGGAGTAAAAACTGAGATAAATGAAAAAAAAAAGGCGGTGCTAATTTTTTTCATTCCCTCGCTCCAAAAATTTAGAGCCTCAAAATTCGCTCCTCTCTCTCTCCCGTACATCAACTACCCATCCCTCTCTCCCTCTCTCGTCCCTCAAAATTCGCTCTTCCCTCTGTGGGTCGCTCTCTCTCTCTGACTCTCCCTCTATCTGGGTCGCACGACTCTCTCTCTCTCTCTGTCTCGCTCACGCAAACTCCGGCTCACAGCACCTCCAGCTCTCTCACGTCTCATCACCTCCGGCACCGGCGAGATTCATCAATCAGGTACAAAAAGCTCTAATTTAGATTTGCAAGGGTTTGTGTATATGTGTTGTGTATATGTGATTTGTTCTTGATATGTGTGTGTGCGATTTCTTGATTTGTGTATATGCGATCCGTTCTTGATTTTTGTATGTGTTTGTAATATTTTTGTTTGAAAACCTAATTGATTTCTCTTCCTTTTTATTGTGTCTTTTATCAGGCTTGCAGCTGGGACGCCTTCCCTCTTCTCCTGTTTTCTATTCCGGCGTACGTTGCTTTAACTCTTTTTACATTAGTAAATAGTTATGTTTGTGCCAAGCATTGTTCAAGCCTTTATTTGTTTAGATTGGTTACAACTATTAGCAACTCTTTAAAGAATTGTGTCTATTATAAATTCAGTTTATATATTGTCATTTTTTTTTAAAAACACACATTAAAGAAATAGTTGAGTGTCATTAGTTTCAAGCGTAATTTTATTTGCTTTTCAGTTTATATGTTCAATGTTTAATAATTTTGGTTAATGACTTGTTGCAAAAAATAGTAGGGTCATTTGAAGAAAAGTTCTTTGACAATTTTATAATTAATATATAGTCCAAACTTTTTAATTTTGTTCCAAAAGATCCCTCGGCGCTTAAAACAATTACAAACTTTTTTTTATCTTATCCTAAACTTTAAAAAATAATTATCAAAAAAGCAAACAGGGGAGTTTTTGCAAAATTAAAAAATAAGGTGAACTAAATGTAAAATATACTTAGCTCCTAACGACTAAACATTAATTGTCCCGGTTGACTTAAAATATTTAAGTTAAATGTAAAATATCTAGTTTTTGACATAATGTAAAATGTTATGCTTAATGTATAGTATTTAGAGGTTTAGAAATGTAGGGTCAATTCATTTAGTGCTTAGTACTTGAATTTTTGTTAAGATTTTTAGTTCCTAATATGTAATTGTGCAGTATCGTTTTTGTGTCCTTCAATATTCGAATTTCTTTTGAGTCAGACCTGTCATATTCGGGTTTCTTTCGAGTCGGACTCGTTAATTTTAACATGTTAAATGATGTTTTGCTTGAGTTGTGAAAAAAAAATTCAATCTTACAGTTCCGGCCGTCCTGAATTAAACTCCTAGATCCGTCATTGTGTGTGTATCAGCCTTCTTTTGATCAATAGGTAAAAATTTATTCTTATCGTTCTTAAAATGGTGATTATTCGGTAGAAATCTATGATGATTGGCACAACATATCTTACCACTATGTTGTAGTTAAGTGGAATCAATTTCCTCCTCATATATGGGATATACATAATTACCATGAACATTGCAATTGGACAAGTTCCCATAGGTAGGAAAGTCCTTGATCTCCCACAACACTATTTCTTTAAGTGTGAACTATTTAGCCTTATGAGTGTTAAATGACCACATGCCTTCATCGCATAACTCTTTAAGTTTGTTAATTAACGGGGCTAAGAAAATATCAATAATGTTGTTGGGATCCTTTGTCCTAGGTATCAATAATGTGAACTCTTTTCTCATGCACAGTGTTCATTAACTAGGTCATAATGAACATAATCTGTATCCATAGACTGGTGGTTTTGATGGTGGTGGACTCCATAAGAATTATCAATTAGGTGGGTTAAAGGGCGATGTGCTAACAAACCATTCATCACTTCCACTTGATCGGGTACCGATAATTCTTTTAGAACATATGATATATTCTTTTGCCCATAGAATGTCCATATATTACAGTATTACGACATACCCCATCTTATAATATGAAACGTAATGTCCTCCAAAGACTAATATTTGTTGTTCATACAATAGGTGCACGGACATGGGATCTTATCTCTATTAAGATTTATACCTGTATATTTAATAAATTCATGAACGCCCTTTACATGCTTATCAGCATCTCTCATACTATCTTCCATCCACTCTTTATTGTGGGAAATCCATTAAAGAGTCCTCAAAATTTAATTCACCTATATAAATAGGTTAAAATGGAAGACATGTTTCATACAAGAACTCCCAATTAATAATTCAAGAAAATTCATCCAACCCACGCATTCAATCAATATGAAATAAAACCGAACAATTTAAGATGTCAATAAATCCTAAAAAATTAAAATCAAAATAATTAAGAGATCAAAAACGTTATTCAATCCCGAGAACTCGAGATACTCGAGCTCGTTTTGAAAAGTCCAAAGTGAAGTTAGTGTTGTAGGAAAGTCACTTTCCCCCGAGAAAAGTCCATACTTTTGAAAGTCACTTCCTCTTAGTGAAGTTCGTACTTCTAGAAAGTTGTTTCCTCTAAGAGAAAGAGTCAAACCTCTACGCACATCCTGTTAAAGTCAATGCTTTTAAATGAAGTTCTTCCCGACTAAACGTTGCTATTTCACAAAGGGCTTTCCCTCGAGAAATATTCAGCTCACGCTATAAGGGTTAATAAACTCTACACAATATATATATATATATATATATATATATATATATATATATATATATATATATATATATATATATATATATATATATATATTGTGATTAACTGTCAATATTAGTCCGGCCCCTATTTAGGGGACTGGGTATGCATTTTAGAGCATTTACATTTTAAAGCTCGATTTTAACCCAACACCTATGTTTATTGAAATGACATGCTCATAGGTTAAATAAGTTCTAATCAAATTCCACAATTAAATACAAAACATAAAAAACATACTTTTCAAAACTGTTCTCAGGAATCAGTCAAAAACATTGGGATTCTAGTCCATATACGGAGTAACCAACTCGAGGTACCAAACTATCTTCAAGTCGAGGTTTCTTGCACCCTTATATACATTAACAACCAACCGTTACCCAAATCGAGCTTCCTCACACCCTTATATATATATATATATATATATTGACGGCAGCCCGTTACCTAAGACGATCTTCTTCGCACACTTACATACATACAAACGACCACCCATTACACGAATACAGACTCATACACAATAATCCCTATGTACCCACACCGATTTAATTGACGTTCATATACCTCTCGTGCATACTATTTTCATACATAAGCATACCTACGTTTTAAGGGATTTTCAAAGTAAGGTCTCTAAGCATGTTATGAAATAAACTAAAAGGAAATCACCTAATGCTAAGAGCGATAATAAGCATATAATTAAGTAAGAATAAAGAACAAGTGGGTTACCTAACACCTTCCCCACTCGTAATCCAGTTCTCGAAACATACAATAAGAATATTTGGACCATTCGTAGACCTAAACCTTCATTAGGATTATCCTGAAAGGGCTAACCTGAATCTACTGTTTATTTTTATATAAATAAACTAGCTACTATGAACAACCGATAACCCCTCACACGGAACATCTAAGCTCAAAACCAAACCAAGGGCATGCGATAAAAACTAAAAATGGTGTCTAACAACTTCTAGGGGCAAATCATTGGACCAACGAAACTATAACACAAGCTCGGGTTGAAGGAAATAACGAGAGATAAGAACTTTATCACCCCCATAGGGATCATGACAAATGATCGAAAAGAACTTCCCGAAGCCTCTCGCTCCCCCCCCCCCCCCTATGAACAACCGATAACCCCTCACACGGAACATCTAAGCTCAAAACCAAACCAAGGGCATGCGATAAAAACTAAAAATGGTGTCTAACAACTTCTAGGGGCAAATCATTGGACCAACGAAACTATAACACAAGCTCGGGTTGAAGGAAATAATGAGAGATAAGAACTTTATCACCCCCATAGGGATCATGACAAATGATCGAAAAGAACTTCCCGAAGCCTCTCGCTCCCCTCCCCCCCCCCCCCCCCCCCCCACGCATTCAATCAATATGAAATAAAACCGAACAATTTAAGATGTCAATAAATCCTAAAAAATTAAAATCAAAATAATTAAGAGATCAAAAACGTTATTCAATCCCGAGAACTTGATATACTCGAGCTCGTTTTGAAAAGTCCAAAGTGAAGTTAGTGTTGTAGGAAAGTCACTTTCCCCCGAGAAAAGTCCATACTTTTGAAAGTCACTTCCTCTTAGTGAAGTTCGTACTTCTAGAAAGTTGTTTCCTCTAAGAGAAAGAGTCAAACCTCTACGCACATCCTGTTAAAGTCAATGCTTTTAAATGAAGTTCTTCCCGACTAAACGTTGCCATTTCACAAAGGGCTTTCATTCGAGAAATATTCAGCTCACGCTATAAGGGTTAATAAACTCTGCACAATATATATATATATATATATATATTGTGATAAACTGTCAATATTAGTCTGGCCCCTGTTTAGGGGACTGGGTATGCATTTTAGAGCATTTACATTTTAAAGCTCGATTTTAACCCAACACCTATGTTTATTGAAATGACATGCTCATAGGTTAAATAAGTTCTAATCAAATTCCACAATTAAATACAAAACATAAAAAACATACTTTTCAAATCTGTTCTCAGGAATCAGTCAAAAACATTGGGATTCTAGTCCATATACGGAGTAACCAACTCGAGGTACCAAACTATCTTCAAGTCGAGGTTTCTTGCACCCTTATATACATTAACAACCAACCGTTACCCAAATCGAGCTTCCTCACACCCTTATATACAAATAACATCGTAATAACGTCCAAAGCTCTCAAGTAGAGAGCATGATTCTATACTTAAGAAAAAAAACATTATATACACTAAGTAGGTATAACAGGGGGAGACGGGCGGGAGTAGATGAGGGAGAGTTGTGTGTGTGTGTGTTTGTGTGCGCGTGTGTGAGTGGGGAAGGGGACAGAGCAGGGGCGATGGAGGGGGAGAAGATGAGGGAGAGTTGTGTCTGTGTGTGCGTGTGTGAGGAAGGGGGAGAGATTTTACCGGGGGGGTGCATATATGCATTTATGCAGATTGTATATATGCATCGCATATATGTTGTGCGTGTGACTGGGGCAGGGGGCGGCGGAGGGGGAGAAGATAAGGGAGAGCTGTGTGTTTGTATGCGCGTGTGTGAGTGGGGAAGGGGATGGGGTAGGGGGCGGTGGAGGGGGAGAAGATGAGGGAGAGTTGTGTGTGTGTTTATATGTGCATGTGGGGAAGGGGGGAGGGGGAGAGATTTTAATAGGGGAGGGGGATGCATATATGCATCGCATATATGCTCTGCGTGTGACTGAGGAAGGGGGAGGGGCAGGGAGCGGCGGAGAGGGAGAAGATGACGGAGATATGTGTGTGTGTGTGTGCATGTGTGAGTGGGGAAGGGGGGAGGGGGGGGGATTTTACCAGGGGAGAGAGGGGGTTGCGGAGGGGGCGGGGGCTGCATATATGTGTGCATGTGTGTGTGTGTGTGTGTGTGTGTGTGTGCGTGAGGGGAAGGGGGAGGGATTTTACCAGGGGCGGGAGGGGGTTGTGGAGGGGGCGGGGGAGGGGCAGAAGATGAGGGAGAGTTGTGTGTGCGTGTGAGTGGGGAAGGGGTAGGGGACGGGGGAGGGGGCGGTGGAGGGGGAGAAGATGAGGGAGAGTTGTGTGTATGTGTGTGTATGCGTGTGTGAGTGGGGAAGGGGGGAGGGATTTTACCATCGCATATATGCATATTCATTGAAGTAACAGACTTGGTTGAGCCTAGCATCTAAGTGAACAAATGAAGCTGGCGTTTTAAATCAGAAGTGATATGTGGGGCATATATGCAATGCATATATGCAGATTGCATATATGCATCTATCATGGGATAGCTTGGCGTGGGATAGCTTGGCATGGGATAGCTTGGCATATCTATAGCATGTCACTTACATTACGCCTAAACTAAATCTCCCATAACACTATCTAAAATCATGCTTTCAATTCATCAATATCACTAATCTAACCCCAAACGAAAAAAACATACATAAATTTTGGAAGTGAAATTAAAATGGATGCATGTTTGTAGTCCAAGACTTCTTAACATGTATTTTCATTTTTCAGCCGACACGGCTTTATATTTTCATTTTTAGCCGACACGCTTTCAATTTATCAAGATCTATTTTCATTTTTCAGCCGATGTAGCTATAAGTATATGCAATATGCATATATGTAGATGCATATATGCAAATTGCATATATGCAGCTATCTGCATATATGCAATCTGCATATATGCATATAGCATATAGGCAATATGCATATATGCTCTGCATATATGCATATTACACCAAGAAATATAGATCAGTTCGGTCATCGTCGTCTTCTACATACCTGTCAGACGAATAATAGATGAGGACATCGTTGTAGACATCCGAGCAGCGGTCTGAAATTGTTAGAAGCATCAGTCTGAATTTGGTAGCAGCATAAATTTGCTAGCAGCAACAATGTACGATAAATGAAACCCCATAAACGGTTTCCTAGCAACCTGCCCAATCAAGATAAAATGTTAGAAAATTGAAACCTGCCCAATCGAGATAAAGTATGAGCCAAAAAAAGTCAAAAATAAAGATGATTACCACAAAGAAAGAATATAAGTTGATTACAGTTCAACTACCTGATGATCTAGACAAAGAAAGAATATAATTAAGCGATCCATATTCACAATAAGGTTCGCAAATGAGTTCTCGAATTCATTTGAAATGGTCCATCCGCAAAAGACAATGAATAATAATCCTAATCCAATTCCAGTAAAAAATAACACGGTTGAACAAAACGGTAAAATAACATACTTATCAAATAGAGGGTTGCTACCAATTCCGTTCTACTACCAATTCGGGGTTGCTACTAATTATTCAGGGCTGCTACTAATTATTGCATCACGTCTACTACTAAATATGTAATTCCAAACTTCAGAGGACATTACCAATAATTTTTGAGTTCAACAATGCTTCTAAGATAGGTTAAATCTATAATTTAATAACCCAAAACCCATGTAATAAAGTCAAATAGCATCTTGAAAGTTTATTTCGTGCATCACCGACACTGATATATCAAATGCAATATTATTTGTATAATTTATATATTAATGCGTGTATCAGTTAAGACTATTTACAACTATTGAATAAGATGAAAATTGAAGATTTAATGGGGTGGGGTGGGTTAAAACATTACAAATGCAGTAAACAAAAACAATGAAAAAGTAACCAGATACACCACCAACTGTAGCGCAGGGCACTTTTTTTATCCTAATTCGAGGCTTCCTCTCCTATTCCATTGAGACACGGAGAGTAACCAGATACACCACCAGCTGCACCCGCTGCTGCAAAACCACTGCCACCATCTCCATTACCAATAAATAAGTATATGAATTAGTTCGAATAACACAATGATTTAGTTTCCATTACAAATAAGTATAAATAATAGTAACCAAATATTCAGAATGATTATTCAAAATTAAGAATGAAGGATAGAAAGTCATTACAATAGAATTGCAAATTCGATATTGATTTCAAAGTTTGAATAACAGATTAACCTTTGATTACAACATGTCAATTAAAATTGAAATTCAAATTCAAATTAGGATATCAAAAAGTGAAGAGCCATAACGATAACTGTTGCCATTTTCATCTACCATTTTCAATCATAAAAAAGCCAATAACAAACCAAAAGAAACATCAAGCTATAACAGTATATACATCATCTTGTTGTATATACTACTACGTACCTGCTACAATTCCAAGCCAATATTGATGAGTTAGTTAGCGATAAGAACGGGTGTGGACTCAATACTGCAATTCAAGGCCTTCATCTCGTGATCTTTTATTGCAATCTAAACCCATAATTGTATATAACATCATGCTATAACAATATATACAACATCATGCTATAAGAGTATATACAACATCATGCTATAACAGTATATACATGCTATATAAATGTCCAATCGGACTGTTGTGTAGCATGTATATACATGTTATAACAGTATATAATGAAATCCATACTTTTATGTCAAATCCATAATTCTTTTCTATGCATCCATATACCTGAGCTGAAATTTGTTTGTGTTAGCATTACTTGTGCTCTGCTGCTTCGATCAATTTCCCAGTTTGTCAGATTTTTCATCCATGTAAGCTTTTCTTCTTGGGGGCCTCACCTTTTGCACATTTGAGAAAATGGTGAGTACATTCTTTGACTTGCTGAACCACCAAAGGCAGTTTTCATATCAATAAACACTACTTTCATCCAAAATCATACCAGACAGGAATAAAATAATAATTTGAGGCCAAATATATAAAAATTGTGGAACTTTAAACACTCAGCAATGTTATTTAGATCCACAAACTGAAATTAGGTATGCGAAATGGAAAACATACATTTGATACTTTATCTCTGAATCTGAAAAAAATAACAAAAAAGGCTATGACTCTTGCTTCTAAGAGAGCCAAGGTAGCAAATGAAACTCCAATAAGATGAAACTATTGTGAAGAAAATATTAATAACTATTAGTTGATTATATAATATAAATGATCGGCACCAACAACAAAAAACATGAACTCATGTTATTACAGATCTGTGCGTGTGATTTATTAACACCGATATGTGTGTGTGAGGTATCAAAATAAATGATCTCTATGTGTAACATATTTTTGCGTGTGTGTGAGATATGTGCATGTGCGTGTGTGTATGCGAGAGAGAGGTGAGGGAGATTACCTGTAGGCAGAGGGGGGGAGAATATGAGTATGAGGGGGATGGGAGAGATAGAGAGAGAGAGGGAGGGAGGCGGGGTAAAGTGAGAGTGAGAGAATGAGATGTCGTCTAGGGTTTGGGCAAATGAGAGTAAGGGATATAATGGGGGAATAATCGGAACCTTTCATTTCCTAAATACGTAATTGCAAAACGGCACAAAATTTCAATATTAATATAAGAAATAAACTAAAATAAATGATTATCAATAATAAACATTAAGACCACTACAAATATAATTACTCGATATTTCAATAGTACCAAGAATTAACATTTCTTATAAAAGATAATGACAAAGTTAATTGCATGTTAATTGTAACATTGTAACACTTGATATTTGAACATTCTATCACAATTCAAACCAACAATTAAGCCCTTGGACAACCCAAGTAACTCCAATAATAAGTAATCCATATAATGTAAAATCCGTATAAACATTATGAAGCAAAAGCAAAGCCCACCATTAAAACCATTATAGATGTGTATCATATGCAAACGTGACGCCTCCTTTCGTTGTTACTCCCTACTTCTGCATAAACAAAAAACACAAAAAAAACACAAATGAAAACCCATAATTGACCACAAAAACTAAAAAAGAAAATCCCAAAGGTCCAAAGTGGATCCAAACTTTGATTTGCTTTGGCTCGATCTTGGATAGAATTGGGCAGTCACGAATTAGTTGTTGTCGACAAAGGGAGCTTGTCTTAGAGCTTCAACCTGACAAAAAAATAAAATACATTATAATTAAACCCCAAAATATTCAATGTGAACATGAAGATTTGTATAACGATGTCCAGTGTGGTACCAACTGAATCAATGTTATACAAAATCACACCAATAAATCAAGAAATCAGTCTTATGCCAAAATCACACCAAGAAATCAACAAAACATAAACACACAAATAAGCATCAAGAAATCAGTGTTATCCAAAACCCCCAAACCTAAATCAATCTTATGCCAAATCGCACCAAAACCCCCAAATCCAAAATCAGTGGTATGCAAAAAAACCAAACCCGAATCACTGTTATGCCAAACCCCCAAACCCGAATCACTGATATGCAACCTCAAAATGAAAGTGGGGATGATGAATATTAAACATACCCGATCCAGAGGATATCTAGTGGAGCAGCGGCGTGAGAACAGCGCATGGGAGTAGCAGCGTTGGAGAGGGGGAAAGGGGGTTAAAGGCGTTGGAATGGGGAGTAGCAACGGCGTGGGAGTAGTAGCGTTGGAGAGGGGGAGATGGGGTTAGCAGCGTTGGAAAGGGGTGTGGGAGTAGCAGCATCGGAGAGGGGGTGTGATGGTGAAGAGGGTCACCGTGGGAGAGGGGGAGGGGGTTAGCAGCATTGGAGGTCTGAGGGAAAGCGGCTGAGATTTAGGGTTTGTGTTTGTTGGAATCGGGTTTGCAAGCGTGAGGTATTGTGAGATGTATTTTTTTAGTGAGGGACTACTTTAATCTTAACCCTTCAATTGTACACGTGGCAAAATGTAGGGTCTTTGATTATTTAGATAAGATAAGATAAGATGTTACTATTCATAACACCATTGTCCCATATTATATAGATATATTGTGATAAACTGTCAATATTAATCCGGCCCCTGTTTAGGGGACTGGGTATGCATTTTAGAGCATTTACATTTTAAAGCTCGATTTTAACCCAACACCTATGTTTATTGAAATGACATGCTCATAGGTTAAATAAGTTCTAATCAAATTCCACAATTAAATACAAAACATAAAAAACATACTTTTCAAAACTGTTCTCAGGAATCAGTAAAAAACATTGGGATTCTAGTCCATATACGGAGTAACCAACTCGAGGTACCAAACTATCTTCAAGTCAATACATTAACAACCAACCGTTACCCAAATCGAGCTTCCTCACACCCTTATATATATATATTGACGGCCGCCCGTTACCTAAGACGATCTTCTTCGCACACTTACATACATACAAACGACCACCTGTTACACGAATACAGACTCATACACAATAATCCCTATGTACCCACACCGATTTAATTGACGTTCATATACCTCTCGTGCATACTATTTTCATACATAAGCATACCTACGTTTTAAGGGATTTTCAAAGTAAGGTCTCTAAGCATGTTATGAAATAAACTAAAAGGAAATCACCTAATGCTAAGAGCGATAATAAGCATATAATTAAGTAAGAATAAAGAACAAGTGGGTTACCTAACACCTTCCCCACTCGTAATCCAGTTCTCGAAACATACAATAAGAATATTTGGACCATTCGTAGACCTAAACCTTCATTAGGATTATCCTGAAAGGGCTAACCTGAATCTACTGTTTATTTTTATATAAATAAACTAGCTACTATGAACAACCGATAACCCCTCACACGGAACATCTAAGCTCAAAACCAAACCAAGGGCATGCGATAAAAACTAAAAATGGTGTCTAACAACTTCTAGGGGCAAATCATTGGACCAACGAAACTATAACACAAGCTCGGGTTGAAGGAAATAACGAGAGATAAGAACTTTATCACCCCCATAGGGATCATGACAAATGATCGAAAAGAACTTCCCGAAGCCTCTCGCTCCCCCCCCCCCCTATGAACAACCGATAACCCCTCACACGGAACATCTAAGCTCAAAACCAAACCAAGGGCATGCGATAAAAACTAAAAATGGTGTCTAACAACTTCTAGGGGCAAATCATTGGACCAACGAAACTATAACACAAGCTCGGGTTGAAGGAAATAACGAGAGATAAGAACTTTATCACCCCCATAGGGATCATGACAAATGATCGAAAAGAACTTCCCGAAGCCTCTCGCTCCCCTCCTCCCCCCCCCCCCCCCCCCCCCCCCCCGGGCCCATAACACCACAATTGACGACTCCGTTGGGAATAAATCAATGAACCAAATTATCATTAAGCTTCTTTCCTATTATTCCACCGCATGACTACTTCATACTGATTTGCTTCATGATCCTCTTTGCTTGTTTTGTTAAAAATGCCCTCAGGACAGCAATAGACATACCCCTGTTGTTAACATGGTGTTCATATATCTTCAAGATCAGAAATCAATCATAATCCTTAATTTTCAAGAAAAAAGTCAGTTGGTTGCAAAAGATATCAAAGCAAGGTTAACAACATGGGTATGTCTATGGTGGTGCACGAAGTTATCCCACATTAATTATATTCCTGTGAAGATCCCGAAAGTCTATAGTAAAAAACGAAAAGGTCAGTGATGTAATCGATAATTGTAATATCGAAGTTAAAGAGGCGTGGTATAAAAGGCCCATTCTATTTCTCTTTCTTTGAGTTTGTTTATTTTCATATGTGGTTCGATTGCCATGAGTATGAATGGAGTAAAATTATAGTTCAAGCGTAAAGGGATTTATGGTTCGATTGGGATGAGTTTGGACGCAGAGTTTCGGGAGATGATGGTCTAACAGATGTTATCAAAACATTGATTCAAATACTGTTTGTTGACGGTATCAAATAAGTCTGATTTCATTTTGTTAAGATATAGTTCTATATACATATTAATACCTGATTCAGACCTTTGTTGAATTGATTGGATAGATGTTTGGAATAATGTTTCTTGTACTGGCCTGCCTAAGATTGAATATGATCATCACCCACTGCTATTTGAATCTACTTGGATTAATCTTACATAACCAAGACCTTAGTTAAAAAAATCTCAGCTCCTCCACACGAGATGTAATGAATTTCTACAGACATATCTTTCTTTCTCCTTTTTAAAATTGTCAATTTTTATAGTACAAAAGTGACAAGTGTGTTTTTAAAGTCATTGTTCTTTCTCATGTGTTCTGTGTTGCAATAAATATTGTCCCATGCTTATACTATGTGATAGTTTTAGAGGGATATTATACTTTCTACGATATTTTCTAATGGTGTGAATATATTATGTTGTATAATATTGCATTATTTTTAACAATTACATATCTTTTATTGCTTATATCTCACTCGTGGTGGTTTACATACTTAGGCCAGAATGGACAGGTCTTGGATGAGCAAGGACAGATTATCAAAAGAATACATAAAAGGTGTTGATAATTTTCTTAGGGTTGCTCAAAATGCCTCCTTGGATGAGAACTTCATACGATGCCCTTGTAATCAATGTGAAAATAGATTAAAAATGGGTGTTAAAGAAATCAGACAACATTTGTATAGTTCGGGTATCGATCCGAATTATACTGTATGGAAATGGCACGGAGAGGAGGATTATCGTGAAACACTGCCGAATGTTAATATGGGTGATCCTATCTGTGACGATCTTAATATGGATACCATGGAGGATGTTGAAGAGTTGATTGACATGGTGGAGGCTATAAAAGAAGACTTCACAGGAAATGCAGAAATTTTTCAGAAGTTGCTTTTAGATGCGGAGAAGCCATTGTATGAAAGATGTAAAAAGTATACAAAGTTATCCGCTATCGTCAAGCTATTCAATCTTAAAGTGAAGAGTGGGATGTCCGATAAATGCTTTTCAAATATGCTGTCAATCATTGCCGACATGCTTCCGGATAACAATGTATTGCCTTCATCCAGTAATGAGGCAAAACGTTGCTTATCGGTATTCGGAATGGACTTTCAAAAGATACACGCATGCCCTAATGGCTGTATACTCTATAGAAAAGAGTATAAAGAAGCTGTTGAATGCCCCACTTGTGGAACATCCAGGTTCAAACAGAAGAAGAATTTGAAAGAACAAAAAAGGGATGAGGGGAAACAAGGTGTTCCTGCGAAAGTGTTATGGTACTTTTCACCCATTCCGAGATTCAAAAGGTGGTTTCAATCTAAAGAGACCGCTAAGTCTCTGACATGGCATGCAGATGATAGAATTGTTGATGGTTTGTTGCGTCACCCAGCAGACTCACCAACTTGGAAATTAGTTGATGAAAAGTGGCCCGATTTTGCAGTAGAACCAAGAAATCTTCGATTAGCACTATCAACGGACGTAATTAATCCTCATAGTTCCCTTAGTAGTAGGTACAGTTGTTGGCCGGTCATGTTGAACACATATAACTTTGAACCGGAATTGTGTATGAAAAGAAAGTTTACAATGTTGACTACGTTGATATCGGGTCCAAAACAACCGGGGAATAATATAGATGTTTATTTGGCTCCGTTAATAGAAGATCTGAATACATTGTGGCATGAAGGAGTTAAAGCCTACGACGCCTTTCGACAAGAATCTTTTACTTTGAGGGCAATACTGTTGTGGACAATTAATGATTTTCCAGCGTATAGATATTTATCTGGAAGTGTTGTTCAAGGCTATAATGCTTGTCCAATATGTAGTGAAAAAACGTATTCCATCAGATTACAACACTGTGGCAAGTGCGTTTATATGGGACATAGGAGATACCTTCCACAAAACCATCCATTTCGAAGCCAGAAAAAGGCTTTTAACGGTGAGCAAGAGTTCCAAGCCTCCCCTGAACCTTTAAGCGGTGAACAAATATTGATAAAAGTTGGGAGACTTAAGGTTGCATGGGGAAAGAAGGCAAAAAAGGTGAGGGCGGTTAATTTGAAGAAATCATTAAAGCGTAAGAGACCGAGGAGGGTAGGTAATGGGGTTGAAAAAGGCGGTCCTAGTAACAATAGGGTTGAAAATTTTTGGAAGAAGAAATCGATATTTTTTGAACTTCCTTATTGGAAGGATTTGCCTATTCGACATAACTTAGATGTCATGCACATTGAAAAGAATGTCTGTGATAGTATCATTGGAACCTTGCTTAATATTCCAGGAAAAACGAAAGACGGGGTGAAGTGTCGACTCGACCTTGAAAAAATGGGCTTAAGAAGTGAGTTAGCACCGCAGGTTAATGAAAAAAGGACATACCTACCGCCAGCATGTTATACGTTATCGAGAGAGGAAAAAAAAATGTTCTGCCAAACTTTGCATGACCTTAAGGTCCCGAATGGGTACTCTTCTAATTTTAGAAGCCATGTCTCTATGGAAGATTTGAAATTGTATGGCTTGAAGTCTCATGATTGCCATATTCTAATGCAACAACTTCTTCCAATTGCAATTCGATCGGTATTGCCAAAACATGTGAGATATGCGATCATGAGAGTATGTTTTTTCTTCAATGCCCTTTGTGCCAAAGTAGTGGACTTGCAAAAACTAAAAGAAATTCAGAATGAAATTGTGATCACATTGTGTTTGCTGGAAAAATACTTTCCACCATCCTTCTTTGACATTATGGTGCATTTAATGGTGCATCTTGTGAGGGAGGTCGAACTTTGCGGTCCTGTTTTCTTTCGATGGATGTACCCAATTGAAAGGTTAGGTCAATTTACTTTACTATCATGTATTAATATAAGTAAATAAGTGTATCGATTTAGTTTTCTTTTTCATGTGTTAGGTGCATGAAAGTATTAAAGGGTTATGTGAGAAATCGTAATCGCCCAGAAGGTTGTATTGCTCAATGTTACATAGCAGAAGAAGCTATTGAGTTTTGTTCCGAGTTCTTATCGGAATTAGATTCAATTGGAATTCCGGCGAGGAAGGATGATGATAAACCGATAGGAGGTTCAGATGTCGTTGAAGTTGATCGCATGTCCTTGGAGCAGGCACATCTTCATGTGTTACATAACACGAATGATGTTCAACCTTATATAGAGTATGACTTTCCTAACTTCCCATTAATATGAAGTTAGTTCCTCACATACTTATCTCATATATTAATAACTAATGTTGCGTTACTCATTAATACTTTATTAGGGAGCATGAACAGTGCTTGAAAGAAACCCATCCTCGAAAAGGGAAAAATAAGAAGTGGCTTGAAGAAGAGCACAACCGCACGTTTATCCATTGGTTAAGTAAAAGGGTATGATTTAGGGACATGTTGACTTAACCACCACTTTAATTTTCATAAGACTTTACCCATTTTTTAGTTTTCTTTTAAACAATGCCACTGTTTTTTTATTTATTAGTTGCAAATCTTAGTGAAAAACAATTTCGAAGTTTAATACCAACCACTGGAAAATAGTGGTAGAGTGTAAAGTAAAACTAAATAGTTGGTGAGGTCTAATATTAAAAACTAAAGTGGGAATAAAGACGAAATATCCCCTTACTTTAATATGTTTGAATTTTGTTTTGTAAGTAACTAAAATTCTTATATTAATAGGTTGCTCTCGAAGAAGAACTCCCAAACAACAATATCTCAGATGACTTAAAATGGATTGCTCGTGGACCTCGTCGAGACGTCATCAAAGTTCACGGATATATCATTAACGGTGTTCGTTACCTAACAAAGGATCGCGATGATGCACGAGTAACCCAAAACAGTGGAGTGAGCCTAGTTGCTAAGACGTTGCAGATAGCTAGTGCAAAGGACAACAATCCTGTTCGTACCGATATGATTTTCTACGGTGTCATAAGGGAGATATGGATACTTGACTATTTTTCAATTCAGATTCCTTTATTCAAGTGTGATTGGGTTGACAACAAAAACGGAATTAACATGGACGAGCTTGGTTTTACATCCGTCGATCTTGATAGAGTTGGTCATAAATCCGATTCTTTCATCTTAGCTTCTCAAGCGAAACAAGTTTTCTATGTTCCGGACCAAATGAATCCTAAATATTCAATTGTATTGTCAACTCCTCAAAGGGATTACTATGATAAAGATGATGAAGATGATCTCAATGAAGGATGTCTCGGGGATGATATTTGCACTACAGTTTTGCCAACTATTGAATCCTTCGACGTGGTTGAGGAATCTTCCGAAACTTATATGCGTGAAGATTGTGAGGGGACATGGATAGACAATACGCCAACATAATTGTGTTAGACGATGTTATGATGCTTAATGTTTGAATTGTTCTTTATTATTAGTTATAGGTTCTTAAAATGTAAGCTTGTTTGGTGAAGTTGTTCAACTTTTTAGTTTTTTGTGTGGAACCTACTACAGTTGATTGTTGGAAATTGAATGTATGGAATATGGGCTATGCGACATTTGCTTAAGACTATGGATTATTATTTTCGGCTTAATATTTTGGCAATTGTGCTCTTGTACATTTTAATTAACATAGAATAAAATGGTGAATTTTAATTTATGGTACATTTCAATAATTGTATTGTTTGAGTAGTTACGACTTGTATTGCTGAAATCTATATTATTGCTCTTTTTTGTGTTTCAATAGTTCGATTGCTTTAACTTGAAATGGAAGACATTGATCTCGAACTCGTGGAGAAACCTTCACAATATAGTAGTAAAGGCAGAGGTGCGGCGAAGCTAAAGCGATTGACTAAAATAAAGAGCAGTGAGGAACGGATAAGAATTTTATATAATGATCTTGGTCAACCAATAAGTACTAGCAAAAAAGAATTATCAAGTTATGGGGGTTTGATGGTGAAGTGCTTTGTGCCGATAACTTATCCAAGTTGGCCTAAAGTGCCAATCAAATTGAAGAATGATTTGTGGGAGGCAATACAGGTATATATATATATATATATATATATATATATATATATATATATATATATATATATATATATATATATATATATATAGCTGTTATATATAGAAAATATTGTTTGATGCATTTTTGTTGTATCCATGGCTGAATTCATATCACTCTTAAATTCTGTTCGTATTTGTTCCAATTTGTGATCCATTACATCTTATGTTTGGTGTATTTATGCAAACCCTGACTCTATCTCTTGCCATCAAGTTTCCGTCGTTTGTGCAATCTTAACTTACTGCTATGATACCAATTCTTGTCGATTACAATTGGGTTTAATTTAATCTCCTTTTATGCAACACTAGTTTGCTAACAGACTAAATTACCTAACATATTTACACTGATTTTAAGACATCTTTACACTGATTTTAAGACATGTATTCAACATCTTTCTTTTTCAGATCAAATTTGATATTGATCCGAACAGCAAGAGGATGGTGTTATCCTCTATGGGTTGCAGTTGGAGAGCGTTCAAAACAAACCTCACGAGACTTTGGATTAGACCATTGAGACACCAACGCGAGCTTCTCAAACATCCTCCTCCAAAATACGAGAAATTCATTAGTCCAGATGTGTGGACTGAATTTGTTTGCAGCAGGCTAACCAAAGGATTTGAGGTATAATTGAAAAAATAGTAGAAGATTTGTGTGGTACTTTTTGTTATTCTTTTCTAATTTTTTGCTTTGATTTATAAGATTGCAAGTGAGGCACAAAGGGAAAAGCGATTCAAGGTCACATACAATCATCGTATGAGCAAGAAGGGTTACGTCGGTCTTGCTGAAGATTTGGTATGTTTTAGTTTGAATATTTTCGTTAGATTTGTGATGGTTTGAACTTGAACATTGAATTATTCTTTAATAATATGATTTTTTGTTTTACAATTGATACCAGAAAAAGAAGATGGGTTCGGAATATGAAGATGACAGGGCTTTCTTATGGTTGAAAGGCCGTGAAAAGAAAAATGGTGAATATGGAGATGATTCATTAAAAGAGGTGGCGGATAAAATGGTTAGTTTTTATAAATTACGACACGAGTTCCTTTATTTGGTGTTTTTTAGTGTATGATTTGTAATTTTGATAATATTTAGATGACATTCTGAATGATTGAATCTACTTCATTGTAGGCTGAATTGAAAAGACAAGTTAAAGATGGTAGTTTAATCACTGAAGGAAGTAATGATGTTCTTACTATGACATTGGGTACTCCCGAACACTCGGGCCGTGTTCGGGGGTTGGGATTCGGAGTTGTTCCCACAAGGTACTTCAATCTTCCAAAGCGTGGTTCCAAGAGACATATTACCGAGTTAGAATCTGAATTAAGAGAAGCGAAGAAAAGATTAAAAGATATGGAAGCCCAGTTGAAGTTACGAAATGTGCCGGTTGCCGCAGCCCCAACAGCCGCACCCCGAGCTGAGAAAGTTGCTTCATATATGCGTGAAAGTGAAAATATAAATCGTTCAAGTTCGGGTGGAAAAATTGCAACACAATCACTTTCTTCAAAGGTATAATGAGACAGATAATTATACAAACGCATACCATTAAGGTTTTGTGATTTTTGTTGTAATTGCAATTTGTTTTTGTGTTTCTTTGGCATAGTTCACAGATAGTGGTGTAACACATAGTGAAACGTTACTACCTCAATCAGTAGCTGCTGTGAAAAGTAAGAAACCTTCTTCGATAACTAGTGATAAAAGTACGAAACAAGTGTCTTCTTCAAAGGTAATGGGATCACATTTCTCGATGGTGATAACTTTGTAGTTTTACTTGGTTGGATTAGTAGGGTATTGAATTTTATGTAGTTTTACTTGGTTGAGGCCAATAAATTGCTCAATTTTAACACATTGCTAAATTTTTATGTGATTATTTTTCGTAATTTAGGTTAGAGAATGTAGGTTGGCTATTGGCAATAAAACTAACATCGTTGCCGAGGGGATCGTATTCGATAGGAATGGACCGAACGAGAAAATTCATAATATAGCATTGGGAGAAAACAATGTTCGGGTTTCCATTTCTAAAGTTATTTCTTCTAGTGCCATCCTCCCGATACCTGTTCCAAGTGAAATGTATTTTGTGAAAGAGGCTATTGGGTCATATGTTGCTTGGCCCAAAGAGTTAGTGTTGGGATTTGAGGTAAACCATTGGTTCTTATGTTTATCTATAAGTTTGTGTTTGTGCTATGAATGACATTGCTTTCTGACATTTCACATGATTCAATGCAGAATGAAATGGAAGTTAGGAAAAAAGCAGGCCATGAGAAAGAGAAGGATATCTTCGATGAAAGTAGATGTGATATAGTAAACAAGAATGTTGATTGCGATTTGATAACTGCCTTCACCCATAATTTAATTATAATGAAGACGAATCAAATAACGATTCCACTGGAGAAAGAGATGTTTGGAGAAGATAAGGGTCAATGCTATGTTTTTAAGAACGATTTGTTAGACTTTTGTGTATTGAAGCCTTTAGATGTAACGTGCATTGTTGCATACATGAGGTATAACTTGATTTAATCGTGTTATTTAAAATGCGTAGTGACTAATTTAGTTACTTACTTTTACAGGTTCTTGTATGATAAGTTTCAGTGCTCCCGAGAAGAGTTTCAATTCTTCAATCCCGAGTCTTTCAATGGTACAAAAAAATTTGGTTTAACTCGACTTATTGGAAAAAGGCTGGGGAATGCAAAAAAAAGTCAGATTTGTTTCATTCCTTACAATCTCGAAGATATGTAAGTAGTTTAATTTTTTCCACACGAATAAACAAATCTTTATTATATTCTGGACTATATAATTATGACAAAATTCATTTTACAGGTTCCATTGGGTATTGATCGTCATTGATTTGTCCACAAGAACTATTTATTGGTTGGATTCATTGAATACGGTACCCAGTGACAAAGATAAGATGTATATCACTACGTGAGTATAATATAATTTTTAATTTTGTTTGACATGCATGATGAGTGCATTATTATTGAACATTACCTAATACACGTCTTTGAATTCTCTTTACATGTAGTGGGATTAACACATTGAACATCGATGGGAAAAGGCATAACGCATCGTGGAGTTGTATTAAGGTAAATTTATCATATAGTAGGTGTTATATAACATGTATCAACGTTATATATATATACCTTCAAAAGGCTCTGCGGGTCTAATGATAAGGGTGCTCAAGGGGGCACTCCTTTTTTATATATTTTTGCATTGGATATAGTAGCATCTGCCCCTCCTCCAGTGGGAGTCGCCCTCTAAAAGTCTGCCACATACTTGCGATCGGCCATCGGGTTCAGCGAAAGCACTACTGTATACATATATCCAGCTGCTGCATACCGTAAAGGGCATACCAATTTCAGCCATATGGGAATGATCATCCGCAGAGCTTACACAGTAGCCTGCTATGTTCCTCCTTAGTTTCGAATAACTCTTCATACTTTGCTTCGTCATCACATTCCCATCTAGTTAGTATTCGTACACATGATTTTCGGAGACATGTTAAAGTTGAATTCCCTTCAACCATATCGCATAATTCTGCATAATACACCTGAAGGTAACAACATCTCCCTCTCTCCCCAAGATCACCCTTGGTTTATGAAGCAGTTTTTCAGTGAGATTCCTTGTCCTGGACTCGATATTGATTTAGGATGTAAGTGTTTATCAATGACTGATACCTTATTGAAACATCACGTATCTGCTCATATCTTCTTAAAAAATAAGAGAAAGAGAGTCGCCCTTATAATTCAAACCTCAATGGTCATTACCATAATTGGTCCTTGGTTGATTTCCAGAGGTCCCGTGAAAAAGATATTCGTACATTTGATTGGATGGGTTGCCCTTTACATCTTGATAATTCAAACTGGGCTACCCATTCTCCATGCTCGGATCCGATTTCACCACCCCATTTCCAAGCTCCTCAAGACCCACAACCGAGTCATTACCCATCGAACTCTGAAATACCAAAATTCTCAGTATTAACCAAGGCTTTTTATGGGTTTATCCTAAACATTGTATTTGTGCTCTGCCTAAAAAAGCTAAAAGTACCCATAAAACTGGGATTACCTCCTTTGCATTTGAGGTTTTCCTTCATGCGCATTTAGCACATCTGTAGGATAGCAATAGCTAGTCAACCCAACCTTACTTAGCAGCATTGATTTCTGTTCAAGTTAGTTTGTTTCATCTTCATCAACCAATTGTTACAATAACCACATATGCAAAAAAACTAAGACAAGCGAAAACTAAGGAAGAATACGAAACATGCTTCAAAACAAGTGATAATAATATTTTTAGTGTCCACAAATCAACTCAAGAACAATCCTAGTCATTTCATTTTGATTGTTTCCATTGTCTCCAAAGATGCAAAACACGAGAAGTAGTAATACTAATAGCATTATACTTGGGGCAAGATCCTCCACTCTTAGGAGATGGGATAAATCATTTAGCGATACTGCAAACACAAATGAAGCACGGCTCAGAGAGGCGGATGATAAACCGAAGAGACAACTTCTCATATACTATACTGCTATATATATATATATATACTGATGTACTGCTATATACTATACTGATATATATATACTGATATATATATATATATATATATATATATATATATATATATATATATATATATATATATATATATATATACTATATTGCTGCTGTACTGCTATATACGAGTATCTTAGTAGAAAATGTTTCACATCATTGAAACGTTCAAACTATTGGGTATGCTGCATACTAAGCAAAAGTACTTAGACGCTTGTCTAAGTTAATACTACTAAAAACAACAGCTTTAAGTACTGACTTAGAAGTACAAATTAAAAGTAAAAATTGTATCATAAGTAGCAATTCAATAAATAACTCAAAAGAGTAAAACAAAAATGACCAAACTCACCTTTTATTGGCTTGATGTATAAGTGACCACATTCTTTCCTTGCATCAATATAACTCCTAAACCTTCCCTTGATGCATCACAATATACAACATAACTTTTTCCTAGCTCTGTGAGGATAAGTATTGGAGATTAAACGGGAAAAAGCGACTCTCCTAAACGGGAAAAAGCAAGGGCTTACCTTAGAAGCTCTTTTTCAGTTTCCTTTTCACTCTTTCCTAAATCCATTTACCTTGCTATCTATCTAGAGGGAAGGAATCACTCTACTACTTACTAAAAGGAAAAGAGAGGGCGCAGGGGACGTTTGCATATGTATACAGTATATATATGTTGTTGTGTGTGTGTGTATATATATATATATATATATATATATATATATATATATATAACCGTAACAGTGTATTTATATACATTATATATATGCTGTTGTGTGTGTATATATGTATAAATATACACAACAGCATATATATAATGTATATAATGTATACATTATATACATTATATATATATTATAATGTATACATTATATACATTATATATATGCTGTTGTGTATATTTATATACATTATATACATTATATAAATGTTGTTGTGTATATATATATATATATATATATATATATATATATATATATATATATATATGCTGTTATATATATAATAAATACACTGTTAGCATATATATATACATTATATATATGCATATACATTATATATATGCTGTATAACAGTATTATATATATTTGTTATATATATATATATATATATTTGTTAGTATTATATATATTTGTTATATATAGTATTATATATATTTGTTATATATATATGTCTGTTAGTATTATATATATTTGTTATATATATAATACTGTTATATATATATATAACTGTCAATGCTTCAATCGGTAATCAACTTAATTTTTAGACTCTCAACAACTCACATGTCTTCAATGATACAATATCCAAGAATTTTTTTTTGTAAGGAATAGACAAATGTTCAATTTTGCTATCATAGAGACTGAGGTAGTTGGTATATGGCCATGTGAATTTGGAATTTAGTTTTTGAGTACAATCATTTTCAGCTAGATGGATGAGGTGAATGACTCGCTCAGAAAATTATATAGCGCAAGTGTACGCTAATCGCGAGAGTAATAAAAGACCGGTAAGACCGGGGTCGATTTCCGCAGGGAGTTATATGAAGTACCGAGGATATTCTTTCAGTTAAAAATCAATAAACAAGAATAAAAGATAAAAAGAAAAGATGATTTAGGTTATACGTGTTGTAACGAACCAAAGCGAACCAAGACAAATGGAACACTTCACAAAATAGAAACAGGACAAGCGAGATTTATAAACAGGATTATGAAACGATTCTTTAACAAAAGGTTAAGGAGCATTCTCCCACCTCGGATGCGCATAACTCAACGGATTCTTCCGATTAAATCACAATAAAATGGGAATAATATATCAATATCAACAATCCTACATGAAGGATGTCAACCCAACAATATAAGATGAAGGTAACAATATATTATCGAACAAATGCGTTGATGTTGGAGTTAAGTCTTAAAATACAACCCTTACATGATAAGAGAGGATAAAATCCTATGAAACTCCAATCTCAACCCACACACCCATTTATTGGATTTACTCATTGAACCAAGCCAAGAATTAAACTCTCCAAGGTGGGTTTATGCTCCCAACCTAGGGAGATTAGCTACTCATGACACCAACCATATCAAAACACATCATTAAGCTAATAGTAAGTGTAATAACTATAATGAGAATAAGCATTCAAGGCACAAACACAACATTAATTGCACCACACTGTAACAAAGATCAACAAGAAACAATAGAGGAGGAAATTTACTTGCAATAAATGAAGTTGATGATGAAAATGACAAGCAAATTATCTAGCCCTAGGAGAGAGAGAGAAGCCAACAAAAATCCCTTTTATCTATTTCTTTTTTTACACGAATGTAATCAGGTCCTTTACAAGAATAAACCACCACAAATATATACTAAGTGGAAGAAAACCACAAAACAAGGGTGGTAAGGCCAAACCAAAACTGCGGGGGTTTTGCAGAAAATGAAGTACCGGTCGACCGCTGGTCAGTGGCCGGTCGACCGCTCATCAAGGAGAGGGCACACTGTCTCATTTCGAAGGCAAAAGTCAAAACACCGGTCGACCGCTTATCTTGGACCGGTCGACCACTCCTGCAAACATCAGCACTCTCCCCTCTTTTGATACACAACAACGGGGTTCGGGAAAACGCCCATAACTTGGTCATCGTGAACCAAATTGACAAACCGTCAGGGGCAACGCGAAGTTGGCAAGAAGAAATACAACATCCGTGAAGGGTTCGGGTACAAAGCTCGAATGTAGGAATGACAGAATTACCCCTGAAGTTGCGTAAAGCACTGAACGTTCCCGGATGACGCGCACTTGCATCGTTTAACATTCCAATCCCTACAAAAACTCAAATAAACCTCGCAAAGCATATATATATGGAAACCAAGGGTTATACAGTACAAGAGCTTAAATACGTGAAATAACGGTCGCAAGCGTGCGTGCATGCATAATTAACGGGCGCAAGATATACAATATTTGCGACTAATCACACCCCCTAACTTACACATTGCTATTCCCTGGCTATGAAACAAAACAAAACCCGCCACAAAAGTGCGGTGGTATAGCAACAATATAAACACATAAAAAGTGCCACTTTCGCGGGCGCACGGTTGCATTTAGCGAATGCAACAAGCCGTTAAACCGCTAGGTTACCCTAGCGGACGAGTGTTGTCTCGTGAGAGTTTTCAGGGATGATACCCACAAACATCGAATTTCCTCAAAACATGCATGGCCAAACCACCCAATATGCCAAACTCAACAATAATTAGATATTTCAACATATTATTAACAAAGCAAAGGAGAGGTTCTGCCCAATAATCCAAAACTATGAACATTAGAAGAATAACTACATGGAATTGAAACCTCAAATGTGAGTGGTGCGCATGCATATGTAAAGAGATTTGATTAGGTAAAAACGCCTACAACCCGAATAACCATTATAGCATGCTTCCACTCAATCCTCTCCGGATATCACACTCGACAATTAAAAACACTCGGAATAGGGTGTAACACACGGGACATGCGGGCATAAAGAGTAATTGTAAAAGGAAACTAAGCCGCGCACATGTCAAAGAAGGAGAACGCAATATAAAAGTGAAAAAAAATACAATCTCATGAAAGGATATCGCATATTAATCAATGTGAAATGCACATAAATAGATTATCGCTAATGTTCGACCGTTGAATCACGTCACCCTAGGATCAAATAGGACTTTATTGGGTTGTAATGTGGTTTTGGGGTTATGGGAAATGAAATGAAAGGATGTATTTACGGATACAAAAACTGTTCGGAGATGAAGATACTTGGGATAATGGAAAATGGCGGGCAATTTCAAAATTGGAACATGATATCCAAACATGCCTTAAATATATCAATCGTGAGAGTAGCAAGGATTATTGAGTTACTATGAACATAATATACAAATTGCTCTTTCTTTTCTTTTCTTCTTTTTCTTTTCTATTTTCTCTTTTTCTTCTCTATTTCAACTTTCTCTTTTGTTTAAATTGCACCCACACTACACAACATCATTCAATCCCAAATATCATTCCAAAACATAGGTAAGAAAGGTAATGTGTATGGTGTAAAACTCCAATGTGGAGTTGGTTAGGGAATTGGGACGAAAAGAAAGGTCATAATTAGGATCAACGGGGTTGACTAGGGACATGTATAAGGGTAAGGTTAAGGTCATATGGGTTAACAACAAAGAGAGCCTAAGATCCTTTCCTAAAGTTTCATGTGATTCTCGAGACACAACACCGTTGAAAATCATGCTCATGTGATACATCAATTAATATGCAATCAATGAAAAGAAAATGAGATCGCCAACAAAATACGTTATTCAAGAAAGAGAGTAATGTATAAACACTCTGAAACGAAGAAAAGCACGAAACTCGCTAGGTTTTTAGTGTACACAAAGCAACAACAAGATACCAAGCTATAATTGTCCTACCGAATGATTTAGAAAATATGCTCAAGTGCTCATGGGTTTCAAGGTTTAATTCATGCATTTATCCCCAATGTTGAATAATATAAGGACTAGAGTTTAATAACATGAAAGAAATAGAGAATACATTATTGAATTAGCAATCGGATAGGGAAATTATTAAGTTTATCATAGGAAAATAGGGCAAAATGCCCAAAAGAGGGAAAAGAAATAAAGAAAAAAAAAATTATTTTTTTAATTTTTTATTATTATTATATATATATATATATATATATATATATATATATATATATATATATATATATATGTGTGTGTGTGTGTGGCACACGAGGGATGAAAAAGAAATTGAGATGCCGATGAAAAAGAAATTGAGATGCCTAAACACACACCCTAACTTGAATCGCACATTGTCCTCAATGTAATTAAAAGACATTATGAGAAAAAGAGGAAGCAGAATAAATCACCCCAATTTAGAGTGAAGTCCGAGGTTATCAACGTGCGCCCTATACCAACATAAGAAAAACAAAAATATGTACCACAATGATTAAGTTAGAAAGAAACATGCCATGAGTCTCAATAGTTTAGAGGGGTTGAAATGCAGATACTAGATAATTGATGGTGGACATAGGATTTGAAAAAATGTATACACATCAAAATCTAATAATTCAACAACAACTAAATTATCATTACTAATATCATAGAATTCAGTACAAGCATCTTAATCAATGTGAAAAACAGAGAATACATAGTTCGCATAGTCGCCCCCAAAAATGAAGCAAATCATCAGCCATCAGAAAAAACCACCCAATATGCCCCATACACTAGACTAGAAACCCGCACCACTGGATGAACCCGGATTAGCTGGGTCGTACGGACTCTGAAAATGCGGCGGAAGCGGCGCCTCAGGGCCATGCTGCTGGATATAGAGATCACGCATCATGGACTGGACCATATGAAACTCGTGTCGCCGCTCGGTCCGGTCCTGGATCTGTTCAACCCCATACTGGTCAAACCGGGACTCCAAAGTCGCCAGCCGTAACTGGGTCTCTTCCCATATGCGCTCGTGCTGTGCCTCGAACGCCGCAAAGCGGGCGTCGGTAAGTGCGATAGGCACCTCAGTGTGCTGGCCTGAGCCCTGCTCTGCCCTCCTCAGCTCTGTCTCCTCGTCAACATCCACAACGACCACTCTCGGCCTCTTCTGAACTGCCGGCTCACCCCAGTAGTGCTGCAAGCACCTCCTGATGTTATCTCTAGTTAGGATGGGTTTGGGGTCCACTTTCCTATCCGAAGGGAGCTCGGGGCACTTGGCTTGAATGCAAATTTGTGTCACTATACCGGGCAATGGAAGGGAGACGTTCCATGCCTTTTCCTTAGATGCCAAATACATTTGATCCAAAAAGTATTGCGGGAGATTAATGTCTCCCGATTGCTTCAGAAGTGTGTAGAGGAAAACAGCATGCTTATGGCGTACCTCGGATCTATTGTTGGTGACCATCAAACAATGCACGTTGACATAGTGCAACAGCCTTGGTAAATCTGCCATCGCGGCCGACCGGAACATCTTCTTGGTCCAAACCTCTCCCGGGGCAAGAAACTCCATAAGTGTGTCCAAATCAAAGGTCGCCTCATCAGAGAGGCTCACAAATGGGAACGGGTCAGCCACATTGCCCATCCAGCGGGCCAAGTCCTTCCGCCTAAACGTGATCCGAACTCCACGTACAAAAGCCTCGAAAACACCCTTTTCTCCCTTGCATTTGATCAAAGAGGCATAGAAAATGCGCACCAGTTCTTCATTTATCGTGAATGGACTTCCCACCAACGAGTCCCAATTATACCGCTTAAGAATGGACAAGACTGGATGGGGAAGGTCATCCATTTTCCACGCCAAATTGATTGCAAGCGGGCGTTTTGAAGTTGAAAAGAATGCCTCAAACCACTCCTTTTCTTGGGCACAACGGAACCCATCGATGCCTTTAGGAGGCACGCATCGAGACAACTTGTATTTGTCAACGTCACCCATTATACCTGCAAAACAGAAATTAGTACAACAGTGTAGTTGAAACTAAATTTGCAATGGTAAGGACTGAATTTGCAAGCAAGAAAATGTCCAAAAGATGAAAATGTGTTCATTGAGGCATTTGAACAAACACTTAGCGTGCAAAACCGGAAAACAGGGGTATGGAGCAATTTTGTACTAACCAAGATCCCCCATTCATGGCAATCTCAAGAATAAACATTAACATTTTGCCATGAATGGGATTTTAACGAGAAAGCAGTTTGCAAGGTAGCAAAAATAGGGTGAGGGCACAATTTGGGGCAACAACAAATACAAGCTACAACATTCAATTCAGCAACACAATCAATGGAAAATATGTGTGTGAGTGAGAAAGTGAGTGGAACAATGAGAGCATCAAAAACAAATAAAAAATTATTCCCAAAAACCCCAACAAAAATCAACCCAAAATCACGAAATATACCCAAGAATACCCACAATCAGTAAATGCAATATGAAAATAGTAGTGGGATTCATACCTTGAATGATGGAGGAGGGTAATGGAAGTGGAATGGGAGAGAAAAATGGACTTAGGGCTTAATTTTAAGAATTTCGGGTGAAGAGAGAATGGGAGAAGTTGAGAGAGTATAAGAGAAATGAGGGGGAAATGAAACGGCTAGGGCAAAATAACTGAGGCGTGCGGTCGACCGCTGGTCTGGGACCGGTCGACCGCACTTTATATTTAAGCCTGGCACTTGAGACAGTATGCTCGATAAAAAACAACCGGTCGACCGCTGGTCTTTGACCGGTCGACCGCACTTTACAAAAACCTTTGGAGTGGAGACAGTGGGCTTAGAATGGTTTCAGCGGTCGACCGCTGGTACTTGACCGGTCGAACGCGACTCTGTTTTTCAATCCACCTCACCTTCTGCTAAAACCTCAACTAAATCAACAATTCTCTCAACACGACTACGGGACGCTCTCGGGGCGATAGATATATAACCGAATGTGCATAAGCACGATTGCCTCGGAATCAATATGAAACGAGGCAATCCAAAAAAAAATAGGGACAATCCGAAACCTACGTCGTGACACCCTCCGAGGGGACCGCAAGAGGTGGATCCTCAAGAGGTATTTCAGCAAGCTCGGGATTGAACCCCTCCAAGAAAGGCTTGAGCCTCTGCCCATTCACCTTAGAAATGGTTCCAGTTATTGGGTTTAAAATGTCGACGGCACCGTGATCGTGTACCTTTTGCACCACGAACGGTCCGTTCCACCGGGATTGCAATTTCCCGGGAAAAAGGTGGAGGCGAGAGTCATAGAGTAGGACTTTGTGGCCCACCTCCAAGTGCTTGCGCACTATCCTTCTATCATGAAAGGCCTTGGTTTTAGCCTTGAAGATACGAGAATTCTCGTATTGATCGTTCCGCAACTCCTCAAGTTCGTTGAGTTGGAACTTACGAAGGTCACCCCCTTCGTTAATGTCAAAATTGAGCTTTTTTACAGCCCAATATGCCCGGTGCTCAAGCTCAACCGGCAAGTGACAAGCTTTCCCATAAACCAAACGGTACGGGGACATTCCGAGGTGTGTCTTATAGGCCGTCCGATACGCCCATAGCGCGTCGGTTAACCTATACGACCAATCCTTAGTTAAAGGATCCACAGTCTTCTCAAGAATGCCCTTTATCTCCCTGTTTGCCAATTCTGCTTGGCCATTGGTTTGCGGGTGATAGGCGGTGGCAACCTTATGGGTTACCCCATATTGCGACATCAAGCGGCGGAATATATCGTTACAAAAGTGGACGCCTTGGTCGCTTATGAGTGCTTTGGGTGTGCCGAAGCGAGCCAAGATGTTCTCTTTGAGGAATTTCAACACCACCTTGGCGGTATTGTTCCTTGTAGGCACGGCTTCAACCCATTTTGATACATAGTCGACTGCGACTAAAATGTACTCAAATTGATTGGACTTTGGGAACGGACCCATGAAGTCTATTCCCCAACAATCGAAAATTTTGATTACGAGAATAGGGGCAAGGGGCATCATGTTCCTTTTTGTTATCTTCCCAATAGATTGGCAACGGGCGCAACTTTTACATAAGGCATGCGCATCTTTAAAGATCGTTGGGCAATAGAAACCGCATTGTAAAACTTTGAGAGCGGTCTTTTGGGAAGAAAAGTGTCCCCCACATGCACCTTCATGACAAAACAACAAGACACTTGCTATCTCATCATTTGGGATACACTTGCGTATGATTTGGTCCGGACATAGCTTGTACATGTATGGATCATCTATGAAAAATGACCGGGCCACCATAGAAAGTCTCTCCTTGTCCTTAGCTGAAAAGTGCGGTGGGTAGGCCTCGGTGACAAGGAGATTAGCGATATCAGCAAACCATGGCAACGTAGAAACGGCCATGAGTTGCTCATCCGGGAAGCACTCTCGGATTGGGATGGGGTCGATATGATCATGATCAAATGTAAGTCGGGATAAGTGATCCGCAACTACATTCTCCACCCCTTTTTTGTCTTTGATAGAGAGGTCAAATTCTTGAAGGAGGAGAACCCAACGAATGAGCCTACTTTTCGCATCCTTCTTAGAAAGAAGGTACTTAAGTGCGGCATGGTCGGTGAAACACACAATGGGAGATCCAACCAAGTACGCCCGGAATTTGTCCAACGCGAAAACTATTGCCAGTAGCTCTTTCTCCGTGGTGGAGTAGTTCATCTGTGCACTGTCTAGCGTGCGACTAGCATAAGAAATCACGTGCGGTTTTTTATCCCTCCTCTGACCAAGTACCGCCCCCATGGCATAATCACTCGCGTCGCACATAAGCTCGAATGGAAGGGTCCAATCGGGCGCTTGCATTATAGGGGCGGTGGTCAACATCGATTTCAATTTATCGAAAGATTCCTGGCACGAATTACTCCACAGAAACGGAGCATCTTTAGCAAGAAGAGCGCACATGGGGCGTGCGATCGAGCTAAAATCCTGAATAAAACGTCGGTAGAAATCGGCGTGACCAAGAAAGGACCTTACATCCTTGAGGTTTTTCGGAGCGGGAAGGTTGGCTATAACTTCGGTTTTAGCTTTGTCAACTTGAATACCGTCGTTGGAGACGATATGGCCCAAAACTATCCCTCGTGTCACCATGAAGTGACACTTCTCCCAATTGAGAATAAGGTTATTCTCAATACACCTCGCTAGCACTCTTTTCAGATTGGCTAGGCAATCATCATATGTATTACCAAAGACACTGAAGTCGTCCATGAAGACTTCTACAATGTCTTCCACCATGTCACTGAATATGCTCAGCATGCACCGTTGAAATGTTGCCGGTGCATTGCAAAGACCAAACGACATTCTCCGGAAGGCAAAAGTGTCGTACGGGCAAGTGAACGTGGTCTTCTCTTGATGCTCGGGGGCTATTTCGATTTGATTTTACCCCGAGTATCCATCAAGAAAACAGTAATACATATGTCCGGCTACCCGTTCTAGGATTTGGTCAAGAAAGGGTAATGGAAAGTGATCTTTCCTTGTGACCGCGTTAAGCTTTCTATAATCAATGCACACGCGGTAGCCGGTAGGAATGCGTGAGGGTAAAAGGTCACCCTCCGCACTCTCGACAACAGTGACACCCGACTTCTTTGGCACAACTTGTGTCGGGCTCACCCACTCGCTATCGGAAATGGGGTAGATTATCCCCACATCCAACAATTTGATTACCTCCGCCATCACCACCTTACTCATAATCGGGTTCAACCGTCTTTGCATTTGACGGGTGGGTTTGGCATCTTCCTCTAAATAGATGCTATGAGTGCAAATGGAGGGATTGATCCCTTTTAAGTCTGAAATGCACCATCCTATAGCACTCTTGTGTTCTCTCAACACCCCAAGTAAGGCCTCCTCTTGACAATTGTCAAGGTTCGCCGCTATAATCACCGGAAAAGTGTTCTCACCACCTAGGAAAGCATACTTGAGCTCCTTTGGCAAGGTTTTGAGCTCGAGGCTAGGCATTGAAACACTCGACGGGAAAGGAAAAGAGTCGCGTGGGGGTAGTTTCTCAAAGTGGGATATCCACATCGAGTCTTCGCTAACCCCGTCGCTTTCATTATGCGTGAGGTTACTTCCACCGTCACCATCTATGTTGTTACCATCCAACCCTTCATTCACCTCCTCAAAGTGCTCGAGGGAATCACACATGTCCACTAACTCCCCATTCAGTGAAAAACAGTTTGCATAAAGGGCATCTTCACAGCCCTTATCATTGAGGAGCAAACCGCTTTCCAGGGAGTTAGCTAGAATTGCCTCTAATGGATCTTGAAAATGGGAGAGGTCAAAACAATCTTGCACAAGTGTGTCGATACAAGCCACAGACTCAACCGCATCCTCACTCTCATTGCTAAATTGGGGTTGCTTGAGGAGGTTGAACACATTGACCTCAACCGTCATGTTCCCAAATGAGAGTTTCATCACCCCGTTTCTGCAATTGATGTTCGCATTCACGGTGGCGAGAAATGGGCGCCCAAGAATGATAGGGATTTGTGCAGTCCCATTGGGCACAGGTTGAGTGTCCAATATGATAAAATCTACCGGGTAGTAGAAAGAATCAACTTGGACAATCACGTCCTCTACAACTCCTCTAGGTATCCTAGTCGAACGGTCGGCTAGTTGTAACGTGACAGGAGTTGATTTAATATCATCGAGCTTTAACTCGAGATATACCGAATAAGGAAGCAAGTTTACACTTGCTCCTAAATCGAGGAGGGCGCGTTCAATTCTAGTCTCCCCAATCACACATGAAATGGTGGGGCAACCCGGGTCTTTGAATTTTGGGGCTAGTTCATTGGTTATGATAGCACTAGCTTGGGCGGCCATGTATGCCTTTGAGCGCACACTTTGTCTCCTTTTGACCGTACACAAGTCTTTTATAAACTTGGCGTACTTGGGCACATGTTCAATTGCCTTTAGGAGGGGGATGTTCATGTTCACTTGCTTGAACAACTCGAGAAACCCCTCTTCGGAGGCTTTTGTGGGCTTTACCCTAAGTCGTTGAGGAAAAGGTGCCGGAATGGGACAAATTGGGCCTTTCACAACAATAGGCTCATCTCCCTCTTTGGGGATGTCATCATCTATGTTAGCGGGACCGTGCAATGGCACGTCCTCAGTAGCAACGGCTTTGCCTTGGGATTTAGCATGAATGGGCGGCTCCGGCGATGGTCGCACAACTTTGTTGTCGACCGTTTTGCCGCTCCTAAGGGTGGCAATACCCTTAGCATGCTCAGTGTGCGACGTAATCGAGGTGGAGCCCTCATTACCCATTTGGATTTTGGGATTGGGTTGAGGTTGTGCCGGGAGAAGGGGTCTCGCGACTCCTTGGGAATTCTGAACCAACTGAGCAAGAGAGATTTGCATCTCTTGCATAGTGCGCGCCATTTGCGAGATAGACTGTTCAAGTTGTGACACTTTTTGAACAGTCGCATATTGTTCCTCATTATGGCGCCTCTGAGGCGGTAAATACGAAGCGGGTGTTGTTGTGATTGATATGGGGGCGGTTGTTGAAATTGGGGGGGCTGACACGGGCCTTGAAAGTTCGGAGTTGGGTCTATTTGAGAATTGGAGTTATGGTCCTTCCAACTCATCAGAGGATGGGTTGTCCTCCAACTAGGATTGTAGGGAGGGTTATTGGGATCGAACGGGGCATTGGAGTATTGCTTCCGATATGCCCCTATAACATTGGCTTGCTCTTGCAACTGGCCTTTAATGCTAGGGAGTGACGGACACTCCCTCGTTTGGTGGCCAATGTTGTCACAAATAACGCACACAACTTCCTCCACAACAGAAACCTTTTTGACGGTTTCCATGGGTGGGGGTTGTTGTGTGAGTTGCATTGCGTCAATTCTACGACATAACTGGTCATACTTGGCTTGAGTATCTTGATTTTCCTGTAGGATACTCAAACCACTGGTTTGCCCACGAGGGACCGGGTTATCGCGAACAGTTCGGTCATAAGGGTTCGATGTGTCCCATCCCCGAGATGTCTTTGAGACAAACTCGAAATGGGCCTCTACCTCCTCACTACTCAAGTCTACAAGACTACCTTGACACATTGTTTCGACCAATTGTTTGGTCAAAGGATTAAGCCCTCCGTGAAAGATTGAAATTAATCGCATCTGATCAAAATTGTGATGCGGGCAAGACCGCTTTAAAGATTTAAAGCGTTCCCAACATTTGTCAAACGTCTCATGATCATATTGTTGAAAGTTTTGAATTTGTTTCATGAGCGCGTTTGTCTTATGTATGGGAAAGAATTCCTTTAAAAAGAGGTCCTGCAGCTGCTGCCAATTCCCCACAGAGTTGGGGGGAAGGGTAATCAACCAATCTTTCGCTTTGTCTTTAATGGAAAATGAAAATAACTTAAGCCGCACAAGATCGGGTGTGCAATTTTGATCGGAAAAAGTGTTGCACACCTCTTCAAAGTCTCTTATGTGGCGATAAGGGTTTTCATTTTCCATCCCGTGAAAGGAAGGCAAAAGATTAATCATACCATTCCGAAAGTGGAAAGCTCCGTGGTTAAACGGGAATGTGATGCATCCGGGCACGGAGACTGTCTCCGGTCGGAGGTAATCGCCAAATGATTGGCGCACAGGGGCAGCAGCCCGCGGGGGCGCATAATTATACTCCATATGGGGATCAAAAGATCGTACCGAGGGGGGTGCACTCGGGTATTGTGATATGGACGGCAAGTCTGTCTGGGATGGCGCCGTATTAAGCGAGTACCGATGTTGAGACGATTCCCCAGGGTTATTGAAGAGATTATTTGAGCCTTCAGAAGAAAATAGTGGTCTGTAGTCCCCGGCGATCCCTTGGTTCGAAGCGTTGCTCATTAGGACAGAAGACCTATCCTTCACAAACAACACTAGCTCAAACAATTAAATGCAAAAGGTTTATCGACAAAGAACTAAATCAATATAGTCGTTACTAATAATTCCCCGGTAACGGCGCCAAAAACTTTGACTCGCTCAGAAAATTGTATAGCGCAAGTGTACGCTAATCGCGAGAGTAATAAAAGACCGGTAAGACCGGGGTCGATTTCCGCATGGAGTTATATGAAGTACCGAGGATATTCTTTCAGTTAAAAATCAATAAACAAGAATAAAAGATAAAAAGAAAAGATGATTTAGGTTATACGTGTTGTAACGAACCAAAGCGAACCAAGACAAATGGAACACTTCACAAAATAGAAACAGGACAAGCGAGATTTATAAACAGGATTATGAAACGATTCTTTAACAAAAGATTAAGGAGCATTCTCCCACCTCGGATGCGCATAACTCAACGGATTCTTCCGATTAAATCACAATAAAATGGGAATAATATATCAATATCAACAATCCTACATGAAGGATGTCAACCCAACAATATAAGATGAAGGTAACAATATATTATCGAACAAATGCGTTGATGTTGGAGTTAAGTCTTAAAATACAACCCTTACATGATAAGAGAGGATAAAATCCTATGAAACTCCAATCTCAACCCACACACCCATTTATTGGATTTAATCATTGAACCAAGCCAAGAATTAAACTCTCCAAGGTGGGTTTATGCTCCCAACCTAGGGAGATTAGCTACTCATGACACCAACCATATCAAAACACATCATTAAGCTAATAGTAAGTGTAATAACTATAATGAGAATAAGCATTCAAGGCACAAACACAACATTAATTGCACCACACTGTAACAAAGATCAACAAGAAACAATAGAGGAGGAAATTTACTTGCAATAAATGAAGTTGATGATGAAAATGACAAGCAAATTATCTAGCCCTAGGAGAGAGAGAGAAGCCAACAAAAATCCCTTTTATCTATTTCTTTTTTTACACGAATGTAATCAGGTCCTTTACAAGAATAAACCACCACAAATATATACTAAGTGGAAGAAAACCACAAAACAAGGGTGGTAAGGCCAAACCAAAACTGCGGGGGTTTTGCAGAAAATGAAGTACCGGTCGACCGATGGTCAGTGGTCGGTCGACCGCTCATCAAGGAGAGGGCACACTGTCTCATTTCGAAGGCAAAAGTCAAAACACCGGTCGACCGCTTATCTTGGACCGGTCGACCGCTCCTGCAAACATCAGCACTCTCCCCTCTTTTGATACACAACAACGGGGTTCGGGAAAACGCCCATAACTTGCTCATCGTGAACCAAATTGACAAACCGTCAGGGGCAACGCGAAGTTGGCAAGAAGAACTACAACATCCGTGAAGGGTTCGGGTACAAAGCTCGAATGTAGGAATGACAGAATTACCCCTGAAGTTGCGTAAAGCACTGAACGTTCCCGGATGACGCGCACTTGCACCGTTTAGCATTCCAATCCCTACAAAAACTCAAATAAACCTCGCAAAGCATATATATATGGAAACCAAGGGTTATACAGTACAAGAGCTTAAATACGTGAAATAACGGTCGCAAGCGTGCGTGCATGCATAATTAACGGGCGCAAGATATACAATATTTGCGACTAATCAGTGAACTTGATAGTTTTGTTGTTGGAGTATTTTATATTTTTTGAGTAGGGTGGATAGTCCTGTAAAGAGAGGAAATTCTGCCCAAAATTATTATAGTTTTTACAATTATTTGTGTTGTATAAAAAATATTTTAGACTTGTACTCTTTTATTATTTGTTCAGTAATAATGTTTTGTGTTAACTAGTGCCCAATGCAACGAAATGGTACTCTTTATTGTGGATATTTTGTGTTGAAGTTCATGAAGTACTTCATGGAGGATCCTTCCATACCTTTTGAAACAAAGGTATGTTACCAATGTTCTCTTTTTGTCCTATTATATAAAATATTGTTTAGTTATTAACTATTATATACCGTAATAATAAATTCAATTCTATCTTCAATTTTTTAGATGAGAAGATTGTCCGATAAAGTGACATACACGTTGAATGAACTAAATGAAGTTCAAATGGAGTTCATTGAGTTCATTACGGATTATATATATTAGGTATTTCCGAGTAATTGTATTTTGTTATGTTGTAATGACAATGTGTTGAGATGATTGTGTTTTGATGAAAACTATGTTGATTATATTTGATTGCAGGGTTACTCATTCTGGGTTGGATAGCGTCGAGAACAAATTGGATCGAACATTTCGTTCGACAACGTCCTAGCTTGAGTAGTATTTTGGATTGTGATTCTTATGATGTAATACGCAATGCTAGTTTTTGGATATTGTGATGTATCATCACTATTTTTAGGATATTATCACGTAAATAACTAGGTTGCCATTTATTTCAATTTTACATTTTGTTGGATTGGTTGTTACCCCTTGGGTGGATAGTCCAATAAACAAAGGAGACTCTGTCCATTTTTTTTTTAAATTGACACTTTGTTTATTTGAGGCACAATGTTATTTTCTTTGATGAATATTGTATATTTCAAGTTATATGTGAATTTGTTTGATGAAATTTAGACTATTTGAATGTTGTTCGACTATTTATTATCTATTTACAAGGGTTGATTTAACCTCAAATAATAGTTGTCTATTAATGGAGTAATATTTTTTTTTTAAATTTTTATATCAACATTTATGTCAGTTTCGATAAAACTCTCATAAAATTACTAAAATTGACATAAATGTGATGTTATTTATGTCAGTTTTTTGTGAAAATGTGATTAAAAACATGGTGAATATCGTAGTTTTTATGTGTGTTCTTAAAAACTGAGATAAATGTGATCTTATTTATGTCAGTTTTACGAACATTTATGTCAGGACTTTATATGTCAGTTTTGAAAAATTCTAAAACTGACATAAATGGTCATTTATGTCAGTTTTTGACTGACATAAATGATCATTTTTCTTGTAGTGCTCCCTCTAAAATGAAAATGCTTACTTTCAAGTAAGCTCTCAAATAAGAATCCCTGATATGTAGATTTTTTTTTCTTCATATTTCAATTCCATAGATTAACATATTGTCTTGTGTATCTTTTTTCCAGATCTGAAAAACAGTTACAACTCGTCAAAAGAGAAGACATCAATGCCGAAGAAGATTTGTTCGAACGATTAACAAATGTATATATACAATATTGCATCCTCTTTATTACCTTGTTTGGAGGAATATCTTGTACAAGATATACAGATACATTAATGATTCCATCTGACATGGTACCAAACAAAAGTCTGAAAATCGGGGATGGAGAGAAAATAAACCAGTCAAGTGCATCGACTCATGTAACCGAGGAAGGTGAAGATATGAAATTGGCTAGATTGTTAAAGGAAAAGGGGAACTGGTAATCATTGAAGAAGAACGAGTGGTAGAGAACAATTACTTCTTTTAACAAGTTCTATATCAAGATCAATGAAGATGAGAGAGCAAATGACTATCCACTTCTCGCGTATTATAAAGAAACAACGCAGGAAACTGATGAATATATTATATTTGACAGCAATTTTAATACCAATGATCCTGATCAACTTCCCTAGAGCATACTTCATAACTGGTCTTTATACAATTCGAACTGAAGATTGATTTCCTTGGAGCTTCTCCCTATGAAACCATGTGATGATATTGATGTGGAAATTTAAGGATTGGGGACTATGACGCCTGATGATGGAAGTGGATTTTGTATTGATGCTGAATCTAGTTGCTCTTCATATTATTTGGGAGCACCAATATATTTGCGTTCAATAAAGGAGTGGATGATTGAATTTGGTTCACCAATGGTTTTCATTTCAATCCGAACAAATATGGCTTGGTAAGTTTCTTATATTTCCCCTCTCCCCCATGTGTTGTGTTGGTGTATATTTTCTAAAATTAATTAAATGTTATAAATGCTTATAGTGTGGTGTGTATTCAGGGCCAAACGAATTTTATTATTGCATAACATCTGGTAAGAGAAACTAACCTGTTACATTTAATTCAAAGGAAATGAATTGTGATATATGACGAAAGGTTACATATATTATATACACTTACACATTATATTGCAATTGTTTTTGAGTTATATCCTACTTGGGCTACTGGTCCAGCCAAGAGTAAAGGTTGAGACGATGGCGATACACTGAGTATAGATAATAGAGGACTAATGGGACCTGTTTTCAGCACTTATGATTATGAGAAGGAATCTGGAAATGATTCAAATTTAGATTCTATATATGTGCTCGCGAGAGAAGGGGAAGTTGATAACTTGCTTAAATGGATGAGAGCGGTGTTTCTATAGATATGAAGGATATTGAGGGTAGGACGCCTCTGCACTGGGATGTAGATTATGGCCATCTTAACATTACGGAACTACTTTTAAATAGGAATGATGATGTAAAAGCAAAGGATAATGATGGCCAAACACCACTGCATGACGCTGTTATTTGTGAGAGAAAATCCATTGCTGAGTTTCTTGTGAAACAAAATGCTGACACGGATATAAAAGATGTCAAAGGTTACCGCCCTGCTGATCTATGCGACTTGAACTGACCTTTGATAAAACGCTTGGTATGATCAGTTTTGATAGTTCCCTTCCCAACTAATCAAACCATCGACACTTGCTGGTGGATTGTACATGCTATATATCTCCAACCTTTTTAATCTTTATATCATATGTGGAAATTATTTACTCACACTAATCCTTTTGAATGTTACCCTGTTTTTGATTTAGTGCCACGTTTGTTTACAAGTTATATTCTTTATAGATTTCAGAAGGTGAAGTGCACAAAATAATTAGTATTTTGTATATCGTATTTTTGAAAGATCATTTACGCGCGTGCATTCATAGAGTGGTTGGCCAAATCGAAATGGAGTGGTTGCTCGCTTAATTTTTTTTTCTTTTCACTTTCATCCTCCAATAGTGGTACACTGGCCTCCTTAATTTTTTCCCCGGTTTGGACTCTTGTAGTGTAGAACCTCTTTGTCTACTGAGTTCAGTCCTCGAATTCTGGGGTCTTAAAATGTAATTTATATAAATATGTCCATATATTTGTTACTCTTGAATGATGGTTTTATATATTTACCATCTTCCCAACTCTCAACTTTAATTTAAATGTCTTGTTTATAGTCTTGTGCTAGGTATTTGCTTCCTGAGTTGGCCTCTTTATGCTTTAAAATCTGGCTAATTATGCTTTTTCTACTGAATGGCTTATTTAAAATGTATTTATATGCTTCCCCAGATGCTGTAACAAAGGAAATATCTAAAGGATAACTTTTTTGATCAGTATTGAAATGCATACATATCTGATCGAAGTGATAAAATAACAGAAATAATACCTCAGCATAAGCATTGATCCCTGTGTTTCGGAGATCGATACAGTAGGTCTTATCTTCCCCAGTTCTGTGGATAGTCAAATCAGGCACACTGCATTGGAGCTGCTGCACTATATTCCCCCTTTACAAAATTACATTCTGGAGCTTTTAATGAACGAGAAACCAGATCATATGAAAAGGAAGCCGAACCGATATTCATTATTGATGTTTTAGAAAATAATGGGGTGAGTTATACTCTTACCCTCCTTTTTTACTGTATTTTTCTCCACCCTTGGGTTCTGGTTGGTTCGAGTTGAAAGATAAATGGTGAATTTTTTTTGCACTCGTTAAGATTAATTGAATAATTCTTTTGTTGCGTTGTTTCCTTTTGGCCTAAATCACAAGTTAGGCTACCCCATATCCCCATCACGAGTCGTGACTTGAACTATGTATCTTCTTGTGATATTGAGTTTTTTCCTTCTACCTTTATTTTTGAAATGCCACTTGGCTGGTAAAAAGTGCATTGAAAACATGAGTTATCCTCCAATAATTGAACTCATATCACTCTGTACATTGAGAGTGTGTGCGGAACTCCATTTCCAAGTTTGGGAATTGGTAAAAACTTAGCGAGTGTTTTTGGGAACTTTAATTCCAATATAAAAATTGAAATTGAAGCACAAATAGTTCAACTTTTGAAATAACTTTGCTTCAAATACAATTCTGAAGATTGGATTTGGGGCTTCAGCACACCCTTAGTTCAGAATTTTGATCCAATTAAATTCTAAAGACACCAAACACATCATGATTTATTTTAAAATTTAAAATCTAATAATTAGTTTTGATGTAAACTTTATTTTCAGGTTAGAGGTTATTTGGCAACTTGCTTATATTACACCAATTGAGTTGGGTTGAAAGACCCGTCAGTCCTGCGATGCAATGGAAATCGTTACATACTAATTGTCCATTGGAAGGTTAGTTTAATTATTTCGTTCTCTCTTATTCATCTCGTGGAAGTTACATACTCATTGACTTAAAAGTTTCAAAATTGTCATTTTAGCCAGTCCCTATTCAAGCCCCATCCCAAAAAAGAACCAATAATTCATTTAGAAATTAGAAATGCATAACATTTTCAAAGTGCTGGAAACGGAAAAAGTACATAAAATTGATAGCGGGGAATATATGAAATGGAAATTGTTAAAGTTACATGCATCCGTTTACTTACTAGTTATCCAAAGTTACTAAACTAATCGATCATCGAGTATTGATTATGCTTGCTAGTTATTATTCTTTCTTTCTTTCATTCTTTTTTTCTATAAGAAGTGTACAAGTTATTGATGAAGATTAAGATGTAACTACAATAGGAAAGTGTGACACCCCGCCTAATTAAATACCGGGCGATCACTCCTTTATTAAATTAAAATCAAGGTGAACAGTTGGTTCATTCTTAGCATCACTGTCGTAAAAATAACTTTTTCAATTTAAACACCTTAATTAATTAAGCTAAGTGTCAAAACCATTATAGACATTACTTTCCAAATTCTATTTATAACCAATGATTTAAACTTTACATAATTCAATATTAAAGAATCACACCACAATTATCCTGGAACATATAATCCAAATAATTTAAACATTCAACAACTAAATCCCAACATTTAAAACTTAAAGTAAAACATCCAGACAGTAATAAATCCCAAAGTGACAATACTAGAAATAAATGAATCACAATGTCCAATAAAACAACTGGATAATGGAAATGGGCGACACATTCCCAACTGAATAAATATGCTAGGAGTGGAATCAAATAAATGAAGTCGTCTAAGCAAGAGGCCTGCAACTCCCACCTAAGATGCAACGCGTTCCTTCCAAAGGATCCTATGCAAGATGCCCATGTGGCTGGGCACCTGTAATATATACATATATATACAAGAGAGAAAGAATAATAGAATCGGGTCAGAGCCCGATAGTGTAAATGATTTAAATTTGTTTAGCAAGTATTTAAAATGTTTATAGGCCAATGCAACAACATATTAGTGCGACACTCTCTTGAGAAATTCTCACATCTCTTCTAATGTGCACGTCTATCGCACTAATCTTCCCAACTGTTTGACTTATCTTAGGTTACTCGTAATATTTAAAACTGGACTATTTAATCGTTTAAGAGGATAATTTCATTTGAACACAAAGTTCTCATTTAAACCTTATTTGCTAATAAAGTTTCCCAGTGTCCCATTATACTTTTCAAAACAAGTATTTCCGAGTTGAAGTCATGATTCATTTCTTACTTACCATAAACACAATAGGGAGTTCCAAATTTCAGAAATTCATATATATATTAAATACTCGTATAATATATATATTCTAACAGCACCCCACATAAAAATTATGGTGCGGGCATACTCTGCTATCCAATCCCCGTATTACTCGTACTAAGGGAAATACAAGTTCGGAATTACTCTCGAACTGTATTAACACATACACAAACAATATTGAGGCGAAGCATAGATTCCAAGTCTCTAAGAGGTCAGTACATACCCTCATGTCTCTTAGGACCGTCTGACCATCGATCAGATAGCCTGTGCCAAGGATATCTATCTTCTAGGGTACGAGTCAATATCCCCCATAAAGGTCCCATCGAGATAAGACTGTCCCAGCGCGGTAACCTCAGGGATAGCAAGTAGCGCGGGCATGATTTTCACACGTATATAATATATGCATAAACACAGTCATATAAATATACTACTTTTACCATATCAAATTTAGGTTCATCTCATAACCCATAAGTATAACATTTATCCTTATTTCTCATTATTTAGTTATCGCTTATAATGGTTCGTCTCTTACTTTAATTTGAGGGATTATTCCAACTCACTACGTAACACTCATGGACTCTATCCTCCCAAGTGTAGAATTCAGTAGGTACTCATTTATTTTTCCAACGTAACTATTTTACGCGTCTCTCCCTTTAATGCATAATTTTCTCGTCCCTTATATGTAAATATCCCAAAAATATACATCCCGTCTTACATTAAAGGTCTCATAATTATTAATAAGTCCTACTGGTCTCCTTTACCTTCCAAATTATTTTAATAAGGATGCCCAAATATTTCTACTCATTTAATTTGAATTTAACTATTTTCAAAGGGGAAATGTGAGTCTGCCAGAAGGAGTCGATCGATCGACGGCAGGAGCTCGATCGATCGATGCGTCGATCGATCGACACCCCTGGTTCGATCGATCGATCAAACAGGTATACGAATTCTGCAGATTAACAGTTACGAGTTTCATAATCTAACCTTAATCAAATCCAGATTTTTCACACCCAAACTCCCTAAAATTTGTACTACAAATAGTATAAACCCATATTGTACATCTTCAACGTAAAGCATGCCGTTTTTCATCAATAACATAGGCCAAAACTCATAAATCTCAAGAACCCTATAATTTCTTTAACATGGTTCTAATCAGTCTTTTTCCAGAAATTTCTACTCCTAATTTAACATAAATTCGTAGTTAAGCCTCTACATGTGAAGGGGTTTCCAGATTATCATTCAAATCATTACTACATGCGATTTTCCTATCTCCAACATGAATTTTCTTCTACCAAACTCATCCTAATCACCCTAGACTAACATGAACGATGCATTAATGAAAATAAGCAAGATAAATACTTGCCTGGAAATTTCAAAGTTCTGGTTGGTGGACGAATTTGGTGTTGTCGCGTTTCCCGTCGCGCGATCTACGCGTTGGTGGTGGTGGCAGTGCATCCAGATGGATTTTGGGCCTTGGATTGCTTGGAAAGCTTTCTCCTTCCCTCTCCTATGGCCGTTCTAATGTTTTGAGTCTGCTAACCCTAAAGGACTATTCCAAATGGCTGATATAGCCTAATAATTTTCGTGGGTTTAATTACCCAAAAATGCAAAATGTCCAAAATACCCTCATGGGGTGTTAAATAGGCCTAAAAATGCCCCGAGACCCAAACTAAACCCCTGGGTATACTTTTCTGACTATCTCCATCCTTCCGGACACTTTGGTGCACTCAAAACGACCATACGAGCAACTTATAATTTATTCACTTTTATTAATCAATATTTAGTCCCGACGCGACACGGGCGCGTCCCGACTCAAATTTCCAAAATTGTCATTTTATTCACTCTTGACATTTAATAGAACCAATATTATATTACTTTACTCATTAGTAATATTCAACAACAAGTTTTCCATAATTAATAACTCACATCACGTTAATAATTATAAAGTAATTAATTTCCGGATTTATATTAAATTAATAACTCACATTAAATTTAATAAATCCCCAAATTAATATAGCATAAAAATACGGGGTATTACAGAAAGAGGCCATGAATTCCTCTAAACATACAGATAAACATTGAACAAAATTTCAAATCCCTCCCTCTAGTAGAGACATCTCACCATCTGACTTCCACCAATACGTTGAACCAATATATATAGACCATAGTGTAAAAATTTCCTGGTGGAAGTTTATAGTATGTTTGTTGCATATAAGGCAATATGTGTCTAAAACACCGCCATTACATGTCTTGTTAATTGAGGATTCAAATTTTCTTATAATACAACTTTAAATTACAGTAATCAAGAACTATGTATAATGTAGATATTTGCATGTTGAACTGAAGTTTGTCTCCAGGAAAAATTTAGGCTTAAGAAGTAGAAGAAATATGACCCCCGGAGTACTCTTGAGGTGTCCTTTTACACGAAGGTAAATTTCAGTTCTCTTATATGCACTCGTCGTTAGATAATAAGAAATTACTCTTCTTGTTTTAACAATTTATAAAATTATAAATGATGTAAGCGGAATCATTTTCACAATAACGTTTGAAATAATATATTTTTCTCTCTCATTCATTCATCTCTAAAAGTAAAGTGGTTATAATGAATGGCCAATGACCTTATTATAAGTATGTAAAATGACTAAAGAGGGCACACTAAAGAGATTTCGAGGAACTGCCTCCCTCAAACCTAATATAACAACTAAAAGAGAGAAAACATAATAAAACATGAGTAAAAATACATAAAAACTACAAATATATCAAGGTATATATTACTCTCCCCAACTGAGAAAAGCTCGCCCATGAGGGTAAAAACATGAGAGGTGACCGAGACATTCAAACACTGCCATTATCCCCAATTGAGATAGGAAGCCATCCACTTAAACTCCCGACTATTGACGTGTAGACGGGTGTGGTCGACTAATCAGAAATCCTAACAATGGGCATTAGGGGGTGAAAACTTAAGACAATAACCTAACATCCTAGAAATAGGTACAAACACATCAAGCGATACAAAATTAACTTGTCTAAATTAACATTGTTCACATCATACTCTTTGTTGGCCAAATTGACTAGCATATGCTTCTTTTTAGGGTTAAAAATGGGTGTTGGGGGTGAAAACTGAAAACAACAGCCTAATGGCCTAAAAATAAGTATAAATGCATCAAGAGATACCAAAGTAACTTGTCTAAACTAACCTCGTCCTCATCGGACTCTCGATTGGCCAAATTGACTATTATACGCTTCTTTTGGGGTTAAAAATAGGCGTTGGGGGATGAGAACTGTAAACAACAACCTAGTTACCTAGATTTAAGTATGAACACATCAAGAAATACCAAATTAACTTGTCTAAACTAACTGTATCCTTATTGGACTCTCAGTTGCCCAAATTGACTATTATACGCTTCTTTTTGGGGTTGAAAATGGGCTTTGGGCAGCAATCTAGTGACCTATGTTTAGGTACAAACACATCAAGCGATACGAAAGTAACTTGTCTAAACTAATCGCGCCCTCATCAGACTCTCGCTTGGCCTAAGTGACTAGTATACGCTTCTTTTTAGGGCTAAAAATGGGCTTTTTTTTCAGGGGGATCTTAAAACAACAACCTAACGCCCTACATTTATGTACAAACACATCAAACGATACCCAAGTAACTATGGTAATTTGTTGTGTATCGATTATTCCCCAATAAAATTACATGTGTGTCAATGGTATGAGAATGTACTAGTTTTTTTGTGTTATTTACTCATTTATGATTACACATTTACTAAGGTTGATTTTGTTCAACAGGTTCTCATTGGAAAATATGAAGATTATTTTTGGGAGAATGGAGTCTACTTTTGCAAGGAATATAATGAAGACTACTTTTGGGAGAATAATATGTGTAGAACTTTAATGATGTTAGACTTCTTTTCAATTTCGTGGTTAAAAGATAGATGGTTTATCTTGTACTACATTTTGTTTTGGGAATTTTAGTGGTTGTGAATGACATATAGTTTTAGATTGGTTTAGTATTATCGAAATGTAGTGTCATTCATTTTTTCACATGTGTTTTGAGTGAAATTTATGGGCATTGGTTCTGCATTGCCATTGGATGAGCACACGAGTTATTACTAGTGTATTTATATCTATTTGTTTAATGAGAACTAATATTTTTAAAAAAATATAATGATATTGTTAACGGACTTTAACCGTTACAAATAAAAACATCCGTTATAAATATATGACACTCCTAATTCGTTACAATGTATTTTGTAACGGCTTTATTTGTTACAAATTCTATATTTGTAACGGGTCAAAACCGTTGCAATTTCGTAAATCCGTTACTAATATATGTCATAATGAAACCGCATTTAAATTTGTACACATGTAATAGAGTTTCATAAGTTATGTGTCATATTTGGAGAGTAATTTTATTACCAACTTTGTTGCATCTGAAAAGTAGCGATCTTCGAAAGTATGGTCTGGTATATACGGATTTTAGTGCAACATATGCCCCTCATGTGTATCGTACACAAGTAGGTGAAAATGAAATCCACCTCTCATACCTTCTTCAATGCTTGAATTCACCAGGAAAAATAACCACCTATTATTATGGGCCACTATTTTTATGTGATCTTCAATCCAAAACTTCCTGAGGTTGGTATGATTATCGCGTACGATAGTCTGGGACACATTTAAAGTTTAAAAATGTACAAAATCTTATAAAAAATCATCTTATAAAACACATGTATATATTTGCAAATTACCCAGCGCAAGCTTCTGAAGAAATACAGGTTGTCGTGTAGTTTGTCTTCTGGGTGCCCAATTAGATACGCCTCATCCTCCATTTTCAATATACCCGCATATGCATACACCACCTTAAATTGTCATGATATTATAAATGTAAATTATTGTAAAAATTAACATGCAACTATGAAAAAATTATTTCAAACAACTTTTTACATTTGATGCATTACTTTTGTCGTCGAGCACCTCCAATAAGTCTTTCACAAATACTGTCTCACCAGTTGTTTGTCCTTCTCGTATCATTGCTCTGTTTTACATTATAAAAGTTAAAATATTGTATACATTTAATTCTGATAGTTCGATATAAAATGCATTAAATGAATATTCACTTTATCGATGTCAATGTTAATAACAAAGAATAACTGCGTTGAAAACTATTCATATATAGGATATTCACTATATGCACACTTTTGAAAATTACCCAAACAGTGAATATTCACTGTATGCACATCAATTTTCGTACCAAGGTATTGAATAAATACACCGTGAATATTCACTGTAAAAATACCAATACAGTGCATATTCACTGTCCACACCAAATTTCGAACTTTGAAACTAACTATACAGTGAATATTCACTGTATGCACAACAAATTTCAAACTTTGAAAAAAAACATACAGTGAATATTCACTTAATGCCCATACAGTGAATATTCACTCTATGCACACCTCAAATTTTCATATATAAAATTGCTAACATACCCATTCAGTGAATATTCACTCTATGGGTATTTTTCACCACTTGAAATTTCATGTTGAATATTCATATATCTAGTGTAAATACCCCAATCCTTCAGTGTTGTAAATAGTTGCAAACGTTGCAAGTTTGAATCCTCCATATATCTGTCGACAACGCCTTTTTTAGTGAGCGCGTTTTTCATCATTTTCATTTTTTGAATAATTGGCTTTGTTGGACCGGTTGATTTATTCGATAATCGCGTAGCCATCCTTTTATGTTTGCCATGTACTATCGAATCGTACTCATACGCACTCGATTTCTTCACCTTCCTATCCCCTTTTTCCTTTATTCCCTTCACCATTGAATTCATAACATTTTTAGGTTGTTTCAAATGCGAATGGGTATGGTAAGGTGTTTCTTCAACAACTAATGATCCCTCAACAACTTTCACTTCCTTTCCAATCGGAGTTAAAGTGTCATTTTTATCTTCACAAGAACTTGGTATCTCTTCTTTATTCACTTGCTCAATGTGTCGCTCTACCCGATGTGCCATTAGTTCATCGATCTTGTCTTTGAGCTTTCTCTTTGCACCGTGTGCTTCTTGAAATATTTTAAACATCCTCTTAATATCCCCATCCCGATCCTCAATCTCATATTTGTAAATTTTCTCCATCTCTGAAACCCTCTGACGTAGGAGTGTCAACTCATTTTCAATGCCTATCGCTTGAGGTACGGTAAGATCGGTAATAATATAATTCAATCGTTCAATCTTCTTAACCTTTTCTTCGATTTGCCTGGTATGGTCTTCAACCATATTAACCTTGTCACTATTCAACGTCTCTATTTCCTTACACATTTTTATATACTCCATATCGTACGTAAACAAATCATCCTCAAGTTTTTGAACGTTTCCTTTCAAAAATTTATTTTCTTCCTCTTGTGCATGAATTGAATGTCCACCATCGACCTTCTCAACAGCTTCATTATTGTTGTTTCCACCATTTAATACATTGACGTTTCCCATATCGATGTCATCATCACCCATAACAATTTCAACCGCACCAAACACTATTTGTTCATAGATAGTCATGAATAACATCTCATCATTTACCTACGTGTATTGAATAATCAAAATTAATATATTATGCATTGTATGTAATATTCAATTTGGAAATTTTATTCAATGAAATATAAGTACTTTAAACATATAGAATGAATATTCATTGTATTGCAATATGAAGCACTGAATATTCACTGTTTGGTATACGCACTATGAATATTCACTGTACATTATTAACTTTTTAAAATACCCATACAGTGGATATTCACTATATGCACACCACCAAATTTCTTCTATATGACTGCTTTGAAAACTATTCATGCATTAAATATTCAGTGTATGCAAACTTCAAAAAACCTATACAGTGAATATTCACTGTATGCGCACCAAATTTCAAACTGCTAAAAAATAGCCATACAGTAAGGATTCACTGAATGCACACAATTTCTAACTTTGAAAAATACCCCTACAGTGAATATCCACTGTTTGGTATATGCACATTATTCACTGCTCTGGTATTAATCCGAATTCATTTCTTATGCAAATAAGAATTGGGATTCAAATGATGAATTGTTACATATCCAAAAGAAAGTACATGCGTATTAAAATGGTTAATGTTTACACATCAAAGAAACAATATTATTTTTTAGGTGATCCACGTGTGATGTTAATAGAAAACAATGAATATTCAAAATGTAGTGATTATAGACAACTTGACGAGTGAATGTATATTACCTCAAATTCTGCATCATTTGCTACCTGAATGTTTTGTGTAAATTGTTCATTAAGCTTGGTGATAGACCATTTCTGGTATCTCGGGAACGATCCACGACAAGCATCGGGTTGGATGATGGTTGTGTGCTCACACAACCAATTCTAATATGAAAAAACAAAAGATGAACAAGATAAGTGACATACTGCAAAAAACACAACAATAAGTGGTATATTATTCATATTTATATTAAAGTTTGAATGACTAATCAAGAGACTAATCACATGTCCTGTAACTGATCCGAGATTTGTGTACGACGCATGGATTGAGTTAACCAGTGTGTGACATATCATGGAAGGCCAATTGTACTTTCCCATAGATTCAAAATCTTCAAAAAAATTGAAGAATGACCACCTAATCTTTACACCTCGGGTGGGGAAGAGTAAAGTTCCAATTGTGAAAAGGCATATTAATCTACAAACGTCCATATCCTCTTGAAGGTATCCTCCAACGCGGCTTTAATGGCCTCATTCTTGATTACATTTGTGGAAACTATTCCCGTCACAACACTAAACCTCATATTGATGAATGACGATGTTGGCTTTGGGGCATAAGAAGTAATTTTGACATCTTCTTCACCGAATGTTATACCAAAGATAAGTGTAATGTCCATCGGGGTAAATGCAAGAAATTTCCTCCCAATTTTGAACTTCCTCCGCACTCGATCATACATTCTTATGATATTCTCAGCATTATTTTCATATTTTTTTTAACAAAAATACTATCAAAATTATTTTCGACTAAATAAGAGAATAATGCGAAAAAAGGAAACATACTTAAAAAAGTTTATTCCTTAAAACTTAATCCGATTTGTTTTAGGAGATTCATTGAGTCATATAGGTTACATTTATATTGAAGTGTGTGCTCCGTTTGGTCTATCATGTCTAGACTCTCATCCTCATTTAATCTTGTCTTTGACCTTTTTATACTCCTAACCATTTGCAAAAAGGGAATATTTGTACTACAACATATTAATATATGAACATATTCTAACAAAGTCAGCATACACCTTCATGTAAAAATAAATGTATGCAAAAATTAGAGTGAACATTAACTGTTTATAATTGTAGAAAATAGAATATTCACTATATCGAGTAGTGTATTTTCACATTGTCGGAAATACGACCAATGAATCCAAGCGACATTGCAATAAGGTGTACTGAATTTACACTGCAACACATACCGTCGATTGAGTGAACGTAAACAACATAATAAATTGATTTTTTTTCTAAATAATGTATGAATATTCATTGAACAAGGATTAAAAACAGTGCATATTCAGTGGTGTAAATGAAAACACTGTTTCATTGAATATTCACTAAACGAGGAATAAAAACAGTGCATACTTTTTAATTGTATTCAAATACTAGATATTCACTTTTTTATTTATTTAAGTTGGTGCATGTGTATTAAAATAGTGAGTATTCCCATAGTAAAGGACTACAATTGTTCAAAGAGAGCATACTATATATGAAGTCTTCAAACAGTGCATATTCACTGAATGACTGAAATTGTCGAGTCAAAATTCATTGTGTAGTGTAATGAATTTTCAATCTTATATCTAGAAACATGCTCAATTAGCTAAAAAAATGTAAAGTTCAAATTCAGTGGTGTAAATGGAACACTGTTTCAGTGAATATTCACTAAACGAGGAATAAAAATAGTGCGTACTTTTTAATTGTATTTAAATACTAAATATTCACTTTTTTTTAAAATTTAAGTCGGTGCATGTGTATTAAAATATTGAATATTCACATATTAAAGGACAACAATTGTTCAAAGAGAGCATACTATAATGAAGTCTTCAAACAGTGCATATTCACTGAATGACTGAAAATGTCGCGTCAAAATTCATTGGTGTAAATGAAATACTGTTTCAGTGAATATTCAATAAACGAGGAATAAAAACAGCGCATACTTTTTTTTATTGTATTCAAATACTGGATATTCATTTTTTTTGGATTTAAGTCAGTGCATGTGTATATAAAAGAAAGATTTAGGAAATTTCCCCAAACCCTTTAACCCGTTAACCCTCCTTCTCCCAACCCCAATTTCCTTTGCCCCTCAACCCGTCGACCTTATTTCCTTTCTCCCTCCATCGCCGGTAAAGCCCTGATTCGTGGTCGCTTTTCTCCCTACTATTCCATCTTCTTCGTCATTTAATTTATTTATTTATTTTATTTACGCCATGGATGAAGCTTAAAAGCTTGTGTATATATATGTATACATATCGATTATACATACATAGATGAAGAAAAGGGTGTTTGTTAAATACCTTATAGATATGAGGTTTCTCACAGGCAGCAGACGTTGGGACTCTGGTCGTATTTGTTGAATTCAAATGAGACGGGAGATAAGCGTTCTTGAATATGAATAGAGATGAAAGAGAAATAGAGATTGTTGGCATTCTATTGCAAGTAGGTTCCTAAATTACTGGAAGGCTAAAATGGTATAGAGAATGAAGAAAGAAACATGACTTTTATTAGTAGGACCTAATAGGAAAACAAATTAATTATGGAACTAATTAGAAAAATGGGGCATATACCAAATAGTTCATCGAACTTTTTTTAATACACGTTTAATCCAACCTTTTTATTTTGCACCAAAAAGTCATTCACCATGCCAAAAAGGCTTTATCACGTCGCTGGCGCCGCCCTTTAAAGATAAGAGAATAAGGGTTTTTCACCATGCCAAAAAAACTTTACCACGTCGCTGGCGCGGACCTTTAAAGATAAGAGAATAAGAGACTTTATAATATAAAATAAAAAAAAATTGAACTAAATATATATTAAAAAATATTTAAGGAACTTTATGATATATGATCCTAGAAAAATCACCTTTAATAGGAAAATCCTCTTTAAAAATGGTATAAATCACGATCATGAGTGCACAAGGATGGGGAATCCACGTATTGGTGAGTGAATTAGCGTTGTCCAAAGTCCCGAGTTTAGAAGACGGATAAGCACAAACACACTCTCTTAAATTGCTGTTATTATCACTCTCAACTCCAACTCCAAGAGGAAAAGATTGACCGCTGAATTCTCTCCCACTCAACCTCAATTTTAGGGTTTTATGTTGGTCGCTCATCCCTACTGGTAATTATAATTATAATGATAATTATTCCACCCAAAATTCGATCTTTTGATTCGTTTCATCATTTTTTTTTTAATTTCGCTTTCGATCATGCGTCTTTACATATTATGTTAAGGAATGAGTTGTTGATGGTAGAATTGGTGTTTATTCTCCTACTGTCATCTTTTAGTAAACGAATCACCTAGGTTTCTTAATTCATCTTGCAAGGTTTCACATACAAACACAAACACATGACATGACTATATAGTATCTACTTTCACAGTAAATTCTACTTTGTTTGGTTTGTTGCTATGCCTATCACATTGCTTGCTATGTGAGCAATGCATCCAATGCCAGCAAAAACAATTTTTGTAATACTGCTCCTATATGAGTTAAATTTAGGGGTTTTATTGCACTACCACAACACCTGTTCACTTCTACTCAGTAATTGCCCCTCCAAAATTAATATATTGCTAGGGTGGGGGGCTGAGCCGGATGGAAGACTTCCGATATCTCCATTGACTTTTACTTTGGTGCTCCATCATGGGGGTAAAAGGAGATTTGTTTTGTGGGCATCGATCATCGCCTAAGGAGCATATTGGTGACCTGTTTTGAAAATCCTGTAGCAGGAAAAGGGCTGTTTAGAAAGTTGTTTAGCTGGAAAAGGGAGTTAGTGGTGGAATCACCTAATTGGATGGTGAGGGTGTCAAAAGGGAGAGCTTCCGGCTTTGCAATTCCCGGGGTGGTTAAAGCTGGCAGGTGGTGTTGTGTGGCCGTCGTGTTCAGATGTTTGGAACCTGCTCCGGAGAAATGTTTCATAGTCGGATGGTAAGCCTAAAGATGTCTTTGGTAGTGAAAACGTTTCCTTCAACCGCATGAAATCTTTTGTTGATAAAAGGAATATGACCAAGTTGTAGTTCTTTTTGGAGTGCCAGTGTCACCGACACAAGGATACACAACTAAAAAAACAACGATAAGCCACATCCAGATACGTTAATAAAATAATCATATAATCTATTATTATTAAAAAAGACTAGTTTATAAACTTTATGAAAACTTTATATTCATGATAAATGTTCAAATATTATTTGAGTACATACAGGGTTCAATGCCATTGGCAGAGAGACTAGTTGTTTTAGTTTATGACCTTTTGTTTTTAATTTATGAATAAAAAGTTTATATTCAACAAGTTTTTCAAAATTACAAAATTGTCTAATTTAAATATTGCAAAAGTGCCTCCACCGCATCTTCCGAGTATCTCACTATATCCTCTCAGCTATCCTAGACGTATTTGAAAAACAAAAAATAAATTGATGGATACGTGCATATTTATACATATTTATTTTTATTTTTCAAATACGCTTTAGAAATGTATTGGGCAGGTATCCATGTATTCAATATGTATCTGATATCGGTACGAGCACATTATAGAAGTATCTGTGCTGCATAGGCTTCGACTATAGTTTGAGTCACCAGTTATCATAGGTGCTGCGACGAGCATCGTCCCAACAGGAGTGGGCTTCGAGGTGAATGGAGATTCCTGTGGTGGGAGGGTGAATTTCTTGAAATGGTGTTTGTTTCGCAGAACTACGATGGCAATTCTATCTTTCTTAGAAATAACGTATTTGGTGAAGGAGAGCTGGAATTCCCTAAGGGATGTGAGGGTGTTGGGAATGAAATGAGTCGAGTTTCTTGTTTGTTATTTTCTCGTAGGTAGAGGCAAAAAGGAAGGTGAACTTGAACCGAGGGTCCTCCTTGATTCGTGGCATCCAGTGGGTACTTGTTGTAGGGAGACTTGCGAACTGGAGACGGTCAGGGCAGTGGGTGGGAGTTTCAGTTTATTTATGGGATTGGAAAGTTTTCAAATTTGTATGGGATCCGTGTGGGAGGGTTCAGTGATGAAATAACGACCCGAGCTCACTTTCGGTGGGCAAAGAGTTAGGTTTGTCTTTTTATGGGTTATATGGCCAGATTCGTGATCGTGGTGGGGAGTGGACTTTTCATATTCTCATGCGTGTCGAAGGTGCTGCATGGTGCGCTCTCCGGAGCGCACCTTGGTTTTTGACATGTTAAATCAGATTGGCGGTGAGTCAATTGGGAGGTTGAGCGTGGCTTGCACACGAGTTAAGCAGGAAAAGAGATGGGATAAGCTCTCAAGACCTTATAAGAATGGATGCTAGGACAGGTGTCAAAATGGGGGTGGAGAGGTGAAAAGTTATCACATGGAGAAGAGATAAAATATCTTTGAAATTTGAGAACCTGTTAATTGAGAAGGGTAACCGGAAGGAGGTGTAAATATTGATGGGTCTGGTTTTGTTAATGATAAGAAAAGTTTGGTCTCTTCTAGCTGGGCTAGTGAAGGGTCAAGTCTTAAGACTAGGCACCTTTGATTTGAAATCCAGTTTATTCTTTGTGGGCAGAGGACTTGGTTATTTTGTGCAATGGTTTAAATGTTCCTTGATCCGACCCAAAACTATAGTTAAAGGCTGGAGGGTTACTAGGTTAAAAATAGAGACGAAACCAAAGGTGTGTGTACTATGCTGCGGGCATGCCTCAACAAACCTCGTTGACCTGTCGAGGGCTTGATTAGGGCTGGTAAAGGGGTGTGGTGCCCCTAAAGTGTTAAAAATTAAAGATGGATACAAAGCCGATGCTTGGTTGATGCCATTATTTTAAAAGACGATTTGGAGTCGAGTCGAGTGGGGCGGCTAAGGCTGGTGCAACCTCTCATGTTGAAGGCGTTGGGGATGAAAATTGTTGGGCCAAGTCGGAGGTGTGGACTAAAGAGAGACAAGCTGAAGTCGTTAAGGCCTTTTCTTTTCATGGATGAAGTCTTAAAATGGGTCCCAGGTTATTGATATTGATTTGGCAGATGTGGGAGGTGAGGATGGACATTTAATTTCTCGCTTCAATCACAAAGAGAATGATAGTGAGATGTGTGCAGGTGGACCGACAATTAAATTAGTGGTGTGTAGTTTAGCAATTTTTTTTACAGTGTCTCATCTGTGTGGGAATGTAGGGGTGATGGTTCATGTTTTTTGATTTCGATCATATGCTGCCCATCTGCGGTTTTTGATCCGTGTGCTCTTGAAATAGGGTCGGGTGGGTGGTAGTGAAAGAAGAGGGTGGGTGTGGTACTACAGTATATGTAGTGAAGTTTATGAAGAGTTAGAGAATTGGGTTATGGCGACTATAGGTTACTTTAGCTAGTTCCTTGGCATGTATTATGAATGAGATGAGAGAGAGACAGAGTCATTTATGTTGTTTAGGAAGATTGAGAAGAAATGTAGAGGAGGGAAAAAGGTGGGCAAAGGAGGTGTTTTTCCAATAATAATTGTCGAAAGGAAGCGAGCTAAAGAAGCTTAATTGCTCCGTTCATTACGATGGTAAGCTGGAGGAGAATAATAAGGCGAATAAGGGGGAAGGCTGGATGGGTGATAAGGGGAGTTTTCTAGTTGATGTAATGTATAATTAAGCTATGAATTGTTTTTTGGTATGTGATTGGGACCAAATGACCCAGATAAAAGGGCAATCATTAAATCGTCTACTGTATGACGCCAATAAGTTCAAGTAACCAAGATAGGGGAACATTTTGAGCTCTGTTGCAAATAGTTTGTGGGTTGAGTGGTGCTGCAAATAGTTTGTGGGTTGAGTGGTGCTGCTGAGATGCTTGTGGAGTAGGGGTGGGAATTCGCGTTTTTGGGTTGGATTTCGGGTTGACACTACACGACAAGGTTCTTTTTGGACACGAACACAATACGACATGACTTCGTGTATTTTTATTTGACAAGAACACGGTTCGTGTAAAACACATGTCCCACGACAAGATTTTCTTAAATTTTATATTCCATTAAACATAAATAGACATGATAAGACACGATAACATGACTCATAATTTTGACATGAACACGACATGATTTTGTGTAAAAAAGACCTGACACAAACACGACACGTCGTGTTAACTTCTGGTCGATTTTGTGTTGTTTCTTGTTTTTAAAATTGGTACCCCTATTATGGAGTGTCACGAGTTGTCATAGTTATGTGGGACTTTAAAGTAGAATCAGTTTTAAAGATCAAAACACCCGAACCCAACCCAGAATACTCAATAATACGAAGAACAACAATGATAACAGAATTGCTAATAATGAATCGTGCAAGACCTAACTATGGATTCCATTGAGACACTAAAGGGGATAAAAGAGATACTGGGATAATGACATCGAAGATAAAAAATAAATTTGGATCACAAATGTTGTGCAGGATGAAGGAAGACATTGGGTTTAGAAGTTTAATTGCATCCAGAGCCTTATCATGTGGCCTGGATCACTAATGCTAAAGTGGTGAAGAATAGACTGACAATCTCACTTGAAGGAAGAGAAGATGAGAAAGAACTAGTCTTGTAGAACCAGGTTTCATCTAGCTCTCTCCCTCTGCAAGTAAATCTCGTCATGATGACGTGATCAGTGAAGTTTGTTTTAGATATTGAGATATATTGAATTTACTTTTCTATATTTGAAGTTTTTTGGGGAAATAGGTTCGATTTTGGTTTTGAGAAGTTTCTGCTTATTTATGCTTCATCTCAAAAGGGTGCGATTGGGTTTGAGAAGAGTTTGGTTTTGTTGCTTGATTGATCTGTGGATTTTTGTAACTTTGTACACTCTCTAGCGATCGGGTAGTTCCCCTTTATTGTGGAAGTGCAACAGAGTCGAACACTTATCAAGGACTCGCTTTTTGACTCGGTGGTATTTTTGTGCTTGCTTTGCTCTTTGGCTACCCTAAAAATAGGATGATGTTGATTTTTAAAATTTAAGCATTTGATAGCTCGAATTAGAGATGAGTTATGGTGCGCATGCTCTTTATCGTTCCCTAAGCTATTTCTTCAAACCAAAGGTAATAAAATCGAGGAAGCCGACAACCAGAAGCTCATGTTAGATTGTATCGACATCATGATGATGATTCCTGAATCGAACAAAAGTTAATATCAGCGGGTATCGATGAAAATTGAAAAGGATTCAGGGTCGTTGTAAAAGACAGTATGGTCTAAAGAATATTCGTTAACCATGAATCTTGGTTTCGCATTTTGATTGATGAATACACTAAAGCAAAAAGCTTTTTTAGTAAACGTAGGGCCTCAACCTATGTCTTATAGGCGAAAAGATCCATTGTAACGCCCCGACCCGGATTTAAAGGTCAATTAAGGATTAACCCGATCCGAATCATACGTTAATAGTGAAGTGCAATGAAACATCCTAATTAATGTTTATAATCCATTCTTATTAGTATTTAACGTTACACTTATTAGCATGCAAGTCCGAATTACAATCACTAAGTGATATGACCCAAGGGAAGTGCTCCCAAGGCCAAGTAAACAGAGCTACTAATCGTAAATGCAGATAGTTACTTACCTGTATAGCGCTCTCAAAGTACGGAATATCATACAACCTGCCGCAACAAAAGAAGGGATGTGAGCCGAATGCTCAGTGGGATCATATACAAATGCAGTATAGAAACGAGCGACAGAAAGAAGTACTCACACGCTACACTACATGCATGTGAAAATATGTATATTTCTACATATATACCTTTGAAAAATACATATGCCAATGTATTTAACTGTTTATTTCAAAAACATCTTTTAATACCATTTAACTTCCCTGACATTACAAAACAGTCATTTGCATTATCATGCTTAGGACTTATACGTGTTTTCCATTAACTCAAACAGTTTAAATAAACGGCATTTGTTTGGAAAACATTCTTCTTACTTTCAAGGAGATTTACTCCCTAATATTCATTAACTCACGCCAAAGTTACTTAACCATTTCAGGACTTCCATTCAACACACACACATGTCGTGTTTAGAAAAATACTCTTTTCCATAGTAAACCTCACGTAACACACGCTTATGTTTACTTTAATTCAACTGTTCTTAGGTAGCTTAATTTCATTAAGTCACCTTATTAAACAATTCCATGTTGACACATGAATTTTAAGCATTTAATGCGTTATTCTTGCATTAGTAAAATCGATGAATTAGTGTCATTCATTTATGCCTCTTTCATGAATATTCGATTCATTACTTAGCATTATTTCTCTTTGGGATCTGCCAACAAACACTCACGGACTTCGTGGCCTCACACCACCGGTCTCCGCCGCCATATACTACTGCAGTTGGTTTGGGGTCTTTCACCACTAGGGACGTCATGCCCTCCTTAATTATTTTCTCTCGGCATCATCCGACTATCATTATCTTGTCAATGTTTTCAACATTTTCACAGTTGTGCTTCAATTTTCATTCCTTTGGGCCGAAGCCAAAGACTTGGACTTAACCGTCCATTTTCCATTATACTTGGAAAATCATTACTTCTCTTTAAGTCCTTTGTTCACACACGTGTTAATATTACACAAAAAATGATTCACATTTTAGGACTAAATTCAATTTCATCGTGCTTGGATAAAAACATTCACTTACATTTTTATTTCATAAAAATGTCCCGCTTTAAGTAAATTATCGATTTACCCTTCTTTTCATCAAAACTCGCAACCTTATTCTTTTTCAAGTGTTATTCACTAAAACACCATTTTTGAGTTCCGTTCTCGACACATAGGCATTTTCGTCATTAAAACACTTGTTTAACTTCTCACTTTATCAAATTTTACACAGTTTGCATTTTAGCCTCTTTAATATATAAAATCATGCCTTTCACATATTAAAGTCCATGCACTTGATTTTGCGAGTTTAACACTAAAACTCCATTTTAACCAACATTTACACATTTGACACTTTATAATTTCAAACTTGGTGTCACACACTTTCATCATGATTAATTGCATAAAAACCCATACTTAATCATTTCTTTCATACTTAGTCTCCTATATTCTCATTATTTATATTTTTACCCAAAGTTCTCAAAAAGACTATACTTTTGCATATTTACGCTTTTAACCCCAAAACTTAGTTTAAACAAACTAAATAGTACACTTTGTAAATGAAAGTTTATTTGTGCACTTTATAATGATTTATCAACATAAACTCACTATACCAATCTAACAAAAAGGGTACACAAGCTTCAAATGTTCCTTTATCAAAGAAATCATTTATTCACCTTAAAACTTGAAATTTAAACATTTTACTCCATAAAATGTTGTGATTTGGGGCTGAAATTTATCTATTTTAAAAACCCATTAAACCTCTTGTTGTAAGTACCCATTTTAATAGAAAATAGTAAACATGATACTAATAAGTCTATTAGTACATTCAAACCTCATTATTATTTCATAAAAATACTCATCCTTACACAAAATACCAATAGTGTAACTAATAAACCCATAAATTGGTTTTAACCATTTTCTCACACAATTTACACCCAAATGGTGGAAAATACTATTCTGAAATTTTGTCAAATTCAAAACCCATTTAAATCACTTCTTTGAAAACCCACTTGTCCAAGAAATCATAGAAACCCACCCAATGAACTCCATGGATGCAAATCAACACAAATCCTTCATATATTAAAACTAATATATGTAAATAGCAATATGACATTATGCTAAATAATAAACCTACACCAAGGTTAAAGAATCCCACCTCAAAATGTCCTTAAATAATGGTAGAGAAGGTGGGTGACTCCCCCACCTCCAAAGGTGGCCCTAAAGGGAGTCACAATAGCCCCCTCTTCAAGCTCCCAATTAACCTTCAAGCTCTATGAACTACTCTTTCTTCTACTATGGAAAACTCCTTTTAAAATCACCCAACAAGACTTCCTTTGAGCTCCAAAAACTTATCTCAAAATTTCCTATGAGCTGTCCCAACTTTGAGAGGTGTTTTAATGGAGTTTGGGGACCTCCAATGTGGTGTTTTGATGGTGGAAAAGTGGTGGCAAAGGAGGACCACGAATTTGGAAGGAAGAACAACTCTTGCAAGAGCTAGAAGATGGAGATATAATCTGAAAATGTTTGAGAGTTTTGGCTCCAAGTATTTCCCTCCCATTTATCTTATAATGTAATTATGGAAGCATTCCACCCTTGACCAACAAACCCAAGGTTTTGAATGCCCAAATGGGTGTAATTTGGTTCCCCAAGATCTGCATAATAAGTCTTGAAAGAGACTACACACACACCCAACATGTGACCCCAAAAATTCATTTGAAAAATGCCCAAAAATACCCACAAAAGTTGATTTGCGTCACTTTTGGTACAAGCCCAAAAAAAAAATTCTTTTTTTTTTTTTTTGAAATTTTTAACTGAAGAATCATATTCCTTGCATTTTTTTAGCTAAAAAATCATATTTACAATAGTCGTTTGGTCTCCCGGATTGTCCTATACAAGGCGCGCAAGAATCGGGACCTTCGTACAAAAGTATTTTTTTTTTCGATTTTTCTCTTCATAATAATATTCCTTGTATTTTTGTGAGTCAAAAAACATATTCACAATATTTTTTTGACCTCCCGGGACGTCCTAAACAATTTGCACAAGACTGGACTTTCGCTGTGTCGCGCGTCGTAAGACAATTAGTACACATGTTTGCGTAGCATTCGTTGCTTGTCCGAATCGCACGAAACTTAACCAAAGTGCTTAAAATAATTATATAAACTCAAAATAAAACTCGTGTGAACCATGAAACATAAAACTATCTCGTTTAACCCATATTGCGATATTTTGCTTTTCGTACCATTTAAATGTGGCGTCGTATTAACCTTGTCCGTGTCGCATCCGTTCCTTGATATTTTTTTCTCAAACTTAATGGACGTACTAGCCAATACTATTAGAGATTAAATATGCATTAATGCGATACATGCATTGTTGGATTTGTTTTTGTTTAAACCATTTACGTAATATGCCACCTTACGTATTACTTGACGTGTTACACTTCGATTATTTATTCCTCCAATTTTTTTTGGAGAAAACACTTCAAATAACGTTAAATACCTATTTTCTAGGGCGGGGTATTACATTCTTCCCTCCTTAGGAAATTTCGTCTCCGAAATTTGTTATCATCATGCTCATACATCATTCATCCAACAAATTAATTCCAATACTAGGTGTCTTTAACACTATAGTCTAACCAAAAGATTTCATACCATTAATCAATTACAACTACGGTGGATCCTAAGATATTATTGTTAACTCCCAAGTATGCCTAACATGTCCATATAGACAATTCCTCAATGTAACTAATAGTGAGCAAGTATCATCCTAACACCCAATGAACTCATTATCATGTATTATACAGAACATCGGGATTTACAAGCCTACGTTTCATCAAACGATTGAGTCTTGCCTAGCTTAGGTAGATACATCCTCAACATCAATAACTATTCACATTAAAAATTTCAAGACAATAATTTAATCCCAATGGTCGATCCGACCGGTATCTCCTACGAGACTAAGCGTTAGCCTAGAGTAACCCTAGCTATGACAACCCAAATACACACTAGAAACTACATTCTCAATTCGTAATTTCCATACGGGGTGCAACCCTAGCATTTAATGTTCCATCAAGTTCTAATATTTATATCTTAGAGTCGTGAACTCAAATCCATGATATACGTTATAATCAACTATACTGGTTAACTGACGACTGTAATAACCTAAAGATATTAAGTACCCATGCAGACTACATGTAACAAACCACGATACCATGCGTACACTCCAACCAATGTAAAATAAAGGTGCTTCCGAAGAAGATCGTACTCATGTACCGTGACACAACAACCTCTAACCAGCTTATTCCGCATCATTACTGAGCTACGCAACGCTACACCTGACTACCAACCCATAATTGAAACAACTTTCCATTACTGAGATCAAAGAAGGCACAATAATATGCAACGGATCAGGCGGCTACCACGCCAGAATGAAACAATTGAATTCGGAGAACGAACCATGCTACGTGAAGTACGAACCACGTACACTTAAAGTTTAAAATTTTCACTGACCCATACGTACGGTAAAGTATTTGCTTAGCCATATGCCCTAGCTTGAATCATTAATCACGGCTACCCATTTTTAAAGACAACGACTTGGGGATCGATTCACTTGTGAAGCTAAAACGCTAGGCTTCCCTCCTTAAGACTGAGGTTACTCGTTATCCTTCATACCAAAGCGAAGTTACATTTCTCATTGCTTAACGTTAGTTATTGACCTAATATACTCAAGTCTCCACAATTTCAACATGCGGGTGCTAACTTTCAAACCTCGAGATCCTTCTCATTTAGTGAAACACAATAATTACATAAATTCATCCTTAGGGATCATCGCTACAATTCTTGGCAGCGTCTTATATAATCCCAAATCATAACTATCGGACTAGTTACAACGTCAACTCGATTTTTTTTTTAAAGTATGACTCATGCCTAATACCCAATGATTTTCCTCACTAGTGTCATACTAATCCATACGGGTAGCACACACAGGTGTTATAATTAAGCCTAACACTCGACTCCGAGTGTTGTTTCTAAAACCATAGTGAACATCATTGTGTCATAAGTCTCCCGAGTATAAAACCTAGCATGTATCAACCTATTCTTGATATTCTCCCCAAGTCATACCATAATGAAAGCTTATAATCAAAACCATGGCACTAACTCTAAGGTACCGCCACAAATAACATGACTAAATTGTATTACAATCACCGATAGCTTATGCATTCCTCAATATGATAACTTTTCCCAATGCTTCATGGAAGAGTCACCACGTCAATTGACTCCAATTGAACACACGTATCCTAGCCTGGGAGTTATCACGAAAAAAAATCCTTTCAAGTATAACACTCGAGAATGGCCGCTAAATTATTTTCTCAAAGGCCAAACACTAATCCCAATCACTATGTGTCATACCAGTCATAACTCTATATTCCTGAAGTTATAAGGGATTCCATAATATCAGCAAGAGACGTCGACAGTACCGTACTACGTGGTACAACCTTAATTTCACCATTATTAGGGAAATCATATTACTTGCACTAACACTTCATTAGATTAACCTTAGTACATATATACAAGTAGCAATCATGAGTTCACCTTCTTATCCATAATGCTAACCCAAGATCAAACTCATTATATCCTATTATTTAACCTCTGTGATTATTCAGCCACGACAACTAACATGCCTCACTACGTAGCCATCACACTCATTTTCCAGATCGCAAGTTATCATCATTATAAAACTTTTGGTAGGATACTAGGCATCAGGTACTACCTATAAAACTTTTAGGCCAATTCCTTTGATGACACAAAAGATCCTATTCCTCAATACCACCTCATTTTTCTAAGATCATGATTTAACATCATCATTTCTAACACTAAGTCCCAAGGACTATATGGATTTGTTCTTAAATCACTTGAAATCATCAAGGTTATCTAAACCCAAAACATAATCAAGTTACATAGTCATTCTGATTTCCATAGATGAAACTACGAGCATACCAGCTAAATTCAACTGAAATCATTAAGTCTTGCTAATCATCGAACTTCCATGTGATGTACATCGCACAAGACTAAGGTGTTACCACATAATGGTTGAGAATTAAATAAAATTTAACTCACCTACCTCCAAAGTTAAACTCAACTAATCTTTCTAGCGACAATTTAGCTCACACTATTTGGTGCATTAACTTCTCATATTCTTTGTTACTATTAAAATCAACACACATTATATCTCTTATACAATGGAATTACGATGTTGGCGACATTAGCTTATGCTGACGCCTGTAATTACTAACATATTTATATCAAAAATGCGGAAGCGATTTATAACTATCAACCTGATCGTGTGCCACTTGACACCAACTTACTTGTCATGCTAACCTCTATGACTTTATTGACGAGGATACAAACTGTCACCAAACTAACATGACCGACCCAAACCAACATCGACGTTGAAAGATCCACTATCGACCTCACCACGTCACACCCGAAAGAAACATTGAACCTAAAGCTCTGATACCAAGTTGTAACGCCCCGACCCGGATTTAAAGGTCAATTAAGGATTAACCCGATCCGAATCATACGTTAATAGTGAAGTGCAATGAAACATCCTAATTAATGTTTATAATCCATTCTTATTAGTATTTAACGTTACACTTATTAGCATGCAAGTCCGAATTACAATCACTAAGTGATATGACCCAAGGGAAGTGCTCCCAAGGCCAAGTAAACAGAGCTACTAATCGTAAATGCAGATAGTTACTTACCTGTATAGCGCTCTCAAAGTACGGAATATCATACAACCTGCCGCAACAAAAGAAGGGATGTGAACCGAATGCTCAGTGGGATCATATACAAATGCAGTATAGAAACGAGCGACAGAAAGAAGTACTCACACGCTACACTACATGCATGTGAAAATATGTATATTTCTACATATATACCTTTGAAAAATACATATGCCAATGTATTTAACTGTTTATTTCAAAAACATCTTTTAATACCATTTAACTTCCCTGACATTACAAAACAGTCATTTGCATTATCATGCTTAGGACTTATACGTGTTTTCCATTAACTCAAACAGTTTAAATAAACGGCATTTGTTTGGAAAACATTCTTCTTACTTTCAAGGAGATTTACTCCCTAATATTCATTAACTCACGCCAAAGTTACTTAACCATTTCAGGACTTCCATTCAACACACACACATGTCGTGTTTAGAAAAATACTCTTTTCCATAGTAAACCTCACGTAACACACGCTTATGTTTACTTTAATTCAACTGTTCTTAGGTAGCTTAATTTCATTAAGTCACCTTATTAAACAATTCCATGTTGACACATGAATTTTAAGCATTTAATGCGTTATTCTTGCATTAGTAAAATCGATGAATTAGTGTCATTCATTTATGCCTCTTTCATGAATATTCGATTCATTACTTAGCATTATTTCTCTTTGGGATCTGCCAACAAACACTCACGGACTTCGTGGCCTCACACCACCGGTCTCCGCCGCCATATACTACTGCAGTTGGTTTGGGGTCTTTCACCACTAGGGACGTCATGCCCTCCTTAATTATTTTCTCTCGGCATCATCCGACTATCATTATCTTGTCAATGTTTTCAACATTTTCACAGTTGTGCTTCAATTTTCATTCCTTTGGGCCGAAGCCAAAGACTTGGACTTAACCGTCCATTTTTCCATTATACTTGGAAAATCATTACTTCTCTTTAAGTCCTTTGTTCACACACGTGTTAATATTACACAAAAAATGATTCACATTTTAGGACTAAATTCAATTTCATCGTGCTTGGATAAAAACATTCACTTACATTTTTATTTCATAAAAATGTCCCGCTTTAAGTAAATTATCGATTTACCCTTCTTTTCATCAAAACTCGCAACCTTATTCTTTTTCAAGTGTTATTCACTAAAACACCATTTTTGAGTTCCGTTCTCGACACATAGGCATTTTCGTCATTAAAACACTTGTTTAACTTCTCACTTTATCAAATTTTACACAGTTTGCATTTTAGCCTCTTTAATATATAAAATCATGCCTTTCACATATTAAAGTCCATGCACTTGATTTTGCGAGTTTAACACTAAAACTCCATTTTAACCAACATTTACACATTTGACACTTTATAATTTCAAACTTGGTGTCACACACTTTCATCATGATTAATTGCATAAAAACCCATACTTAATCATTTCTTTCATACTTAGTCTCCTATATTCTCATTATTTATATTTTTACCCAAAGTTCTCAAAAAGACTATACTTTTGCATATTTACGCTTTTAACCCCAAAACTTAGTTTAAACAAACTAAATAGTACACTTTGTAAATGAAAGTTTATTTGTGCACTTTATAATGATTTATCAACATAAACTCACTATACCAATCTAACAAAAAGGGTACACAAGCTTCAAATGTTCCTTTATCAAAGAAATCATTTATTCACCTTAAAACTTGAAATTTAAACATTTTACTCCATAAAATGTTGTGATTTGGGGCTGAAATTTATCTATTTTAAAAACCCATTAAACCTCTTGTTGTAAGTACCCATTTTCATAGAAAATAGTAAACATGATACTAATAAGTCTATTAGTACATTCAAACCTCATTATTATTTCATAAAAATACTCATCCTTACACAAAATACCAATAGTGTAACTAATAAACCCATAAATTGGTTTTAACCATTTTCTCACACAATTTACACCCAAATGGTGGAAAATACTATTCTGAAATTTTGTCAAATTCAAAACCCATTTAAATCACTTCTTTGAAAACCCACTTGTCCAAGAAATCATAGAAACCCACCCAATGAACTCCATGGATGCAAATCAACACAAATCCTTCATATATTAAAACTAATATATGTAAATAGCAATATGACATTATGCTAAATAATAAACCTACACCAAGGTTAAAGAATCCCACCTCAAAATGTCCTTAAATAATGGTAGAGAAGGTGGGTGACTCCCCCACCTCCAAAGGTGGCCCTAAAGGGAGTCACAATAGCCCCCTCTTCAAGCTCCCAATTAACCTTCAAGCTCTATGAACTACTCTTTCTTCTACTATGGAAAACTCCTTTTAAAATCACCCAACAAGACTTCCTTTGAGCTCCAAAAACTTATCTCAAAATTTCCTATGAGCTGTCCCAACTTTGAGAGGTGTTTTAATGGAGTTTGGGGACCTCCAATGTGGTGTTTTGATGGTGGAAAAGTGGTGGCAAAGGAGGACCACGAATTTGGAAGGAAGAACAACTCTTGCAAGAGCTAGAAGATGGAGATATAATCTGAAAATGTTTGAGAGTTTTGGCTCCAAGTATTTCCCTCCCATTTATCTTATAATGTAATTATGGAAGCATTCCACCCTTGACCAACAAACCCAAGGTTTTGAATGCCCAAATGGGTGTAATTTGGTTCCCCAAGATCTGCATAATAAGTCTTGAAAGAGACTACACACACACCCAACATGTGACCCCAAAAATTCATTTGAAAAATGCCCAAAAATACCCACAAAAGTTGATTTGCGTCACTTTTGGTACAAGCCCAAAAAAAAATTCTTTTTTTTTTTTTTTTGAAATTTTTAACTGAAGAATCATATTCCTTGCATTTTTTTAGCTAAAAAATCATATTTACAATAGTCGTTTGGTCTCCCGGATTGTCCTATACAAGGCGCGCAAGAATCGGGACCTTCGTACAAAAGTATTTTTTTTTTCGATTTTTCTCTTCATAATAATATTCCTTATATTTTTGTGAGTCAAAAAACATATTCACAATATTTTTTTGACCTCCCGGGACGTCCTAAACAATTTGCACAAGACTGGACTTTCGCTGTGTCGCGCGTCGTAAGACAATTAGTACACATGTTTGCGTAGCATTCGTTGCTTGTCCGAATCGCACGAAACTTAACCAAAGTGCTTAAAATAATTATATAAACTCAAAATAAAACTCGTGTGAACCATGAAACATAAAACTATCTCGTTTAACCCATATTGCGATATTTTGCTTTTCGTACCATTTAAATGTGGCGTCGTATTAACCTTGTCCGTGTCGCATCCGTTCCTTGATATTTTTTTCTCAAACTTAATGGACGTACTAGCCAATACTATTAGAGATTAAATATGCATTAATGCGATACATGCATTGTTGGATTTGTTTTTGTTTAAACCATTTACGTAATATGCCACCTTACGTATTACTTGACGTGTTACACTTCGATTATTTATTCCTCCAATTTTTTTTGGAGAAAACACTTCAAATAACGTTAAATACCTATTTTCTAGGGCGGGGTATTACATCCATGAACTCTAAAGGCTCGTTTGTTATAAGGAGAGCGTCATTTTACCTTCAGGTGAAGATGGTAAGGGGTGGATGAGGATTTCAGAGATGTGTTTGGAAAAGGGACCAACAAGTATCAGCTGCAAAATGAAGAAGTAAGAGTAAATAATGACGGTAGATAAGGCCTTAAAAAAGGTCTGCTATATGGTGATTCTATATTAAATTAAAGCATAAGGAGGTGGAACAATCACAACAGACAATTTCAACCAGTCTAAAGGAGATGAACTCGAATGAAATTGCCATTTGTGTCTGAAGTTGCTGGACAAACGCATGACATCAGCTTGAAGAAGCCTTGAAGGGTAAATTTAAAAATAATTTCAAGTTGAAACCCTATTAATATGATGGGGCTTTTATTTATTTTTTTGATTCAAAAAGAGTTTACTCTAGATGATAACGTTCAAATTAAATTGCTCTAATGGAATAATTGCGGGGTTACGGATAAAGAAAACTTGTTTATATGGGAGGATGGGTGGCGGTATCAGAGTTTATGGAAGAGGGGGACATTTGAACAGTTAGGAAATTTTTGGGGCGGATATATGTAAATTGATCGAAGCACAAAAAAGACTTTTGAAAATTTATTTGAAGCCCGAATTAAAATCGAAGGGAAGTCCAGTGGATTCATTCCCTATGAGGTGATGTTGGTGGAAGAAGGAATACAAATCCTTGTGAATTTTCGGGTTATTTTGAAGCCAGACAGGTTCTCTCCATGTCTCCGGCGGTCGGTGGAATGCCGGGGGATAAAAGGAAGCACAAGAAATATATGCACCATGAAGATCCTAGAAACGCATGAGCTGACAGTCTTTGATATTGTCATGAATTAACCAACACGTGTCATGAGGGATAGTTATTACATTTTTTAAGTACAGAGAGAAAGATGTGCAATTCGTTAAGGGGTTCAATTTGACGAAGTGGACATGGATCTGATAGCCCATTAATATTAGCCCAACGTAGAGGAGGTAGGCCCACGTAAGGATGAGAATGGGTAAAAGACAACAGGATAGTGAGGCCCAATATGTGAGTACTCTATAAAAGGATAAGGTCAACCTATAAGTAGGTTTGCAATGGGTTGGTCGTTCTAATATGAAAGCAACTATATTTGTAAAGTGAGTCAAATTTATAAAGGTGCGGGGCTGGCCCAAAGCAGGCTGGATCTCAGTTTTAAGAATTAAGAGCAAAGGATGATGAAAAAACAGGTAACGAAGTTGAGAAATTAAAAAGCGAGGAAAAAAGTTAAAAGAGCAAAAAATTTATGGGCAAATTGTTTGAAGGAGAAGTGCTCACATGGGGACAACTGGCAGACGGTAAAAGTCGAGCTAGAGGAGAGTGAAGGAAACAGTTAAGGGAACATGGCTTTGAACGATAGGCTGGTTTTGTATGAAATCGGGGTTGATAATTCAGCTTATGAAGATGATTTTGAGGATCTTACGGATGAATGGGAAGTGGCAGATTATATAGAAGACCCAAATGCGGATTTCACAGTTCAAGAATCAACTCTTGATGTCAAATTGAGCAAACTCGTGGCCACCAAAAGCAGAGGTTTCATCTCCTTTGCCCCAAACCGATAATTTATTTGAAGAAGATTATGTTGTCCTAATAATAATTTAAATGGTACAAATTCTGTTTTTTCTTCGTCTTCTCATGCGGTAGAATCGTCTTCAAATGGAAAATCTCATCGGTCGAGGGAGGGGAAGATGAGGGAGGAGAATATATAGTAGGTTAATCAAGACGACGAAGGGAAAGGAGGCCTGAGAGATATATGTTAAGGGTCGAAAATGGATTTTTTTTTTGATAACATGATAAAGGATACACCCATACACTCGAGTGAACCTGTGAAAGTGATTAACATGGAGTATGATAGGGAAATCATTAATAAGGAATTGACTGATCGTGGTAACCATACTGAGAATTTTAATCTGATGGCTATTAATAATAAACAGTGGAAGAAATTTAAGGAAATTCTAAATATTTTGAATTTAAAAGTAGTGGTTAATGATAACAGAGAAAAGGGTCAAAGTTATAAGATGAAAAAATGCCTTGGGAATTTATAGTGTAGTATTAATCGTGAGGAATTTGTAAGAAGAATAATAAAACGGGTAAATTAGTTTCTTTATGAAAATCTTATCATGGAACTTTAGGGGGGATAAGAAAAAAATAAAAATAAAAATAATAAAAAATATATTGATAAAATAAAATCCGAATTGGTGTTGTTGCAAGAATCTATGAGCGATAAAGTTAATAGTAATTTAATTGCATCGATTTGGGAAATTAGGTTTAAGGAGTAGGTTTATCTCGTGTGTTGGATGATCGGGAGACATTATTATCATTTGAATGTTAGAGTTATTAGTGTGATGGAGTGCTTGGTTGGTGAGTATTCGTTGTTGATCAAATTTTATAATCAAAATAGGGAGGGGTGGTGGTTCTCAGGCATTTATGTCCCGTTTAGGTCTAGGGGAGAGTTTAGTTTTTGGGAGGATTCATTTGTGCTATATGTGATTTGTGGCGCAAACTGGTGTATAGGGACAACTTCAATTTTATTAGATTGGCCTTAAAGAAAAAGGAGGGCATGAAAAGTATGAGAGATTTTTAATACCATAATTAGAGAGATGAGGCTTGAAGACATTAGGATGGGTAATGGATCTTTCACCTGGTCTAATGGCAATACAAAGACTAAAATTGATAGGTTTTTTATTTTTCATAAAGTGGGAAGTAATGTTCCCTAACGTGAGACATGAAGCTTTGTATAGGGTATGATGGACTCCAATCCAAAGAAATGGGGCCCAACACCCGTTAAATTTGAAAACATTTGGATTAAACAAAGGTTTTCAATGGGAGCGTTAAGAAGTGGTGGGAGGAGAGTAGGGCATATGGATGGGGAGGGTTTTGGATCACGAAGAAAATGAAAGAGGTTAAAAGTAACCTTAGAAGTTGGAACAAGGAGATGTTTGGCGATTTCAGTTGCAAGATCAAAGAAATTGATGAGGAGGCCGAGGAGGTGTTACCTATTGAGGAAGCAAAAAGGGAAAAAAATGCCAACTTAACAAGAGATTTAAGCAAATCTCGACTAAGGAGGAGTTATCTTAGAATCAGAAGGCTAAGGTCTAATAAGTAAAAAAAATGGGACGATGATTCTAAGTTTTTTAATAAGATTGTTAGTGGAAAGAAATTAAGTAAAATAGTGTACAAATCAAAAAGAGAGGAGGGTGGACTTCTTGAAGAGGAGAGTGAGATTGTGGAAGAGTTGACTAAAGTTTTTGAGAAATTAATCAGGAAGTTAGTTAGTGAGGCAGTGGGGATTGAGTGGCATCCAATTTTTAAGGAATGGGCATTGTGTTTAGAAAGGAGATTTAAAGAGGAGGAAATCAAAACTGTAGTTTGGGGTGACTTAAGTCACCAGGGCCATTGGATTTACAATGGTCTTTTTAAGAAGTGTTGGATGTGATGAAACATGATATTTTAAGATTTTTCAACGAGTTTTTTGAAATTGGGGTTATCAAATCGAGTGTTAATGAAACTTACAGTTGTTTGATCCCTAAAATTCCATTGGGTGTGGGTAATTTACTTACAAGGGATGTATCTCTCTTAGTTAAGTGGCTGTGGAGGCTTCCACTAGAAAAAGGTACCCTTTGGTCCTTTGTTATTGAAAGCAAGTATAGTGTTCATGGACAGGATTCTAAATTGGTGGTGAGAGGGTCTTATCGTAGTCTTGGAAATTCATTTATCAAGGTTTGGATTCATTCTTGAAGTTTACACGAAATTCGTCTTCGGGAAGAAACTTGGGTTGGTGAGGCTCCTTTGAGTATTTCTTTTCTTGCCCTTTACAAAGTCTGAATTCGCAAATCTCTATTTCGAGTTGACTAAAGTTTTTCAGAAATTAATCATAAAGGAAGTTAGTGAGGTAGTGGGATTGTGTGGCATCCAATTTTTAAGGAATGCACATTGTGGTTAGAAAGGAGATTTAAAGAAGAGGCAATCAAAGGTGCAGTTTGGGGTGACTTAAATCACTAGGGCCCGTTGGATTTGCAATGGTCTTTTTTAAGGAGTGTTTGGGATGTGGTGAAACATGATATTTTACGATTTTTCAAAGAGTTTTTTAAATTGGGGTTGTCAAATCGAGTGTTAATGGAACGTACATTTGTTTGATCCCTAAACTTACTTTGGGTGTGGGTAATTTACTTTAAAGGGTTGCGTCTCTCTTTCTTAAGTGGCTATGGAGGTTTCCACTAGAATAGGGTTCTCTTTGGTGTTTAGTTATTGAAAGCAAGTATAGTGCTCATGGATAGGATTCTAAATTGGTGGTGAGAGGGTCTTATCATAGTCTTGGAAATTCGTTTATCAAGGGGTGGATTCATTCTTGAAGTTTACACGTCTTTTTATTGGGAGGGGAAACAAAATTCGTTTTTGGGAAGAAACTTGGGTTGGTGTGGCCCCGTTGAGTATTTCTTTCCTTTCTCGTTACAGAGTCTCTCAATTCTTAAATCTCTATTTCGAGTGTGGTTTCATGGAATTCCAACAACAACTACTCTTCTTCGAATGTGCTTTAAAAGAAATTTTGGGGATAGGGAGCTTGGGGAATTTGTCTTTTTGCTTGCCTTGATTGATGGTTTTTATATTACTCGAAATTCTAATGATAAAAGGGTATGGCTTGCTAATAGTACAGGGGATTCTCGTGTAAATATTTTTGCGATGTTCTTGTTAACTCTCTCCATCACTTCCTATTTTTTATCAACACAAGATGATTTGGGAAATGGGAACACCCTCAAAAGTTCAAGTTTTTGCATGGCTTGCAGCTAGGAGGTGACTTTTTTCAGTTCAAAAGGCTTATACATTTTTTATTAGCCTTTTGGTGCATTAGTGTGAATGAGTCCATTGATCATATTTTGATTCTTTGTTCCTTTACCCGACTCTTGTGGTATAAGGCCCCTGTAGATCTTGAAATTGGTGTTGGTTTTCCTAAGAGTTAGAAAAGTTTCCTCTGTATAGTGTAGGTGCTTAAGGAGATAGGAAGAAGGCAAAGTGCTTGTGAGATGCATCTCCATGGGCTTAGTGTGAAATGTTTGGTTGGAAAGGAATAGAAGAGTTTTTTAAGATAAGTTGGCGGAGAAAGAGTTATTGACGAAGAATAGCTTTGGCGCATCTCTTTGGGCATCTTCGTCTTTGGTTTTCAAAGGTTTTCAAAAGGTTTGGTTTATCCTCTATTCAAGGAAATTATGTTGCCGTGTTATTATAAGATGGGAGTCTCCGGAAGGTTAGAGACGCCCTTAAGAGGAAGAGGTCAAATGCCTTTTGACGAGGAACTGATTTTCTGTTTTTCCTTTTTGTTCCTCTCTTTTATTTGTCTTTTATCACTGTCAAGGTAATCTGCTGGATTACCTAACTTGTATTGTATTTGTGATGATAGTTGATTTAATAATATTTGTTTTGTTTATGATAAAAAAAAGAAAGTTTTCTTTGAAGTTTAAATACTTCAAGGCCTATTCGCTCTTGGTGTCTAGTTTATACAAAATTTGGGTAAAAGCTTTACCTATAAGACTCGTTTATTTATTTATTTATTTATTATATTTTTGGGGTGGGTGGGGTGGTTGTCTTAGATGAGACTATCCTTAAGAATCAAGGGGCTTCTGTTTAGGATAGGTATTCTACATTTGGTTTTGATTGTGAATGAGGCGGTGGAGGAGTTTAGAATTAAGAAGAAAGAGGGAGTCTGTTAAAAATAGATTTTGAGAAAGATTATAACCATGTGGATTGGGATTTCCTTGACTTGTACACTTATTTCGCCAATATGCAGATGGCACGATTTATTTGTATCTAAGAAGGAGAACAATTTTGAAAATGTGTTGAAAATCATAGACCCTTTTAGTGAGGTTTCCGGTCTCAAAATCAACTTGGAGAAAAAAATCAATGTGGAGGAGTAGATAAAGCTAGTTGGTGGGTTGTGAAGTGGGTCAATGTTCGCTTACTGACCTTGGTCTCCAATTGGGTGTAAAATTTAGATATAGTGATGGAAAAGGTGAAAAAAAAGTTCGATGGGTAGAAAAAAAGTTCTCTCCATGGGTGGTAGAGCGACTCTTATTCAAGCGGTGCTTAGTGGCCATCCAATTTACTACCTATTCCTTTTAGGCTTACTACGAAAATTGCTAAGCTTATTATTGAAAAGTGAATGAAAGATTTTTTTGGGATTGACTTGAGAAGAATAAAAAAAATCATCTTGTTAACGGATCTCTGTGGTGTCTAAAGATTAAAAAATAAAGGTTGGGGATAGGAAAGTTAATACATAAAAATAAAGCTTTTTTGGGTAAATGATCATGGTGATTTCCTAAAGAAAATGATTACCTATGGTACTCCGTTATTAAAAGCATTCAGGGATCGATGGAGAATGGGTGGGATTCTAGTGTGACGACAAGGGGAACCTATGAAAACCGATGAAGCTATATTTCAAAAGGCCTTAGATCCTTCCTTGAGTGTGTGACATTCCATGTGAGGGCTGTGGATTCCTTTAGATTATGGAAAGATATGGGGATTCCATTTGCACCATCTAAATTCATTTGGAATAGCGGTATTCCTTCAAAAGTGCTTGGTTCATGACACATGAGAAGGTGAATACCAATGTTATGGTCCAAAAGTGAAGACTGAATCTTCTTCTATCTCTTAATTAGTGTGTGCTTTGCTATAAGGCTAATGAAGACCTTGATCATTTGCTTATCCATTGGGACATGACAATAAGGTTTTAAGGGAATTTGGAGTTGTGGGTGTTCTTCCTAGGAAAGCCAGGCTTTTTTCCTCACAGATATGGTAGGTCATGGAGTAAGGAAGAAGCGCAAATGTTTATAGAAATGTTCTGTATTGGTTGCTTTTTGGATATTGTGGAATGAGAGGAACACAAAAGAAGTTGAAGACAAGAAGACTGCTACGGAGATTATTTGGAAAAAGTTAAATTTACACTATCTTGGTGGGCTTCTTCATCTCCGGTCTTCAGACAAATCCCGTTATCTTACATGCGGCGCTGCTTAGGTTCCCGATTCACTTGGAATTATTAATTAGATCGTCTTGGATACCATATATATATATATAACCAACAATTCGAAACACATACTCAATTCTTAAGATCAAACAGCTATACCCTATCTGATTAACATCAAAGCGCCCAAAAAACACACAATGCTGAATTCACACTAGGAGCGCAAAACATTGACTATAAAGCGCGTAAAGATGAATAATTTTGGTTTCTGGCCAAACAATTTTAACAAGGAGACATCTATAAAAGGGGTTGACATACGATTAAGTTCATCGGATAGAAGTATAATCATCATCATCCTAGAAACCAGAAGGAATAGAAGAAGAAAGAAAAGAATCACGAGAAGATTCAAGAATCTGTAATTCCTCTCTGGACATCATTCCGAGAAGATTAAAAAATATGCCTGTATTTTCTCTATGCAACACCGATGTGTTTTAATGTTCCTGAACAAGAAAACTGATGAATTGTGACTGATGCATCAAAGATTATAGTTATTCTCCCTTTAAAGCAGGGAGAAGGACTTGGATTTTAGTGGAGCATCGGGTGTGAATAGAGAGACAATCAGACATATGATGCATAGGACACAGTAATGAGTATAACCATAAATAAAGACATTCACCAAAGAACCCTTATTAGGAACTGGAAAGGCCCTCACTCATAATTTTGAACGAAAACGGAAGGTGATTACTCTTAATGAAGTTCTCATTTTTGAAAGTGTGTCCAGTAAACTTGAGTAATACATATACTTATGGAAAAAGAACGAATAAAACACGCAACTCTTTAGCAATCTATCAGTTGCCTCTTGATTTTAATCATTAATTCCGTTCAAACTCGGTGAGCAAATTATGGATGATAAGTCAGGAATTTCAGCGCTGTATTTTTTAAGGCAACTTTTTACTCAATCAATTTATATTCGTTTGTCGTATAAAGTGCATATTTCAATTTTACAGCAGGCATCTCAGTGTGAATAACATATATAATTAGAACCTTTCATTTCTGGTATAAATTAAAGCTTTAGCCACATAAGCCTTATTTCATCTACAAATGCATATCCCTTGTGCTTTGCATGAATAAAACCCTTAAAGTTTTAGTCTAGAAAGCCTTTAAAGCAGGTTTCTATGTATGACTCAATCTGAGCCGTATTTATTCTTTTGAAGTTTTGATCTAAACTGTCTTTGCTTATTATTATTTCTTTTGGTGCTACTGGTTAGGAATTCAAGGGAATAGGAGTTATTTGGAAGAATGCAGTCGAAGTCTAAATATCCAAATCAAATTGAAGCTGATCGGTATAACATTTCATCATCTACAGCATGTGGAGAACCTTGGTGGCGTAGTACTGGCTATAATTCGATTTCCCCCGAGGCGATGAGAGGAAATGCATCTGATACATCTTCGCTGGAACAATCTATAGATGGCGGCCAATCACAGTCTGATGGTGGTCGAAATGAGGAAGATGATGATGCTACAAAAGAATCCCGGAATACTGCACCTCTGTGTTCAGGTATCTCTTCAGATTAGTATGCCAATGATTTCGTAAGATATTATACTTCCTGCAAATAAAATTGCAAAATGATGACTGATTTATGCAATCTGGTCTTGTGATATTAGAATTATTTAAGGTATTTCTAAGGGGACAGAGATTTCTCATTTAGTAGAGATGTACTATTGAAATTTGTGCGCATAATGCATAACAATGTGACGTATGCTGCATATGGGCTACTCAATCCGGAGAAACTGCTCAAAGACTATGTTTTGTCTTTTGTTTCTGTAGTACAAAACAGAAGTATTCACCTTTGTTTGCTTTGTTAAGATCATTTAGCTGTTTCCATTTAAAAAAAAAAAATACGTTAGTGTTGCAACGAGAATGATTTAGTGGAGAAATTTAAGATGTTCAAAAAGGAACAAGAGCTTGCCGGGGTTTGGAGGGAATTGAATGGAGTCCAATTGACAAGAAGGCGAGGTGGGCTAGAAAGAAAGTTTGAGGAGTAAAAGATTGGAAGGGATAGGGATGTCAGGGAGTGGATATTAAGTGGGGAGGGGTTTTCTTGCAAGTCTATTTCATTATTTTCCAAAATCTTACGCCTATTACTTCTTTTGTACAATTTAAGCTTTTTTGGATAGCTGACATACCCACAAAAGTACCAATTTTCTCTTGCCTACTGGTTCACAGAAGGTTTACACCCATGGCTTAATACAACTTTGAAGACCAAATTGGTGCTTCTTGTGTGGTAATTCTCATGAAGAGATGGGTCATATCGCGTACATTGAAAAATGGCCTCTTTTACATTTAAAGTAAAATCTTGGGGAATCTAATTTCCAGGGTGGGTGGGGTGGGGGTGGGTGGGTGCGCTAAGGGTTGCTAAAGATCTGCTGCTCATGGTATTTTTAAGTCACGGAGGTAAGAAAGAAAGAAGTCATCTTTAGCGGTGCACCATCATCATGGCAACAATATAGATTATTTGGAACAGAAGGAATGCTAGAGTGTTCGGCGGAAGATAGTAAAGATAGCCATTGGGAGAATATCATGTACTGTGCAGCTGCAAAGGCCTTTTGTCCTCAAGTTTTGGAGAGATGCCTCCTTTCCTTGTGTCGTTGAATTGGAACGAAGGTATGTTTAAAGTTGTATTTGTTAGTGTAGATGTTGCGTCTGTTCAGTTCAGTTCTGTTTGTAGAGTTCGGATTGGTTTTTTCTCTCTATCCCTGTCTCATGGTCAGATTCGTTTTGCCAAGATTGACAGCTCGTCTCCTTTTTTCTCTCTTGGTTTAAAAAAAAAAATTTCTAATTCAGTTATATGCTTTTGTTTCTGATAAAATGTTCATTTTTGGATTGTTATGGGGAGAAGGTAAGGGCCTGGATGGATTCTCTATTGCATTCTGTAAGGAAGTTGGGATTTTGTAAATAATGAGGGTTATGTGTTTTTTCAAACAATTCTTTGAGAATGGGCCAGTCAATGCACGTGTTAGTGAAACATACATTTCCTTAATAATAACATTCTTTGAAAATCAAGGATTATAGGTCTAATAGTTCAGTGAGAAATTTGTATAAGCTTTTGTCCAAAGTATTGTCCTTCCTATTAAGAGAGGTATTAGATTAAAAAATCTAATAAACCAAGGGTCATTTGTCAAGGGAAGATAAATTTTGTATTTGGTGTCGAGACAATGAAGTGGCGGAAAAATCCAAAGTGAAAAAAGAAGGGAAGGAGTTGTTATGAAAATTGGTTGAAAAGGCGTATGATCACGTCGATTGGATCTTTCTTGATCATGTATTATAGAGGAAAGGCTTCTTGGGAATATGGAGAATTTGATTGAAAGCATCATCAAGAATCTTCTGCAAGCAGTCAGTGTCTTCCTCCTCCTCTTCCAATGTTAATATCGACAGTTTAAAGGCCCTTGTATATGTTCGTATGTTGCCCCTTCTACAACACCCTTTACCTTGCAAACACCTGTAGTAAAATGCGAATTGGACTTGGCTTAAAGGAGTCCAATCCATTTCTTTTGAAAACAACCCCCTTATCACTGGATTTTTCAGTGTTTTTATAAAGAATCTGAGCCAGCCCTCCCTCAAGATCGGAGTTTCCAATCTTGATCCTTTAATAGATGCACTGTTAGACAGAACCCATTAACCTTATCACATCCCAAATATGATTTCAACTTTGAATCTCATTAACATATTAGCATGGCCATGAGATTCCCCATTTACATCTGATTGTGCAATAAGCTAGCGGCCCAACATTTGTGAGCCCACTACCTCCGACACAGCCGTCTCAATGCAATACAGACCCGACTAAATCTTGATGTCCTAATTCATCACTTTGGGATTTTGTAATTGGTTGGTTTGGCAGCCCACCATTAGATGACATTGGATCATTGATAACCTGACTAAAGACCCAAGTCATTTGGGTCCAATCCATTTAAATTAAATCTGTAATTGGACAAACATCCAGTTGCTTGACTGTACGCCTGAGATTATCTTCAGCCACAACTTTCGGAAGCACATTGGATTGAGAACCCACATTCTGTCCCAACTTTTGAAGCTATCTTTTCATGATCACGGCTCTCTCCTTCCTGATTATTCTGTCTTCATGAACACATTGGTACAAAACCTACTTCTTCCTTTTGGCTGAACGCAGTTTTGGAGTTGCCTCTCCTGGAAACTAGCCTTGACAATGGACAAATTGAGAGTGATTTTTCTCCCTTATGGACAACATCCAGCTTTGGAGGAATTCAACCTTCCTAATTTCTTTTAACTTTAATTTTTTTTTTCTGAAATATATTAAAAATCTGTTCGTTTGTCTCAATGCTGCCTGGATCGTGGGTCGCTTTGGTACGTGGTTCGGGTACGGGTACATGGTACGGTGCTCTAGCCAATACAGCGTACGGTGGGAGTATGCTTAGTTTGTTAATTACTCCGAATCCTAGTGGCATTTTAGAATCTCTGTTGGGCTCTTTTAGTATTATAATTATATATTTTGTCAAGATTCATCTACTCCACCAATATAGAAAAATTCCTTAGAATGTATTGAGGGGATAGTCTATATTCTCAACTCAACTCAACTCAACTCAACAAAACCGTCTCCCAATTATTTGGGGTTGGCTACATGAATTCTACTTTTCCATTCCATTCTATCCAGTGCAATATCTTCGGTTAAACCACATGACATCATGTCCTTTTTTATAATATCCCACCAAGTCAATTTAGGCCTACCTCTACCCCTTGTGTTACCATCAATACTAACTAAATCACTCTTCCTTACAGGAGCATCCATTGGTCTACGCTTGACGTGTCCAAACCATCTAAGTCGATTTTCTCTCAATTTATCTTTTATAGGAGCTACTTTTACCGTTTCACGAATTTGTTCATTTTTAATTTTATCCTTTCGAGTTTTACCACAAATCCATCTTAGCATTCGCATCTCTGCCACACTCATTTTCTGCACATTTTGTTTCTTGGTTGCCCAACACTCTGTCCCATATAACATGGCGGGTCTAATGGCCTTCCTATAATATTTACCTTTTAACTTCAAAGGTATACGCTTATCACATAAAAGGCCGGTAGCACTTCTCCACTTAACCCAACCTGCTCTAATCCTATGAGTAACATCATCACTAATATCTCCATCTTTTTGGATAATCGATCCTAAATAACGAAAATGATCGTTTCTAGGTATCTTTTGACCCTCCAATTTCACCACATCTCCATTTGTCTTCCTATTACTACTAAAATTGCACTTCACATATTCTGTTTTAGTTCTGCTTATTTTAAATCCTCTTGTTTCTAAAATTTCTCTCCACAATTCCAACCTAGCATTAATCCCTGTCTTAGTCTCATCCACTAAAACAATATAATCTGCAAATAGCATACACCATGGCACCTCATCTTTTATTTGTCCAGTCAACTCATCCATAACAAGCGCAAAGAGATAAGAACTTAATGCTGAACCTTGGTGTAGACCTACCGTAATTGAAAATTCACTACTTTCTCCGGCTGATATTTTTACTGTAGTCATTGCACCATCATACATATCCTTGATCACATCAATATATCTGCGAGTCACTCCTCTTTTATGTAGAACCCACCATATTATATCTCTGGGTATCCTATCATACGCCTTCTCCAAATCTATAATAATCATATGAAGATCCTTCTTTTTCTCCCTATACCTCGCCATTAATCTCCTCAATAAATAGATTGCTTCCATTGTTGACCTCCCAGGCATAAACCCAAATTGATTCGTAGATACTATTGTCTTTAATCTCAATCTATATTCAATCACTGTCTCCCAAAGTTTCATTGTATGACTCATTAACTTAATACCACGATAATTTGAACAACTTTGTATGCCCCCTTTATTTTTATAAATAGGTACTAAAACACTTTTTTTCCATTCATCGGGCATCCTATTAGTCATTAAAATTCTATTGAATAATTTTGTAAGCCATGATACTCCATCCTCCCCTAAGCACTTCCAAACCTCAATAGGGATACCATCTGGTCCTAAAGCCTTTCCTGTTTTCATCTTTTTAGAGCAATCCTGACCTCTGCTGTCCTAATTCTGTGGAAAAATATATTTTCTCGAGTCTCCCTAAGTTCCTATATATCTAATCTACTCCCATTATCTCCATTTAATAACCTCTAAAAGTAGTTTTTCCATCTTTCCATAATTTCATCATCTTTGACTAGGACTCTCGAATCATCACTTTTGATACACTTAACGTTATTAAAATCTTTTGTTTTCCTGTCCCTAAGTTTAGCAAGCTTATAAATACTTTTTTCCCCTTCTTGTGTACCTAATTTTGTATAAAGATCATCACACGCTTTTAACTTGGCATCTCTTACCACTTTCTTAACTTCCTTTTTAGCCCATTTATATTTCTCAAAATTTTCTTCATTTCTATTTGTTTGCCATGTTTTAAAGCACTCCCTTTTAATTTTTACTATATTTTGTACTTCATTCCACCACCAAGTTTCTTTAAACTGTGGCCCCTTGCCTTTTGATTCTCCAAGAATTTCTTTTGATATTCTCCTAATGCATGTGGCCATCTTATTCCACATTATGTTAGTCTCTTCTTCAGTATTCCATGTTGCTTTATTTAATAGTTCTAATTTCTCTCCTTTTAAGTTCCACCACCTAGTTCGTGGGTTAATCTTCACTTTTCGCACTCGTGATTGATTTTTAATATTTATATCCAACACCATTATCCTATGTTGTGAGGTTAAGCTCTCTCCCGGGATAACCTTACAATCTTTACACGTTAATCGGTTTCCTTTTCTAGTAATGAAAAAATCTATTTGGCTCTTATGCGTTCCACTTTTATAAGTTATTAAGTGTTCAAGCGTCTTTTTAAAACATGTATTTACTAGTACAAAATCATAAGCCATCGCAAAATCTAAGATAGCCTCTCCCCTGTCGTTCCTATCTCCAAAACCATATCCTCCATGCACTATCTCATATCCTCCACGATCTTCTCCTACATGGCCATTGAAATCTCCCCCTGTATAGATTTTCTCACCTACGGGTATTTCTTGAATTAGTTCCCCCATTTATTCCCAAAATTGTACTTTAGTGTGCTCATCTAATCCTACTTGAGGTGCATAAGCACTAACAATATTAATTATGTTTTCACCTAATACCAATTTTACAAGTATAAGTCTATCACCTTTCCTAATAATGGTTACGATATCGTCCTTAAAGTTCTTATCTACTATTATTCCAACTCCGTTCTTATTTCTCTGTTTTTCTGTATAATAAAATTTAAATCCTATATTTTCTATTTCTCTAGTTTTCTCACCGACGCATTTAGTTTCTTGTAAACAAGCTATGTTAACTTTTCTTCTTATCATGGTATCTACCAACTCCATCCCTTTTTTCTGTCATAGTCCCTATGTTCCAAGTCGCTAACCTAAGTATAGTATCCTGGACTAGCTTCTTTACCCGCACATGCCCAGCTTGTTGCAGGAACCCTTCCGTATTTATCGTCGCATCCGGGCGCCGATGCGACGCCCCTTGTCATTTTTTCGAGACACCCGGTGGCAGGCACAACGCCCCTTGCCTATTTTTCGAGACACCCGATGGCAGGCGCAACGCATCGCTTAAGGGGAATGCCCTAGCATTGTCATTTGACTACTAATAACTAATGTAGTCAATGTTGATTTTGGGAACATCACTTTTGGAGATCCAGATCGCGAACCCACCATATTTCGGATCGTGCGACCCCAGATCATCGTACGTGGGGGGATGTAGTGATCTTGGTAATTATGGTTTGTCCAATGTTTAAAAAGGGTTGAGGCAGAGGTGAGGCATTTTGTCTCAGCGTAAGCCTCAACTTGAAACAATAATATAAAAAAAATAGTATTAAAACCAATATTGTAGCATAACTTAATCAACAATAAATAGTGTATTGTCATCACATCATGGTTCACAATCGAAGTATTTTTCTATGAATAGGATGCTCAATTTTTAAGTCGGTATCAAGATCAGGCGATACACACCGATACACTATTTAGAGAACCCAAAAATTTTTGAAAAAAAATATAAAGTTTTATATAAATAAGAATAATATTATGGCTCACTTATATAAATAAAAAAAATCATCATTTAGTATGCATTACATAGTCTAATTGCTTACATTGATGCTTTGTTGTACTTGTGAGCTGCAGTATTTATATTTCATAATAGTTTAATAGTAAGAAAATCAATTTAATTAGACACAAATGTTCATGAAGAAGTTAATATAAGTTTTTGTAAAGAAAAAAGTTACAAAATTATAATTCTTTAAATGCATATTATATTTTTCATGAATGTAATTATAATACTTATTATTGATCAAGTAAATAATGATACTCAAAAAATAAATTTTAGTTAATATATTCTTCGTAAATGTAGCAATACTCCCCATTCTTAATTATGTAAATAACAATAATTAATATTTTTTAGTGAATAATGATGCATTTTTAAAAATATATTTAAAGTAAATAAAGATAGATTTGAAAGAGAGATAAATAATGACACTTTTTAATGCAAGTAAATAAAAAATAGCGTTAAATGTGAAATAACTCTTGTCGTAGTACTAAAAAAAAGAACAAGAGATTCGGCCAACAAACCTTATTCGTGACCATCAAATACGGGGGAGAGAGATTGAGGTTCAGTGACTTGTCCCGTTTCGGTCCAAATATCATCAACACGAGCCGATACTACTGGGAGATCTTGAAGTGAAATCGCCGATTCGCACCAAAACGTCTAAAACTCAACTCGTTACTCCGAATCGGATCGGTGGGTACCTAGTCAACTCAGTCATATCATTGCGGGAGAGCTTCAGAAGTGATATGTCGGGAGAGCTTCAGAAGTGAACATAAAAGATGAACATAAAAGATGAACATTTTAATGAACCTTAACAAAAAAAACACCCAATCAATATTAATTCCTATGTTGTAATTGGTCCGCGCCAGCGGTCACGAACACGCGTGTGGGTGTATTAAAAAACACGCGTGTTGGTTGCCGTCGGCGCGGACCAATTACATAGGAATTAAATTGATTGGGTGTTAGGTGTTTTTTTGTTAAGGTTCATTAAAATGTTCATCTTTTATGTTCGCTCCTGAACCTCTCCATATATATATATATATATATATATATATATACAGAAAGTCTCCCGTAAGAACGCGGCGACTCCTTATGGTGCAGACCTCCGGTACATACCATTTTTATAAAATGGTAAAAAAATGATTTTTTTGATGAAACTTCATGGATATGATCTCCATGGTCATCTCCAATTGTTTTTATCAAGAAATTTAATAAAAAAACCGTTGAGATGAGGTGATATGTTGAAAAATAATATAAATATGCATTTTCGACCTTTGAAATTTTGACGATCATCTCACCCACTTTTTGGTTGAATTTTTTGATGAAACTTCATGGATATGCATTTTTTGGTTGAATTTTTTTATGAAACTTCATGGATATGATATCCATGAAGTTTCATAAAAAAATTCAATCAAAAAGTGGGTGAGATGATCGTCAAAATTTCAACGGTCGAAAATGCATATTTATACCATTTTTTTTACGTATCACCTCATCTCAACGATTTTTTGATTGAATTTTTTGATGAAAAAAATTGGAGATGATCTTCACACCGTGGAGATCATATACATGAAGTTTCATAAAAAAATTCATTTTTTTACTATTTAAAAAAAAGGATATCTACTGGGTCTGCACCATAAGGAGTCCTTACAGGAGGGGGCCTCTCTCTCTCTCTCTCTATATATATATATATGTGTGTGTGTGTGTGTGTGTGTGCGTGTGTGTGTGTGAGCGCGCGCGTGCACACTTGTTTGTAAACGAAAACAAAGAAAACTAAACTAGAGGAACTCGCGTAAACTAAAAAGGGAAACAAAAATACCAAGTGTTGTCTTGTCTCACTTCACCTCGAATAATTTATGTTCAATTTTTAGAAAAATCACTACCAGATTATGTGACCATGCCGGCCCAAAAGAAGATAAGGCCCCCGAAAAACAATTCATATCTCAACAATGACTATGGGAGTCGTTTCTACAAAACATCCACTTCAGTCAGCAGTTTTTCTAAAGACTACAAAAATAATCCTTTCTATGGCTACTCCTCTTGAAAGGAGATCACCTTACTTAAATTGCAAATGTCCGAATCCCATCTTTTTAAATGCAGAGAGATATCAAATTGCAGAACCACCTTTAAAGTTGCCCGTCTTCTCTGTCTCCTTTAGATTTTCAGCAAAGATCATTGCTCGATTAGCTTGAAATGAGATGTGTTTTGCCTTTACTTTAAAATTGTCTTGAGGTTTCTTTCTAGTATAAACCATCTATTGCAAACAAATGCACAACTCCCTTTCCTTTAGTGTATTTGTAAATTTTTCTGACATCCTAGTTTTTGTTGACACCAACAATCTCGTCTGTGTGGAGTTTTGGCTCAAAATTTCCCAACCCATGTTCTTGCCTAAAAGGGTGGGTAGCTAAGGTCAACTTTGCAGCGATGAAGCAGGGCACAACTTTGGGGATTATTTGGATTGACATCCTTGACCAACAAAGCGAATGGCTTTGTTCGTTGCAGTGAACGGGCCCAAATTTTCATAAAAATAGGTTTTAAGTGGGGGTATCCTGGCTTTTTGTAACAAATGTGCTCCACATATAAAAGGATTATCCTAGGGGTTTAAATTCCAACTTCGGTTTGTCATTTTGAGAGCCAGAGAGAGAGATGGTGAGAAGTAGGCCTGTCAATGGGTCGAGTCTGGACCCGGACCCGGCCCGAACCCGATCCATATAATAGGGTCTGAGCATATTTTTTTGGACCCGAGACCCGAAGACCCGAATACCCGTTTATTAAACGGGTAGGGTCTGGATCTTATACAAGACCCGGACCCGAAGACCCGACCCTGAATTGTACAATATTATTTTTTAAATATATATACATATACTATAAATTTATATATATTTATAAATATATCTTATCAATATAACATGCAAGTAATATATATAAAAATATATATATTTATGTATATAATAAATATAAATAATATATGTTTTATTTATACTAATAATATTCTATAATACATTATAAAATATTTTAATTTAAGATTAAAAAATAAAGAAGGGGGATAATATAAAATAAATGTATATATTTAGCCAGACCCGGACCCGAACCCGAGACCCGAAGACCCGAACCGATCCGGGTCTGGATCTAATATTGTAGACCCGATGAAGACCCGGACCCGAACCCGATGAAGACCCGATTACACGGATCTGGATCTCCCTAAACCCGACCCGGCTCTGACCCGTTGACAGGCCTAGTGAGAAGGTGAGGGTTTGGGTGAGGTAAGGATTTTTCCTCCCAGTTAGGGAATTTTTCAAATGTGGAAGAAAGTGGTGAGTGTTTCATGTATGGTAGGTGTGCCTATCTGTATTGTGTGAGGGGATTTGTCATTGGGGAGAGCGGGATAACACCAGATTGGGTACATGGGAAACACTTGAGAGCATGAGATTGAGAGGGTTTTAGGTTTAGAACTTGGATTCACTTTGGTGGAAAGTTGTTTGTACCATGGCTATCTAGGAGTTGGGCAGGAGAGTATAGGGTATGTGATTTATTCTGCCATTATTCTTTATTGTACTTGTTATTCTTTTCAAATCTAGTGGAATCGGGTCTCTCCATGGATGTAGCCAAATTGGTGAACCACGTATAGCTTGGCGTGCTTGTTGTTTTCTCTCGTTTTTTTACACATGTATTATGTTTGTTATTATCATTATATCTTGATTATATTCGGGGTTGTGTTTGATTGAGGTTGGCCCAATAAATTGGGGATTAGGGCACAACAAATTAGTATCGGAGCTCTTGGTGCAGAAGGTGTTTGTCAAAAATTCGGAATGAGATTTTAGTGTCAAACCACGGGTAGTTGGATTTGTCAGGTATCTTTATTCAATCATGATAAGAGATATTGCTTCGCAAGTTTAGGTGGAGGAATTTGATGGTAATAGTTGCTTTGCTCTCGGTAATGTGGGGTAGGGTTCATTCTTATTCAACATGGGGGAATAAAAACCGAAGAAAGATGGGGGGTGTGATTGCTAGCGCGGAATGCAGTTGGAAACGGTGTGATAGCCACCCGCAAGGTCTATTGATACACTTTGATTTTATCAAAAATGTTGTCATGGCAAGTCTACATTTAAGGACAATAAGCATAGCTACGTGCGGCCTGAAGGGTAAGGAGTTGTTTCTTGATTTGGTATATGAAACAAGGATGGTGGTGGCTCGGAAAGTACATCAAGTAGCGGTATTTGCTGGATTTTTGGGGATATTCTCACAACCAAAAGTGATTAATATCAAGGACAATGGTGCTCGGTTTTGGTGGAGTTCATGCATCTCTAGGTGTTGTATGGATTTTGTTTGATCGGTTGATGTTGTCTGGTTTGATCAGTATATTGGGAATAAGGTGCAAAGGCATGTACTATGTGTAGTAATCACAATCAGCTAGGTGAGATCTCCTTGGGGGGACACAACTTTTGATTTTTGAATTTGAGTTTAAGAATTCTATATCAATAATTTTGAGACGATTTTAAGCCATCTTCAATACAGAAACGAAAAATAGACCGTTGATATTCAATATATAAAAAATCTGTCTTTAGCGATCCAAACACGATAAAGGTGCAAAATCCCTTCACTCTCAGCTGTGAATAACAAAACATTATGTCAAATGTGATGCGGACAAGGAACACGTGTGGTCCACGTGTGAAATCCATGTTCTAGGGGAAGATCTTGACCCGCCTAGTAGGTTTGTTGCACTTTTGCTTCTTCCCTTTTGAAGAAATGTAGTCTTGGGTGTCTCGGATTTTGGGGTTTCTCTCTAGAAAGGGAAGCCATCTATTTGACAATAGAGTATGTGGGATCTGGGGACTGAAAGAAAAGAAAATGTTTTTGGAGGTGCGCTGTCCTTCCTCTTTTTTGGTTAGTATGGTTGGAAATGAATTGAAGAATCTTCGATGAAAATGAGGAGGTGAAGAAGATACTTTGTTGAGCATCAAGCTCTGAGGTACAATTGGGCAGCAACTTCTTCACCAATTAAAGATTTACTGGTTCTTGTATGATAAGATGAAGTGATAGATAATAATTGCGGGGTAGTTTTTGATGTATGTCAGAGTTAGTTTTCTTGTAATGAGGTGGACATCTTGTCCACTATTTTGCTTAAACTCTTTTTCATTTTTATGATATTTCTCTGTTTCTTATCCACCCCCGGCCCACCCACACAACAAAAAAGAAATATCTGCGTAATGCCTTCGGTCTGCTGTAAGGACGTTGAGTATTTTTTAATTAAGTGCTAATAAAGATTATGTATTAATCTCAGATGGAAATTATGGACAAGAACATCGAAATCTACCGCATGTTGCATCAAGCATACCTTTTGGAAATGGTGAAAGCATCACACCGCCTCCACAGCTTGAACTCGTTGGGCACTCGATTGTAAGTGTATTTCCAGTTATTATTCCCTCGCCTAGAGGGCGAAAACTCTATTGCTGATTGATTTATTTCTGTATTTGTGATTTTATGATGTTCGAAATTAGATAATCTACATATCTTATAAATGGTAAAGATATCCTTGTGTTCTTAAAACTCTTTTGCAGGCTTGTGCTTCAAATCCATATGGTGATCCATATTATGGGGGTATTATGGCAGCTTATGGTCAGCCCTTGGTATGTATTCTAGCATTCATTATCTTTTGGGCCCGCACTCTAAATGATTGTGCATTTGCGATTGGTACCTTGCCGTTCAGATTCAGTATTTTGCCTACTGATATTATCGGTTTGAAGAGATGGGTCCTTTTGTTTGAACAAATGTTCATTTGATCAAGTTTCATCGTGCATCTCTTTCTTTTTAAGTTATAAGAAGTATTTTATGTGGGAGATCTAGAAACTTAAAAAGAGAGGAACAGTATAGGGCATGCTCCCTATCGATGTAGTTCTTTTCATTTGGTCTTTTAATGCATCACTTAAGACTTTTTGGTTTTATTTTTCTAGTGTTTTTATATTTCAGTAGGATAAAATCACCTTTTCCATCATTGCTGTCATCTTTGGAAGGATTTTGAGCATTTATACAAACAGTTCTTGAAATGCATATTAGAATAAAATTTTCTTGATAAAATATATCAAAACTTATGACGTTTGGTCTAACAGATCATGCCTTTCTCAGGTTCATCCTCATTTATTTAATATGCATCATGCCAGAATGCTTTTGCCCCTTGAAATGTCGCAAGAGCCTGTTTATGTAAATGCCAAGCAATACCATGGAATTCTGCGGCGAAGGCAGTCACGTGCCAAAGCTGAGCTTGAAAAGAAGCTGATAAAAGATAGAAAGGTTGGTGTGCAAATATCCCCTCTTTTAATTGTTCAGGGTATATGGCTGACCTTGTGTTTCTAAGTTACGTTTGTACGTTATATGATACAGTACTGATATTCGCACTTTTAAATTCTGGATTACCTGGTGGCTTTATATATCTATATTATACTTTTCCTTGCTGGATTTAACTACCTACAACTTAGTAAGTACGGTGAGTACCTTCTCAGATTGTCGCAATGCAAAAAACTAAAGATATAGAATCTATCGCAATGCAAAAAAACTAAAGATACAGGAGACCAGAAAATAAATGGAAATTGGAAATGATTAAATAGAGAGATGGGATTGCCAAACAAGAGGGCCCCCCCGCATGAGAAGATAACAGACCAGTTTTATAAGAAAGATAACTGCACAAGGGTAAATACCTAGGAGGAAAACATAGTGGCGAACATTTGCATGCCGTGTGGCCCCCCAACCCATGAATTCCAGATTAGAAAGACACTAGTCCTTCCTTCATTAAGTTCCAAAGGCACAAAAAATGTTAAATTTAAGCCTGAAGCCCTACACTTGAGGCCTGGCAAAACACACTGGTGTATTACACCAAGATTACATTAATCTGTTAACCATTTTAAAAAAATTTACTTTTTAGAAAATTATGGTAGTCTCCTTTGTTTATTCATGAAAACTCCTTGTTTAACTCATCTCGATTATCAAAAAATCCTCAACAACAAAAAACTGTGTAATAATTTCAGCCACCAAGGCTTGAAAATAATTTCCACATAAAACAATTCCATTAGACTCGAATCCAAAAGTTTTAAAAGTCTAAAGTTCAACAATCCAAGTCGCCGGCCAGTACGGCCAAGTTAAATTAAAGATTACATCACTAAAGTCTCAATTAAAATTAAGTTTTATAAAGTCAACATAATCCAACAGAGCACAATTAAAATACAAAAGGTTCATACGCTAGAAATCAATCAAAAGTCAGTGAGATCGGGATTGTTGTAACCAAATTCTCAAACCATATCAAAGCTCTACTCAAAAACCTTCTTACCCCTATCCTTCGAGGTACCTCTTGTTTGTGTGTGTGTGGGGTGTGGGGGGAGGGGGCAAGGGCATGCGCCAAACTGCTCAGCAAGAATAAATAAATAATCAATTAACCGCAATGTAATAATGACGATTCATGGGTAGTGGTCAACAAAACGTAATCATCACAAAAATAGTCTACTAGACCAATCACAACTCTAAGGGAAACAAGTGTAAAGTGTGTAGGTGTTAAATGTTAAAATCAATTCAAGTTCATAAAAGTTAAAATTAAAGTCTGTCTGCAGTTTAAAAGCACTAAGGCCATTCCAAATAAGTAAGCCTTAGAAGGCGTGATGTTTAGAACAATTTTATCAATAAATTTAGCAGAGAATAAAGCTTTGTTAAAGTTAATGTATCAAATTAAAGTGTGCCAAATGTGATGTTTGTTTAAAAAGAAAATTAATCCAATTACCAACATCTTTAGTTGCCCGGATTTGCTACCGGGGGTATCAGTCATCCGTGAGCACAAGTGTGGCTCGGACCTTTTACGGGTTTCTCGTCATGTGGCGTTTGATTACCGATCTTACTTAGAACCTCCGGAGGTTCGAGATCGTGGACTCACCCGGGAACGTCATCATCCCCTATGCTAAAATCACAAAGATACAATACCTAACCATCGGTGATGTTCAAATCACGTAGATCATTTCAAAATATCTTTCCTTGCTTGAAGGCTAACCTCAACTTCATTTAGTTTTTAGAAAATCACTAAGCAAGAGGGTCATCTCAACTCGAAATTTAATTAGAAGATCACTAGTTTAAATTCTATATTAAACCAAGAAAATATTCCATTTTACTCATTTACAATTTCTCTCAACCCCCCCCCCCCCCCCCTCTCTAAGTTTTCCATGAAGGTCATAAAGTTCAACTCAAGCCATTTCATTTTTTAATCTAAGCCGATTCAATTTATCATAATCGACTAGTTAACATGTCGGTTAACCGTATTTTGAAACACGAAAAAAAATATTTGGCTTATCAAATTATCTATCGAGCCTTAAAAAAGACAGAAACAAATCAACTATCTGTTTTACGTCAAGCAATACGTTGAGTAACTCCCGATATAGCAGTAAAAGTAAGACGTGTAGGTGGATCGACTCATCAAGTTCCCATTGAAATAGGATCGACACAAAGAAAAGCACTAGTGGATATATATATATATATATATATATATATATATATATCCTTAACATATTGAAACGGCTGCCATTATTGGTATCAAACAAATAGTCATTCATCTCTACCCGAAATTTAATTAGAAGATCACTAGTTTAAACTTTATATTAAACCAAGAAAATATTCCATTTTACTCATTTACAATCTCTCTCAAAATCTCCCCTCGTAAATTTTCAAATTCATAAAGTTCAACCCAACTCAAACCATTTCATTTTTTAATCCAAGCCGGTCCAATTTATCGTAATCGATTAGTTAACATGTTGGTTAACTGTATTTTGAAACACGGAAAAAAATCATTGGCTTATCAAATTATCTATCGAGCCTTGGACAAGATTCAACAAAAGACAAAAACAAATCCACAATGACAAAAACAAATCCACTATTTGTTTTACGTTAAGCAATATGTGGAGTAACTCCCGATATACCAGTAAAAGCAAGACGTGTAGGTTAATAGACTCATCAAGTTCCCATTGAAATAGGATCCACACAGGGAAAAGCACTTAGTGGATTCATATGTATTCTTAACATATTGAAACGACTGTCATTATTGGTATCAAACCTATTGCGAATCATACAAGCTAAATCTTCTAGTCGATAATTAGGCCAAAGAAAGAACTTTAATTTAATTAATTCATTTTAAGCTGTATCAAGATATTTACTTTTATCCAAAAATTGACCCTTTTTTTTAATGTTATTTTCATTGCCAAATACTGGATTTTTATCCAGAGTAGCTGCTGTGATGCCTATGCTATTTGATTTCCTATAGAGCTTGGGTCCACGCGCAAGCTCCTATCGCAAAGTCAGTCAGTAGCCTTTTTTTTCTAAGCTTAAAAGACAGACTTCTGATTTGAAGGTTTCCGCTGCAGCAGAAAAGGAGGAAAGGAGGAAATTCTGCTGCTAAAATAAGATGAGGGTTCGAATGAACTTCACTATAAAGGCTAAAGGCTATAGAAGCACGGAATGCCTTTCTATAAAGTAAAAGAAATGAAAAAGGTGAATCATAGTATATAGAACGCTCGATTACTCCCATCTCCTCTTACTTACACATTTCCAATCAAATCATGATCCCATCGCGAAAAATTTCGCATTGATTTGTAAATTATCCAAGGGTATACTAAAGAAATAAGAACAACTACTTTTTCATAAAGTCGAAAATTAAGCGATAAAGGCTTTGTGAAATCTTCTAAGATGTTAATGGGTAAAAAAGGATTGGAGTTGGTTCGATATATTTCCTGAAATAACCTAATCCTTTTTTGCTAAGACCCACATAGAAAATCAGGAATTGAATTATCAATTGTATCTCATGGCCTGCCGCCACTAGGACTCGAACCAAGATGCTCTAGCACTGCTTCCTAAGAGTAGCGTGTCTACCGATTTCACCATAGCAGCTTGCTACAACTCATAATAGTCGAGATTGAAGGAATGAGCTGAATGCAATGTTTTAAGAAAGATAAAAATTAATGAATAAAAATTCATTCAAATAAGAAATTGAAGGTTCTTTATTTTCGTTTAGGGTGTCACTGCTTGTTTGTTGGAATGCCTTGGTGGTCTCATATTACTTAAAATTGTTTGTTATAAAGCTATTCCTACAAAGAAAGGCCTCCTTTCTTTCATTTAAAAGATGGCTGGTGTCTTTTCATATTCAAAAAAGGAAGGCGCCGCTTTAAAGTAAGTCATATTTTCCAATTTCAATTTCAATCTCATAATATTCATTTTTCAAGTCCATTTAAAATCCTCTAAAAATTTAACGTTCCACCAAGGATGTGCCACCAAGTATCAATTATCATTTCTAAAGAGAATCAACAAGAGAAATGTTATAAAATAAAAGACAGAGAAGTTAGAGAGAGTATTTTATTTCTCAAGTGTTTTGTACAAACTCATAAGGGGATCACCCAATTTATAAGACATGGTGAGGTATCCCAATAGACATGGGAGGTGTGTGGACATTCACACCAAAAGTCATATTATTTAACACTCCCCTTTGGATGTACATAAACACCATTCAATGATTGTTACCTCATTAAAACCTTAGTAAGGAAAAATCTAGTGAGAAAAAATTAAAGTGAAGGAAAAAGAGTGCAACTTTTGTTATCATTGAATTGGTATTGAACGTGCTTAATGTTGCCTCGTTAAAACATTTACTAGAAAAATCCAATGGGAAATACGTAGTTAAAGGAAAAAGAGTACAACGCTCATATGTCCCAAAAGAGCATGATTTTGGATCCTCCCTGGAAAGGAGCTCCCTGATTTGTATATCTCAAATTGATTGTTGGTGAAGTTTGTGCATTCCAATCCCATGTATAAGTTTTTGAAATGTTACTTTCGGAAGTGACTTGGTAAACAAATTAGCTAGGCTGTTAGTTGAACGCACTTTCTTGACCTTAATTTCATTTTTCTTTTGAACTCGTGAGTGAAGAATTTTTTTGGTGAAATGTGCTTAGTTCTGTCTCCTTTGATGACGCCTTCCTGAATTTGGGCTATGCGCGCTACATTGTCTTCACATATGATACTGGGAATATCTGTAATGGGAGACAATTGACAATAATTACGAACATGCTGAATCAAAGATCTCAGCCATACACATTCATGACTTGTTTCATGAAATGCTAAAATTTCAGAGTGGTTAGAAGAAGTAGCTACCGAAGTTTGTTTAGTAGAACGCAAAAAAATAACAGTATATTACCTTATACATAACCTGTCTGGGATTGACCCTTATGAGGATTATAGAGGTATCCAGAATATGCATAATCTACTAACTCATAATCATTAGAATGGTTAGAATAATTTAAGCCCATGTCAGTGGTTCCTCGTATATATTTTAGGTATGCTTGATACCAATCCAATGCCTTTTTGTTGGTTTAGAACTATATCTAGCTAGCAAGTTGACTGAGAATGAAATATTTGGTCTAATGTGTTGTGCCAAGTATAATAATACACAAATTGCACTTAAATAGAGTACACCCACTATTTCCTCATCATCTTATTTAGGAAGTTAAGATGACCATGGGTGTACTTAGTGGATGTGTTGTGTCCATACCAAGTGTTTTTAAGACAATTTTGAGTATTATTAGACGGATGGACAAAAATTCCACAAGAATTTCTCTTGATCTGCAGGTCGAGACAATATTTCGTTTTCCCGAGGTCTTTCATCTAAAATTTCTTCTTCTTCATATAGTTAGCAATTTTCTCGAGCTCATCTGGAGTCCCAATCAAATTAATATCATCCATATAGACTGCTAGTATTTAAAATCCCATTGGGGATTTCTTTATAAAGACACATGGGCAAAGTGAATTGTTTTCATACCCTTACAAGTATTCACTAAAACGGTTGTACCACATCCTTCCGGATTGCTTTAAGCCATACAATGAATGTCTTAGTCGAATTGAGTACGTACTCCGTGGCTTTACTTCTGACAAAGCAAATCCTTCAGGGATTTTCATATAAATTTCCGTGTCTAAGTCCCTATATAAATAAGCGGTCACAATATCCATGAGTTTCATATCAAGATTTTCAGAGACCGCTAAACTAATTAGATATCTGAAAGTTATACCATCCATAATGGGGGAGTATGTTTCATTGTAAGCAATCCCGGGTTTCTCCAGGAAATGTTGTGCCACGAGTCGTGCCTTATATCAAGTGATTTCATTCTTCTCATTGCGCTTTCTTACAAACACACATTTGTAACCTATTGGGTTAACATCTTTTGGGGTTTGTACTATAGGTCCAAATACACCACGTCTATTTAGAGACTTAAGCTCTACCTTAATGGCAACTTCCCATTTTCGCCAATCTTCTCCTTGCCGACATTCATTTATAATACGTGGTTCCTTATCTTCATCAATTCCCTTTGAAATTTGCGTAGCTACTGCATATGAAAATATGTGATCGATGGTTATTTTATTGCGATCCCACATTTCTTTTGAATATATATAAAACATAGAATTCTCATTATTGTTCTTAGGTACCTTTACCTCTTCAGGGGGCTTTTATAGTCACTTCAGGGACTTTGTCTTCTCAGAGGCATTAACCTCTGCATGGGTTTTAGAGAAAGTGGATCTTTTGTTCATAACCTCTTCTGGAGTGTTATGAGGACATGATTTTTCATTTGTTCTCCGCTTCTGGGGAGTGGAATCTTTGGAACCTATAGGTCTCCCACGCTTCTGACGTGCAAAGATTCATTTGTTGTTGAAATCAAAGTTTGTCCCACTGGAACATCAATTCTGGCTGCTACATCAGCTGCGAGTACATGAAACTTGATCACTTTTGCTGCATTATTAAATGCATCAAGTAATTGATTTGCAATTCCCTGAAGATGTATTATCCTCTGCACCTCATGCTCACATTGAACAGTAAGAGGGTCTAATTCTCGTCGTTCTTCTGGAATGAACTGTACTTCAGGTACGTTCTTCCCTCCAAACGGCGGGAAGATGGTCTCATCAAAGTGGCAATCCGCAAATCTAGAGGTAAACACATTACCTGTCAATGGCTCAAAATAACAAACGATTGATGGTGAATCATAATCAACATATATGCCCAAACGACGTTGGGGACCCATTTTGGTACGTTATGACGGTGAGATAGGCACGTATACGGCACAACCAAATTTATGCTGAGACGTTTGGCTGACATCCTGTCACTAGTTGTGAAGGGGAAAAAATGATAAGCAGTTGATTGAAGTTGAATTAACTTGGCAGCGTGTTGGATGGCATGACCCCAAGCTGAGACTGAGAGTTTAGATTGCATACGCAAAGATCGTGCTATCAGTTGCAAACGTTTAATTAATAACTCAGCTAAACTATTTTGGGTATAAACGTGGGGAACTGGGTGCTCAACATCAATTTTTATAGATAAACAATAATCATCAAAAACTTGAGTAGTGAATTCGCCTGCGTTATCAAAGCGAATGGATTTGATGTGTTGATCAGGAAAATATGCTCTTAGTTTAATGATTTGATAAAGTAATTTTGCAAAAGTCAAATTGCAGGTGAATATTAAACCAACATGCGATCATTTAGTGGAAGCATCAATTAAAACCATAAAATATATAAAAAGGTCAGCTAAAAGGGTACACAGGGATATAAATATCCCCTTGAATTCGTTGTAAAAAAGATGATGATTCAGAGGCTATTTTGAGCAACGATGGTTTAGTAATTAATTTTTCTTGTGTACACGGGGTGCAAAAATGGTCACTTGGTAAGGTGAGCTGTTGGTTTGCTAAAAAGTGCCCATTTGAGTTATTTATGATCTTTCGTAACATGTTGGATCCAGGTTGACCCAAACGGTCGTGCCATAATATCAATGCATTCAGATCATTGAGCTTCCGACTCATGACAGAGTGTGATTCTACAACACCAAGTGTTGTATGGTATAACCCATGGATAATGTAGAGAGTTTTTCTAGTGTGAGCTTTTTGGCTTCCAACACTAGAAGTAATGTAAAGGAATTCTTTGTTACTTTCATTACTTGTTTCTATATGATACCCGTTCATTCTTGTATCTTTAAAACTTTTAACAAATTTCTTTTGCAATTGTTCGAGTATATTGCATTTTGTATCAATAAGTGGGTACCATTAGGTAGCACCATGTGGGCTCTTCTAGAGCCGTCAGTAATTTTTGCAGGACCGACATTGTGGAAACATTTGCTGTATCATACACCAAGTCGGAGAAAAACTTCTGATTTTGCAAAATTATACGAGTTCTACTGTCAACTAGAGAAGTGTCATTGTTTGCTTGCATTTTTGAATCTATACTTTTTATATAAGTAACACAATTAAAGGTTACTAACTATATAATCATCGAAAAGATAAATGTAAAACCATACAATTTATTATAATAAGGATTTAAAGGAAAAAACATAAGGATGTTTCGGGCATAATATATTAAGAAAACATAAGTTATTCAGTTCTTCGGGGTCTTATGAGAGGGGAGTGCCAATCATGACATCAAAAGTCTCATTATCAATGGAATTGCCGTCCTCATCTTCAAAAAAGTCATCAACATTGAGCTAGGTCTTATTAGTTTCCAGCGGTCTTCAGGAACTTCCATGATATTTGACTCCATCCCTTCAGGACCTTTCATAACATTTGTCTCCACTCCCTTTTTTGAGGTATGATATTTTTCCACTACTTGCTTGGACGAACGACAGTTTCGTGTCCAATGTCCACTAAGGTCACATCAATAACAAATATCTTTTGTATTTGGTGGAGCAGAATTTTGATTCTTGTTATTGTGGCGACCATTCCTCCTTGGGTGGGGCTTGAAGTCTGTATTTTTCCCCGGACCATAATTATAGTGACCACCTCTTTGGGGTTGCCACAACCTTGTCGCATGTTGCCTCGGCTTCTTTTAATATTTTGAGCAAAATTAACATTCACTTCTGGGAGGCCGAGATGTATGATTTTTTATAAATAAATCATTATTCTGCTCAGTGACTAGGAGACGATAGATTATTTCTCAGTACTTTTTGAATCCTCACTCTTGATATTGCTGCTGCAAGAGCATATTTGAGGCATGAAAAGTGGAGAGTTTTTTCCAACATATCTGCGTCCTCCACTTTTTCTCCATATAATTTAAGCTTGGAGGTAATTTTGAACATTGTAGAATAGAATAGTATTCAGATAGTGTTTTATAATCCTGAAATCTTAGATTGAGCCATTCATGGTGTGTACTTGGAAGTATGGCCGACTTTTGGTGGGCGTGTCGCTCCTTCAGGGAGTTCCATTATTCAAGATGATCTTTCACAGTTAAATACTCGGTCTTTAAATCATTGTGAATGTGATTTCGTAAAAAAATGAAGACCTTAGCTTTGTCCAATCGGGACTTAGTATTATCAATTGTTACGGCATCACCAAGACTTCGGGGTTGGAGATGGAGATCCGCATTTCGGAACCAATTGGGATAAGCTGTTTGAGAGATGTCAAGTGCTTCAAATTCAAGTTTAGAAATGTTTGACATCGTAAACTGTTTAGTTAATAGATTATAATTAGACACAATATAATGCATGAGTCAAATAATAGTAAAGATGAATTTAATGATATGGACTTTTAGGTGTAATTTGAATACGAAAAAACTATAATACTTGAATGAATCGAAAGGTCAAAAGAAGAAGTTTTAATTGTAAAACCATTAATAAGCTAGTTAAAGGGACCGTTAATCATTGAAATGGTATATATAAAATAAATGTTTCTTTTAATAAAGAAAATGAGTAGTCAAGAAGTTGAAAAAGTCATGTGATAATTTTAATTAATCTAGCTAGAACCTAATTTAAACAAACAAAAAAAATTGTGTGGAGTTGCAGGTTCAAAATAATTATTTGGGAACGTTTAATGTCCTTAGCCTTATAAATGAAAGAATCAAAACTTCAGGTTTGATTAGAGAAAAATTTGTTGGAATTTTAGGTCCAAAATATAAATAATTGTTATGGTACTTTTAGTATCCCTTGCCTTATTATAGAAATAATCAAAACTTCAGGTTTTATTTTAGGGCATATTATATTGGAATTTCAGGTCCAAAAATGTAAATAGTTGTTTGGGAACTTCAGGTTCCAAATTGTAAATAATTCGATACACTATTACTTAATTAAAACATTGAATATAAATGCATATTTAACTTGGTATCAACAACAACAAAAAAAATATTAAATACTACCCTTATTCCAAATCATTGATTACTCACAAGAGAACTGAAAAAAATTGCAATCATAAAAAAATAGAAAACAAATAAAATTCGATAACTACTCGAGTGAGTAATGAAATAAATGGTATTTATGTTAAAAAAATATTCTCAACTTTTCTTGAAATTTAAGTAATAGACAATAAAAAGTTATTGGATGTTACTTTTCTTCTATATAAAATATGTTTTTGTGTATGAGTATGTGAGAATATCGATTCATTTTCCAAATAGAAATAATTCATACATAATGTTCAGATACATACAAAAAAAATACATTATGTTTACTGACTATTTTCTTTTAACTAATAAATTACCTGGCTAATTATGCTTCAAATCTATTATATAATATTAGAATGATCATGATGTAATTATATTCGCTTAAGAAAAAACACATATATGGCTTAGTCATAGTTGTCGGATTTGTAGAAAAAATCAAATAACATATATTTGATGAAACACATATATGGCTTATCAATTTGACAATGATGATAACCATATATTTGATGAAAGACCCATCACTCGTGATAAGATAGCAACTACTTTAATACTAACCTCACAAGCAGTAATGATCAAACCCACTTTCCAAATTCTGAATTTTGTACGAGCCTATGATGTACTTCAAATCAACAAACCCTCCTTATTATATATTCTTTTCTTCTCCGTACAGTAATTGGAGCCTCGTGTTGATAACGTGTTATAAAATAAAGACAGAATTTAGAGAGAGAGAGTATTTTATTTCTCAAGTTTGTTGTACATCACCCAATTTATAAGACATGGTGAGATATCCCTTCGCTGCAATGCACCAACGACGAAGTTCGTTAAAAACGAAGTTTGACAGGGCACATTTGCTGCAGCACACCAATGGCGAAGTTAGGTAGTGGATATAACCAGGGATTTTGGATTTCTTTTAGCGGACTACAACTTCAACGAAGGACACCTTCGCTGCAGCTAAGGCACATCGATGTGCCAGCGAACTAGTCGCGAATTTAGTCAGAGAATTCTGGGATTAAAGCACACTTAGAAAAAAATACGAGATCAATTGCGCATGGAACCAAAGGCTAGTCCTTATATATATGAGGGAATAAGGGGCTGGGGAAGAGGAGGAGTTTTGGTCTGCTTGGTCTAACAGAAACTCCACTTCTGATATTATGCCACGTGGTACAGTGAGAGGTGATTTAGTGAGGAGAACTTAAAAAAACTGATGAGATAAAATTACTTAAAAACCCTGTTTGTTTCAACATAAAATGAGAAGGAAAAAGCCCAAGTGAAGAGACCCAGCGAGTGTCGCCACACTTGTATATTAAAAGGCGTTTTTTACATCTTTTCTGTGGTTCTCTCACTTCTCAAGTATTGCTGCTCGGGCACAATTGTCAAAGTAGAGAAGGATAGAGTATTAGAGTGAGTTAAAGATCACGAATATGACCTTCCAGTCTTCTTTTGATTATAAATAATAGAGTTCGGGATTCTCAGCAGTCATTCTTGATAATAGGAGGTAGTTTGAATTAATACTGGTGGGGGTGGGTATAACTTTCAAGTTTATTACTCAACTATAAAGATGTTTGGTGCAGAAATGTTAAGGAAATATTCCATGACTACTTTTTCCTCTATTTAAAAAAAGAAATTAGTATTTTTAAGGCGCCCTTTTTTATTTTAATTTTCTATTTTGTGATGCTATTATATTCTAGTCCATCTCCCTCTTTCTTCTTGTTACGGTTCTATTTTTTTTTTGAAGAAATCTTTATGGCGTGTTTGTTTTGGAGTTCTCTACTGCTTCTACGAGGTTGAAGCCTTCTCGATCGAAACAATTTGTGTTAATGGAAATAAACCGTTCATATCTGACAATTCATTGTTTTACCACTGAATTGCCAAATTAAACTTAGTGCTTAATTAAAGGGTTATTTGGCAGTTTGCCCCAATTTGATTTGCTATATTGAGATTGACTCCCACTAACTTTACTTCTTGGACTTTGAAACCCCAAAATGTCATTTATACTGGGCGCATCACAAATTGGGGGTTAACGTCTAAGAAGAGAAAAGTGTCGGCCAAACTCAATATAGAAAAATAAATGGTAGTCCAAGGTCAAATAACCCTTGTTAAGAAGTAAATAATTGTGTATGATAATGAATTGACTTTTTATATACATATATACAGCCATATCTTCACGAGTCTCGGCACCAGCATGCTATGAGGAGGGCAAGGGCTTCTGGAGGTCGTTTTGCAAAAAAGTCTTCTAATGTTGATGCTTCGAACCACACTGTCCAAGAGAAGGGGACAACAGGTCCTGACAATGATGGTGGCAGGTGCGATAACCGAGATAGCTTTGAGACATCTACATACGAGAGAGGGGATGGAGGAGGAGGAGGAGGGAGCACTACGGGCCAACTGTGGGGAAGCATCCGCTCTAACCAGGCTCCACAGAGGGCCGTCGCCATGCAGTGAGGTCCGGAGCTGCCAAGGTGGAAGGTTATGTGACTGATGAGAAAATACCAATGATGCCATGTCCTATATGGCATTACCAAACCAATCACGAGTTGACACGGCAGATGAAAGGGGTCCACAACAAATGGCTAGACATGTGGCTCTTTGTATCATCCATGTCAATTCGTGGTTGGTGCGGTGATTCCTGTTGACATGGCATCACCAAACCAATCACAAGAGGACGCTAGTGGTCCACAACACGTGGTCCCTTTTGCATCAATCCCATGATTGGTACGGTGATGCCATGTCACCAAGATTGCGTGGCATCACTGTTGTACTTGAGTATTTTCTATGTGAATGTGCAATTGTGAGGTTATGTAATTTTCCATCCTTTGGCAAGTCATTCGTGGCTGTGAAAAGATGGCTGGCAATTCATTCTTGGCTGTTTTGTTACTTGTGGAAAAGTTGACATGGTTTATGCGCCTTGTAGCTGCTGCTTACAAGTTTTTTAGTTTTCTTCCCTTTTGTATCATGTACAGAGAGGATTTATAAAGAACGGCATGGGGAGATGTTGGAGGGAAACTATATATCATCATTCTGCCAATCACTTTTTTGTGTGGTGTGAGTAGCCTTAATCTGTTTCTACCCTCTTATAGTGTGTTAATGTGAATATGGCCTTGAAATTTGAGTGTAATTTTATTTCAGCAGATCTTATATAAAAATTGTGTGCCGAACGGGAGAGGATCAGAAATTTTTTTCTTGTAAACTTTAGACAGGGCGCTGCAGCACAAGATGTTGCAAAGATTTATTTTGTCTAGTTCAAGCTCTTGTGGGGTGTGGGGTGGGCGGGGGGTGGGGGGTGGGGTGGGCGGGTGGGGGAGAGGTGAGGGTAAGGGGCTTGAACTCCTGCCCTCTTGTAACTAAGGGTCGGTGGTAACCATTGGGGCAAGCCCCTTTGACGCAAAGATTAATTAGAGTGTTTCCAAAGGAGAATATCAATAAAGGGAGCTTTTTTTAGCCTGGATAGAAATGTTATGGAAAAGAAAAAAAATCTATCAATGGTACAGTAAATTGCACTATAAATGATATTTCTTTGGTGTTTGTGATCTGGGATTCAAACATGGTTGTGCAGCAGTTATTAGCGACGGTCATCTTGTTTGGGTTGGGTCAGCCTATACATATAGAACAATTTTGTTGTGCATCTGTGTTACAAAACCAGGGAAGGAACTCTCCAAAGGAAAAAACATAAAATGAAGTCCATAAGTTAGTTTCAAACCCAACAAAAGCTTCTTTGAGGGAAAAAAAATCCGGCGAAGGCTGCTCTTAAAAAAAGGAAGAAATAGAAAAATGAAGTCTGGAATAACTTTCTTAGCATTTGCCGAAAGGTGTGCTGATCACCATAATGTTTTGTTCACAATAAGCAATTGCCAAGTCATTGGATTCCCAAGGTGAATGTGAGTTGAAATATGAGACCTTTGTTATTAGTGCAAAGAATGATGTTAGCTCACGAGGTTGGGTCATGTGAGCTTTATAGATCGTGAATTATTTTTTTTGGAAAGAGTTAGTGACCTACATTCTTTTGAATTAACTTCATCCATGGGTACTTGCCAATTGGATAAGCAAAATCGAGATCAATGAAAGTTGAATGTTATTTTACATGTGGTGTTTTGGAGTTCTTAAACATAGGCTTCATGTGTTCAGTGCTTACGAAAAGTATAAGAGGGAAGATATATGTCCTTGTGCTTGTGGATGATTTTTCGAAATTCAAACATTGGATTTTTACGCCATAAGTCGGATGCTAAAAAGATTTTTATTCTCAAGCGCAAGCAAATCTAGATTTTTATTGTGAGTTTCTAGAATGACCATGGGAAGAAGTTTAAGCGAACGAGCATTTCCGAATGATGTGATAAAGGTGGCATTGATCACAAATATTCTGCCCCAAAACACCTCGACAAAATAAGATTGTTAAAAGAACCGAACTGTCCAAGAAATGGGTAGGTCTATGTTAAGCGAGGGAATGCCTATTAGATTTTTGATAAAATAGGTTAAAATGGATGTCACATTATGAGTCTGTAGGAGATATGCTACCAACCAAACCACCTATGATATTTGTAAAGTATAAAAACCCACACTCAAACATTGGAGAGTATTTGGATGCAAGGGTCATAGCTCGACTCAAGGAGTGATGAAGGGATCTTTTTAGCTACTCTACTAATAATCGTGCCTACCACGTTCAATTTTTTTTCAATGATGGAGTCGATTAATGTTGTGCTCTAGACTTCAAGCTTCACCAAATGGATGTAAAAAATATTTTCAATGACAAGTTTTAAGAAGAAGTCCATGTAGCACAATTGAAGGGATTTGAAGACCTAAAGTTTCCATCCCAAGTCTTCCACCTCAAAAAGACTTTGTATGGGTTAAGGAAACCCCAAGAACGTGATATGCTCACCTCTTTATCTTGTGGGGAAATCTTTACTTGAGGAGAGTGGGTAATATTTTGTTCCTCAAGTCTAGTGGGAGAGACATTATCACAACCAAAGTCTATGTTAATGGCATTGTGTTTGGTTACAGTAAGACCAACATGCTCAAGAATTTAATTCTCATATGCAAAACGAGTTTGAAAAGAACATAACTGGCGTAAGTGAACAAACTCACATATTTATAAGGACATTTTTTACACTCCCTTTAGGTTTAGTTTGTGTTGGCTTTATTCCAGAACAAACCTTTGAGTCATTGTATATTTGTAATGACTCTATTGAGTTGTAATGACACATCACATGAAAATAAGAGACAAATGCATCATGACTAAGATTACCAGACTGAATTAGACAACTACACTTCACAATAGAGATTTGATAAAGGTAACGATTTTCTAAAGTTTTGTAATTCCTCGTTGTGTACTTAAATTGTCAAGTCTAGGGTATTTAGACCTCAAGACTCAATGGAACTATTGCTTAAATCGTTAAACTTCTTGAAAAATGTTAAGTTACGGTTCCTTATACATTAGGACTATTAATAACTAAGGATAAAAACCTTAAAATTATTTAAATATTCTCAGTGAGTTAAAATTATTTAACTCATGAACTTTAAGAATCAAGGATAGTTAAGAACCAAGGTTAAAAGCCTTAAAATTAGTTTGGATAAGCTTTCTAAACTTAATAAAATGACTGAAAACATATTTTTCATTTCATTACATCACTAATAATATATCTTTAAGTGTTCAATATTCCAAGGGTGAGGGATTTCCCTACTAGTCTTTGAGGTAGTAATAATATGGCCTTGTGATTTTATGACCACACACTTGAGGCTCAGTTTCCACTCACTAGGATTTTTAAATGCAATGGTGACCTATCTTAAGACCAAGTCTCCCACTTGAAACTCTCTATGATGAACTGTTTTGTTAAAGTATGAGATTGTTTATTGTTTGTAGGCCGCCATTCTCATTTGTGCAACTTTTCTCTTCTTCTCGAGCTCATATAAGGTGAGTCTGAGACCCTCTTCATTTGCTCCAACTTTATTATTTCCATTGTATGGGTAAGAGCTTTAATCTCTGTGGGAATAACTACTTCAACTCAAAATGTAGAGGGGTCCTCGAACAACTTATATTTATTTACTAATAAAAGTGTTTTATTTGTAGGAAATATTACATATATACTTTGGTTAAGCATGAAGGACTTAAGGGATTAGTTGTTCCACCATAGTAGCACTTGGGATCCTTGAGGCTTTTATCTTGGAGGTTTTTGTCTCAAAGTCTATGGGTATGACTTGTTGAGGAACCTAAAACTTCAAGCATTCAATAATAATGGAATTGAGAGAGCATTTACCTATATGGGGAGTCCAACTCCCTCAAATGCACTACTCACATAATTATAGGTAATAAGGGGCCAAGTAGGTCATTCACATAGTTACACATCATAGAGAGCGAGAAACCAAGTAGTCATTTGCACAATGATACGCTTGGTGCAATTGCACATTATAGGTGATGGGAGACCATGTAGATAACTCATATAATTTTGCAAAGTAAATACACAAGTTGTAAGGGACCAACCCGGTCCTTCACACATTATTATGCTATCACTTGTACAACAAGCTTCACATCAACATTGTGATCCATGCTCAGACCTTTTTGGTACAAAAGACTATGTACAATCTTTATAGTTATAGATCAACAACATTACAACTTTGTCACTATCACAACAAACTTTAACCCACTTGCATTGGCAATAGTCTGGTCATAGCGAGTGCGAGTTGGGGAGAAAGTATCCAAAAGCATTAATGCACATAAAACATAATACATAACATTTAATGAATGATTGGACATCCCAGATCATTGAATGTGTCGATAAATAGTAGACCTCATTTACTCATTCACATAAGAAGTATAAACTAAAGTTGTTATTTTTTACAACTATATATTTTAACCACCATTTACACTCACAGTGCTCTTATATAGATTCTCTTTCGTTAATGAAGTACCTACCTCTTCACCCACTCGACCTCAACTCTTGAATACTTTAAAGGTTATAGTTATTGGAAGATAAATGCTATAGTTAGTATTAATTATCTCATAATCATTTATTGATCATAATTGCATATATTCAATTTGTATACCTCATAGTTGTTATAAACAAATTTGTTCCAATTCATTTGTACTAGAATTTATTTCCTTGGTCTTGTGCTAATCTTTCCATTATTACGAATCACGACTCTAAGTTTTCATAATAGTTATAGACCCCCTCTGACTCTCCTCTTACATTTGTGAACTCTGTTGGGGAGGCATTATTGTGATAAATGTATAAAGAAGGTCATGACATTTTGTTATCTTTGATTACTGTAACTGCTAAATTCATTACACAGAAGGAGGAACCACTAGCTCTTGCAAATATGGAAATTGTGGAATAACTAACACATCACTCACCAACTTCCTCTCCAGCTAAGAAGTTAGAACCAACAGAATCACGATATAAAATGGTCACTCATGAAGGCTAAAAAACTCATCTCATCCAAGGCGATAAACTCTTCCTCTCTCAATGAGGAGTTGAAAATTCCCCTCTCTCTCTAGTTTTGGGCGATTATTGGGTTTGCCTAGTGTTGCATGGATAATATTGTTACCTTAAATGTGGAGGTAGCTAATCCTCCACCATCTTGTGTTCTAAAACATTCTGATACTTCTTCTATACCTCGTGAAACTCATACTTTATCTAAATCATTCGCATCCATCGTATGTAATCAAGCATCATCATCCATGCACTTAAAAGAAGTTAGTAATTTTTGAGGTGAACCTGCAATATTCTTTTCAAATGAATATATTAAGAAACTTGCATCTCCCTTCAGATTTTCATTGGTAGGTAAGTTTCCCCATGGGAGGCCCTTTATAAATGATATTCATAAGCTGTTTTCATCATTGGGTTTGAAGTTTGATGTTAAAATTGGGTTGATAAATTAAAAATATGTTTTTATTAGACTATTTCATGAAGAAGACTTCCATAGAAATTGGTTGAGGGATACATGGTTTGTACAAAGATTTCTTATGAGATTTTTTAAACGGAACAACCATCATGGATTAATCTTCCTCCATTACTAGTTCATTTATATAATAAAAAAGTATATGTAACACCCCATGAATTTTAGAACCGCAAATGACTCGTTTTAAATTAAAGTCAAAATAAATATTTTAAGTGGATTTAAATTTTTTTGTCATTTTAAAGTGATGGTTTTGATTTATATAAAATGAGATTTCTATTGGAAATGAAATTGGGATTTAATTGTGGATTTTTTTTATATAAAACGTGGGGGACTTGGGCTGTTCAGGTTGACCGAACCGGTTCGGCCCTGGCGGTGAACCGATTTGCACCGACAATTGGTCGCAGGTAAGTCTCTTGGTTTAGTATTTGTGTTCAACTTAAAGACTTTTACTTTGACCTATTAATTAAGCTAGGGGTTTAGACTTTTAAAACACATCTTAGCTTTCTCTAAAATCAATAGAATCCCATGTTTATGCCTCCTCTTATCTACAAAAACTAAACCCCATTTAAATAAACTTTCAACCCAAGATTTGGAGAGCTAAACCGGGTTTTCTCAAGACCGTTCAAGAACGTGTTTTTATTATTTTTCCGGGAAGAATGCAATCATCAAATCAGATTCTTCAAACGATTTTTATAGAAATAAATACTACTATTGTTCCCCTTTGGTATTACGCGTTTTAAATTTTGCCTAAACACTAATAATTATTAGTTTCTTAAAATAAATTAGAAAGACTAATTGGGGAAATTGTAACTAAAATTTTGGTACTGATTTTATTCAAATTTTTAATACAAATTAAGACTCAAAATCCTTGCATGATTAGATTAGAGGTCGAGATTCCGTTAGAATTTATGATGTTCACATGTAGAATAAATGGTAGGGATGATATAAATTGATTTTGACATGTAAGACCATGTTAATTTTGTGTAGTAGAGATTTATTGTGGTATGCCCCCCAAAATACGCATGTGAATAGAAATTCTATAAATTGATGAGAAAATGAATTGCCTTAATTAATATTCTAATTAAACGAACATAATTTGGATAAATAGTGATCTTGCGATTAATTTAAATAATTGTTGTGATAAGTTGAAAATATGCCATTTGTGATTTGTTAATTGTAATAATTATTGACACCGCAAGGACGATGAGATTGTTTGGGTAGTTATTGCTTTCACCTTATTTTTTTAGGTTGTTTGCTAGGTATGGGACTAGTAGGTGCACCTTAGTTGTTGGTAACATTTTTTAGGTATGGGACTAGATAATATGGATTTTTCCGGATGGATGATTCTGGGGTGGGACTGAATTGTACGTCGTTTTCGCTAGATCGTGAGTCTAGGTAGTAGCTATTGCTAGGTATTCTTCCTAAATGACAGGCTAGGATACACTTGTGATTTGAATATATCTAGGTATGGGACTAGAGATGGTTTGATGATTTGAGACTCAATATGGTGGGACTATTATAGAAATAATGAGAACTTGATAATAAATGCCTAAGATAATACACGGGTATTAAAATGAATTTTGCATCGCGAGTATATGCAGGGATGACACTTATAGGGTCAACTGACTATAGCGACGTGGGTGTGTTAGCGTCACGAGTATATGCAGGGTTGACAGAATACGGACTGACTAGCTAGAGTAATGTGTCGTGTGTGGAACCTCACTCGTATGTGCAAAGCTGACTGATATCGGGCTGACTAGCTATAGTGAGGGGAATGGGTGTGATGTGTAGAACCTTAAGCGTACCAAGAGTGTGCGCAGGACCGATAATGGGTCGACTGGCCAAAATGGTGTCGCATGAATATAAATAAGTGAATAATTAAATTAAGTAAGGATAAGAGCAATTTTTTTTTAATTATAGTTGAAATGGAATAATTGGACTTGGTTATTGGGGTGGATTAGTTATATGGGTAGATAGTGGCAGTTATTTTTACTCGCATGTTAATATCTCTCATTTAATTTAAAATAATCCATTGTGATGTTTATCATGTATAATGCTATTTTATCGGTTTACGCACCCTAATTGGGAGGAGTAGATAGTATTCACGTGGTGGGATCTGACCCATTGCGTTGACTAGCATGTCAGGTATAGTTGCTGGAGTAGCTGCATAGGATGGATTGGAGATCTTTAGAGGGCAGATGGAGGTTTTATTTTATTACTTTAGTAGTTTAGATTATTTTCCATTCCGTCGTTGTATTATGAGACAGGTAATTATGGTTTTGGTAGGCCAATCGGTTCCACAGTTATTTATGTTTTTCAGTTAGATATTTATTATTGGAGCATTTCATTTAAGTTTTAATATTGGATTAGTATTTATTTTTGGAGATTAGCATGGAATGGATATTATTGACTGGATTATATATATATATATATTCGTTGGATTTAATTTCATTATATCTTATGGATTAAAGTTTTAAATGTCTCATATTTCTGTCACATGCTGAGAATGATATTTAATTTAGTAACACCTGACGTATTTTGGTAGCTGACGCAAGAATGCGCAGGGTGTTAGAACTGGTATTAGAGCATGGTCTTAGGTCTCGTAGGTTGTGAGTCTGTTTATCTTTCGCATTACTAATTTTTGATTCCCTTTATTGATTTGAACTCCTTAAGGTATTAAGTCTAGCATACGTGTTAGCGGTGTTTCTTGGAGATATGGAGCTTTGTGTTAAGGACGTTGTAGGCATTGAGGTTAGAACTAGTAATCTGGATGTGAGGATACTTAGAATTGATTCTGGAGACGAGATTTATTTTGGAAATCGTTAGTGCAAATGTCAGGTATCGTAAGCATTAATTTGATAATGTGATTTGATTTGAGGACTTAAGTGTTGCGATGACTTTTGGAGAGGGAATTGAGTGGTGATTCGTGGGAGAGCGTGGTGCGTCGTTATTTTCATAGATTTCTTTATATATAAAGTTAAGATATATATTGTACTTTGTTCGCGGGATAGGTGAGTGTAGGATTGGGTGTATGGGTACCTAATCGTGGCACTCTACCGGTAGGCATATGCGAGCCTTATTTTATTTTGCTCCATTTACGCTTGGTCGAATTTTGAGGACGAAATTCTTGTGCTAGTGGATAGGTATGTAACTCCCCGTGACTTTTGGAACCGGAAATGACTCGTTTTGAAATTAAAGTCAGGAAAAATATTTTCAATGGATTTAAATTTATTTGGCATTTTAAAATGGTGGTTTTGATTTATATAAAATGAGATTTTTATCGGATTTGAAATAGGGATTTAATTGTGGATTTTTTTTATATAAAACGTGGGGGACTTGGGTTGTTCAGGTCGACCGAATCGGTTCGGCCCTAGGGGTGAACTGGTTCGTGTCGACAGTTGGTCGCAGGTAGGTCTCTTGGTTTAGTATTTATGTTCAACTTAAACTCTTTTACTTTGACCTATTAATTAAGCTCGGGGTTGAGACTTTTAAAACACATCTTATCTTTCTCTAAAAATAGTAGACTCCCATGTTTATACTTCCTCTCATCTACAAAACCTAAACCCCATTTAAATTAACTTCCAACCCAAGATTTGGAGATCTAAACCGGGTTTTTTCAAGATCATTCAAGAACGTCTTTTTATTATTTTCTCGGGAGGAATGCAATCACCAAATCAGATTCTTCAAATAATTTTTACAAGCATGAATACTTCTATTGTTTTCCTTTGGTATTATGCATTTTAAATGTTGCCTAAACACTAATAATTATTATTTTTTTAAAATCAATTAGAAAGACTAATTAGAAAAATTGAAACTAAAAGTTTGGTACTAATGTTATTCAAATCTTTAATACGAATTAAGAATCAAAACCCTTGCAGGCTTAGATTAGTGTGACACCCTGCCTACTAAAATACTGGGTGTCCAACCCATGATCAAAATAAAACGTTGGTCTCATATGGCTCATTCTTAGAATCACTGTCGAGAACTTTTTAAAGTTACTAACCACCTTGTAATTTAATTAGACTCGTGCCAAATTTTATCTTTCATTAATAAAAACACGCGGAAGTAAATAATAATTAAACCATCCACACAAACTGATAACTGAATCCAACATAGATAAATAATATAAATAAAGAGGACCAAATCAATTATCAGTTCAATAATGAAATACAATAGTAAACTGAAAACATAACCTGGATACAGAAGGTCACATAAATAAACAGAATACTAAAACTAAGGGCGACATACCCAAATGAATACTAAAGAAAAATCCCTACACTAAGAATGATTGAATAAAGCGTCTATAGCAAAGTCCTGTAACTTCCACATGAGCTGAAGCTGCGCATCCCTGGATAGAATCCTCAAACTGGGCGTCCCTGTGGCTGGACACCTAAAATGTTTTGAAAAAGATTTTAACACGGGTCAGAGCCTAAGTAAAACATTTTAAAAATATTTAGCAAGCAGTTATATTTGCAATAATTAAATATGCATGCACACGTTTCATATTTAAGCTAGTGTCGCACTCACTTGAGGTATAACTCACCCCTCTTCTAATGTGCACACTTAACGCTTGCCTTTTAACCTTCCTCGTTAAGCTACCCCACCTAACTAGCCATATCACACCTCTTTTTATCGCACTACTCTAACCTGGGTATTCTTACTTTGATTATTAAGTATCTTCTCAGTAACTTATTAATCAATTCATCTAATTTAGATAATATAACGTTCACACTAGTTATATAGGAAATTCCCTTTTTAATTCGTATAACTTTCACACTAGTTATATAAGAAATACACCGGATTTGGCTGAACCACTTACATTTGGTATTATCTTCCTCTTTGCCTCATCTCTTTCTGTATTTACATATATCTGTTATACTCCATTGTTGCACTGGTTTGAGCTTACTCAACACATTGATTTGATGATACCATTTCTGGTATCACTAATTTGGCGCCATCTGTACGAATGAATCACAACTTCTTCCTCATCTTCGTTTAGCTTGAACTCATTGGATTCTCTGGTGGTGATCCAGCTCCGCTCAGGTGGGCCTGTATCACCATTGAAAGAGCTCATATTGAGCCTCTCAAGATTTTCTTCAGAATTTAAGCTCTTCCAGTTAATCGGAGATATGACCTCCGATTTTCCTCTGAGCGTTGGCCCAAGTTCCAGTTAGGCCCCACCAGCCAATGACAAATTCAAGTGACTCTTACTGCATTTAGCCAGAACATGGTGGTTAGACCTGCTGGTGCCGGAGATAAGATGATAACTCTAGCCACTAGGGAAGGTGTTCCAGATCCAGCGGCCAGGGGATCACCCTAGGATCCACACAAAGATCTTTATCCTCAGCAAAGCCGCAAAAACGTGGCCGACTCTACGCATTTACACGGGGGGGGGAGGTCGGATTAGGAGTTCCCTGGTGATGACGATGATCAGTATGATGATGAGGGCAACACAGATTATTGGGTGCTTTATTAAATCTTTGGAGATACTGTGCGACCAATTCAACCCAGCTGAGGACGTAGCGTCAGGTCGAGCCAAGGGTGTAGGCTAAGGGCATCAGCTCTAGACAGACTAAGCAGATGGCCGACCTTTGATAGGCTAGGCCTAAAAATAAATGACTTGAGGAACTGCCTCTCCATATCTCGAAGATCGCTGGTTCTAGAAGGAATGATAGATGTGATGACCATCGACATCCTTGAGGCTGAGATAAGGAGCAACGAGAGGTGAATAGATGACATAGGACAGTAGCCAGAGAGCCTTCAGTTCTCCCAATCAATAGATAAGGAGATAGAGATAATGTTACTCAGGTCGAGGTTATAGTTGTGGCCAAGAGGCCTTGGAATGATTCCATACAATGACTGAAGGATAAGATGGGGGATATTCTGGAGAGCCGAGACCCCTTATAGAGGGGTTACAATGAAGGCTCCCCTTTTATTTTAAAGATCATGAGTTATCTAACCCCAAAAAAGTTGAAGCCGCCGGTGGTCACCCCTAAATATGACGGGAGCACTAATCCCATACACCATGTGGAGATGTATCAATCAGAAGCTAATATCTACTCAGTCTCGAACGAGATGAGGTGTCTATCCTTCTCTAGCACACTCATAGGTGTTGCGCATGTGTGGTCACCTCTCTCCATAAAAACTCGATAGGGAATTTCAAGAAGTTAGCAAAGAGGATCATACACAATTTTTGTTTTGAGGTGAGGCCCTAAAAGAAGGCGACACACCTGCTATACGTGAAGCAAAGAAAGAATGAAAGTATAAAGGAGTACATAGCTCAATTTAACAAGGAGAAATTAGAGGTTGAAGACTACAAAGAGAGCATTATGATGACCACCCTGACGGGAGGGTTACAGAAACAAAAGATCCTCTGGAAGATAGTCGAGGATCCTCTTGAATCCATGGCCGAACTCCTAGCTACGGCTGAGAAGGTTATGAATGCGGAGGAGGCAATGGCTGCCAAGGGCAAAGATGATAAGGGAGTAAGTAGTGGAGGTAAGTTTTAGAAAAAGAATAAGGATGGCAAGAAGAGGTCGACGGATGATAAGTTCGCTGACTATACCCCTTTGACAGTAAGTTGTGAGCATATCTTGAATGAGATAAAGAATGATCGGTCTCTGAGATGGACTGATAAGTTTAGATCTCCTGCTCAGAAGAGGAACAAGAACTTATGGTGTGAATTTTACTAAGATCATGGCCATACGACCGACATATGTTTCGCTCTTAGGGACGAGATTGAGAAAATGCTGAAAGCTAGCAAGTTAAAAAAGTATGTGAACAAGAATAGTTCGAAGGGTGGCTGAGACGAAACTCGAAAGAGGATGAATGATAAGTTCAAGCCTGATGCTCCAGCTAATCGAGACGACGATGATGATGAAGCAGACCTTGACCTGCCACCTCCAATCACCGATCCTAAGGGTCGGTTGAACATGATTTCTCTTGGAGTCAGAATGATTTATGGAGGACTTGCTAGAGGGGGAAACGAAATTATTGATAGAAAAGCCCATGTGGCAGAGGCCAAGACTCTTCCTCCAAAACCCAAAGAAGTACACTCGGTCGAGGTTGAGCCGAAGAAGTTAAAAAGAACAAATGTTTGTATGAAAACTCTGATTGTTGGTTTATCCAGATTGGATTTTAAGGGGATCTTAACCCCAAATGATGACCCATTGGTGATCACCACCTTGGTGGCTGGGTACGAAGTGCCCTGAAAATTGGTCGATGGTGGAAGCTCGGTCGATGTGATGTTTTGGGACTGCTACAAGGGTCTGGGTTGAGCAAGAAGAGGCTGTCCCCGTATCACCAACCTCGTATCGATTTTAGTGGAGAGAAAGTGCAACCTTTGGGAATCTATGAGATTGGAGTTAGAATAGGGAACCGTTGGCTAAAATGCCTCACAAAGAAGATTAATTTCTTTGTTATGGATGAGAATGTCTACTCAGCCTACAATATAATTCTGGGATGGGTAACCCTCAAGGATTTTGAGGCCGTGCCTTCAATAATTCACCAGCGGATTAAATTCTTGACTCTATATGGAGTAGGGGAAGTTCAGGGTAACCAAGTTGAGGCACGGAAATGCTACTTCAACTCGGCTGAGGAGAGGGAGGCATATAAAAGGGCCACAATAACTTATAACATTGATACTCCAGACCCTAGAGATGAGACCAAGCTGAAGAAGGGTAAAGCCACTTATGAGGTAGAATCCATTGTCCTCAATGAGGACGAGTCGAAAAACCCCGTCCAAATTGGTAAAGCCCTGAAGAGAGAGATTAAATAGGAAGTAATCAAACTGTTGGGGAAGAGGCAAAGTATTTTTTCTTGGAACCATGAGGATATGCCTGGCAGCTATCGGAAGGTCCTTTGACATATGCTCAATGTGGACGAGGATGTAAAGCAGATCAGACAGAGAAGGAGAGTGTACTCCAGAGAGAAATATAATTTCATCAGAGAAGAGGTGAAGAAGTTGGAGAAGACTGACTTTATCAGAGAAGTCATTTAACCTGAATGGCTTGAAAATGCTGTCATTATCTCCAAGGCCAACGACAAGTGGATGATGTGTGTCAATTTTACGGACTTGAACGAAGCATGCCCCAAGGATAACTTTCTCCTCCCGAGGATAGACTAGATGGTTGATGCCATGGCCAGCCATGACTTAATGACTTTTATAGATGCCTACTCGGGATACAATTAGATATTCATGAACCCGCCTAACACTGAGAAGTTATCTTTCATTACTGACAAAGGGACCTACTGTTACAAGGTCAAGCCTTTTGGCCTAAAGAACACAGAGGTTACACATCATAGGTTGGTAAATAAGATGTTCTAAGAGCAGAGCGAGAAGACAATGGAGGTATATGTCGATGACATGTTAACAAAGAGTCTCAATGTCGACACTCATGTGGCCGACCTTGAGCAAACTTTTAATATTATGTACGAGTATAGGATGAAACTCAACCCCTCCAAGTGTGTCTTAAATGTAGGGGCAGGTAAGTTCTTGGGCTTTATTGTTAATTAAAGGGGGATTGAAGCCAACCCTGAAAAGATCAAAGCTTTGATGGAGGTGAACACTCCAACGACAATAAAAGACATGCAGAGGTTAACTGGATGGGTGGCACCATTGAACAAATTTGTGTCCAAAGCTACCGATAAATGCCTTCCTTTCTTCAAAGTGCTCCGAAAAGCTTTTGAATGGAATGAGGAATGTGATAAGGCCTTTAAAGAGTTAAAGACCTACCTCAGATCTCCACTCCTTCTGACAAGACCAGTTCAGGGAGAAAAGTTATATTTGTACCTAGCCGTGTCAGAGTTGGCTATTAGCGCTGCTATTGTCAGAGAAGAGGATGGTGTGCAGAAGCTAGTGTACTTAAACAGTAAGGCCCTCCAGGGGGCCAATAGAGATATCCTAAAATGGAGAAGCTGGCCTATGCTTTAATTCATGCCTCAAGGAAGATGAAGCCGTACTTCTAGGCACATACTATAGTCGTCCTTACCAACTCTCCTCTCAGACAGGTCATCCATAAACTTGAGAAATTAGGTAGGTTGATGGCCTACGCCATAGAGTTGGGGGAATTTTATATCATCTACCATCCAATAATGGCCATCAAGGGGCAGGCCCTAGCTGATTTCATAGCCGAGTTCACATGGGATGAGGTTGACGCATAAGAGATTGAGACTCCAGCTTGTAAGTCAGAAATAAGAATATGCCTCCCCCCTGGATGAGGTCGAGACGAGTACAACAAGGGGTAAGGTGTCTGATAATGAGGAAGAGAGACACCTTTTGAAAAATGTAACCTTAGAAGGGGCTAATTTTTCCAAAGATGGTACTGTGTGGAACTTGTTTGTTCATTACTCTTCGTGCGAGGTTGAAAGTGGAACAATTTTAATTGTGTTGGCCCCAAATGGGACTGACATTGAATATGCTCTGAGCTTTAATTTTAAAGCCTCCAACAACGAGTCAGAGTATGAGGCCCTTCTGGAAGGACTGAATGTCAGCCAGCTCTTGGTTCATAGTGACTCCAGATTTGTGGTGAATCAAATTTTGGGAGTATATGAGGCCAAGGACGATAGAATGGCCAAGTACCTTGGAAGGGTAAAAGAAAAACTGAAGCATTTCAGAGAGGTGAAGATAAAGAGGATCCATCGGCTAGACAACAGTCGAGTCCGATGCTTTGTCAAGATTAACTTCTGCCAAATCAGAAGGTTGATGCCGATAAAGATCCTACATTGGCCGACCATTGAAGAGGAAGGCAACACTGTGGAATTTTACTTGAACATGAACATGGGAGATTATTAGATGGACCCTATCATCCGATACATCAGGGATGGGGAATTACTCGAATCAACAGTCAAGAAGAAGAAACTGAGGTACAAAGCGGTAAAATTCTCCATCATAGGAGATATCCTGTACAATAAAGGATACCTAATCCCTCTACTCAGATGTGTCCATCCGTTTGAGGTAGAATGTATTTTGAAGGATGTGCACAAGGGATATTACTCCAGTGACATAGGAGGAAGATTATTAGCAAGAAGAATCGTCACTCAGTAATATTGGTGGCCGACACTGACCAAGGATGCAGCTGCATACGTGAAGAAATGTGACAAGTGCTAAAGGTTTGCCACCATTCCCCATCAACCTCTTCATCCTCTGACTTCTATCACTTCCCCTAGCCATTTGCTGTCTGGGGGATTGATTTGGAAGGACCATTGCCAAGGGCTGTGAACAATTATCGATATCTGATTGTGGCTATCGATTATGTCTCTAAGTGGGTGGAGGCCAATGCGATGATCACGATAACAGAGAAGAATGCCTTCCAATTTATTTGGAAAAAAATTATCTGTAGATACAGCATGCCAAACACTTTGATTTCAGATAACGGGAAGCAATTTCCTAATATATCCCTCGATAAGTACTGTGAGAGGGTCGACATGAAACCGTTCTTTTCAACTCTCGATCGACCACAAGCCAATGGGTAGACATAGGTGACGAATAGAATAATTATTGATGGAATCAAGTAAAATTTGGAAAATTCCAAGGGAAGATGGACCGAAGAGGTGCACGCCCTCCTATGGGCCTATAGGATAACAGAGAGGACACCAACGGGGGAGACCCCATTCATGCTAGCTTATGGCTTAGAGGTTGTGGTGCCAAAAAATATTAATCTCCCAACTCATAGGGTCCAGACGTATAACCCAGAGGAGAATATTGCATAACGCAGACTGGATCTGGACCTGGTATAAGAGAGAAGAGAGAACACTGAGGTTAGGCAAGTTGCCTATCAGCAAAGAACAACCAAATTTTATAATAATAGAGTGAAGGCCCGACCATTGGAAGTAGGTGACTTGGTTTTAAAGAAGACTTGGCAGAAGCCCAATAAACTTCATCCCAATTGGCATGGTCCTTACCGAGTGATTGAAGAGGTGGTTCTAGGAACGTATCATCTGGAGAACTTAGAAGGAGAGCCATTATCCAATCCATGGGACGCCGATCATCTCAAAAGAGAATATCAATTGGAGTTTTGTATTAATTTCATCTATCTATGTACATGAGAAGAATATTATATGTATCAAGCCATTCTCTTATTCAGTTGTATGAGTAATTTGTGATTATATGTAACAATTCATCTTAAGCTATAGATTATCGTTCGTGGTGAAATAACTGTGACACCCCGCCTAATTAAATACCGGGTGATCAGTCCTTTATTAGATTAAAATCAAGGTGAACGATTGGTTCATTCATAGCATCACTGTCACAAAATAAAATTTCCAAATTAAACACCCTAAATAATTAAGCTAAGTGTCAAAACCATTTAAAGTCTTATTTCCTTTTTTAAATTTTGACTTGAAAACCTTTTTAAATAATCCATAGTCTAAGAATCACATAAATGCTACGGCTAGCAATCAACACAAAAGAATTAATCCATCTAGATTAACCAAACCAAGTCAATTAACCATACATGAAATCATCCTGACAAAAGTTGACTCCCAAGGACTACTAAATATTGGAAATATAAATAAACGCAAATTTCTGACAAATACAAACTGGATAGGGAAATAGGCGACATATGCCCTAACTAAGCAGAACTAAAACAAGAATAGAATCAATGAAGAGGTCGTCTAAAGCAACGACCTGCAACTCCCACATCAGCTGCATCGCGTCCAATTCAAGGAACCATGCATGACTCCCCTGTAGCTGGGCACCTGTAATACATATATACATATATATATACAAGAGAGAGAAAAAGACAGGTCAGATCCCGAGTGTAAAACAATTTTAAAACTAGTTTATCAAGTATTTAAAATGCTTACCGGCTAATGCAACAACTATGTTAGTATGCGACACTCTCTTGAGAATTCTCACCACTCATCTAGTGTGCACGCCTACCGTACTAATAAATCAAATAAGTTTCTCTAACTTATTCTCCATAAGGTTTTATCACGTGAAAATCAAGGTTATGATATTTACTTTAGGAAATCATTCTCTACAAGATTTCTTACGTTATTTAGAACAACTCATTACCGTTATAAAGTTTCCGAACACTTATAATAAAGTTGAAGCATTTATTCATTACTTATCTACTTATACGCACAGTAGAAACTTTCCATATAGATATACGTATATTTATTAGTCACACATATAATATATATACTAACGATAGCCCACATAAAATCTATGGTGCTGGCATACATTGCTATCAAGTCCTCGTATCACTCGTACTAAGGGAAATACTAGTTCGGAATCACTCTCGAACTGTATTAACACAAAACACATACAAATGGAGGCGAAGTGTAGTTCCAAGTCACTAAGAGGTCAGCACATACCCTCACGTCTCTTAGGACCATTTGACTATCACTCATATAGCCTGTATCAAGGAATCCTATGTTCAAGGGTACAAGTCAATATCCCCCATAAAGGTCCAATTGAGATAAGACTGTCCCGGCGTGGCAACCTCCGTGATAGCAAGTAGCGCGGGTATGATTTTTACACAGATACATAATTTATGCACAATCACACGGCCATATATATATACATATATATATATAGAGGGAGGCTCACCTACATCATGCACTATACATCACACCATACATCACACCTAATTCTAGGCCCTAGAAAACCTTTTTTCCAAATTTTATATTTTTCTCTTGAAATTAACCTTCCAATAAACACATATGAAAAAAATTAGGTCAAAATACATTTTGTAGCTATTTTTAAAAAATTCACAAAAAACTACTGGCGCAGACCCTTATAAATAAGGTATTTTTAGCAGTTTTTTGTGAATTTTTTAAAAATAGTTACAAAATGTATTTTGACCTAATTTTTTACATATGGGTTGATTAGAAGGTTAATTTCAAGGGAAAAATATAAAATTTGAAAAAAAAGTTTTTTAGGGCGTGTAATTAAGCGTGATGCATGGATAATGTATAGAGCATGATGTAGGTGAGCCTTCTCCTATATATATATATATATATATATATATTCACATTTTCTAAATTAGGTGCGCCCACGACCCATAATTATAATTATCCGTTCTTAGCACATATTACTCAATTATCTAGCATAACAGATTCGTCTCTTTTATTCTCATATATAATTTATTTCATACTTACTTCTCATCTCTCAAAGTATTCTATCTCAATAAGTATAATTTCAGTAGGTATGATCTCACTTACCTTCGGGTCTAAATCCTTTACGAGTCTCAATCTTTTAGTAAACGTATGCACAATTTCCTATGTGTAAATAACTCCCCGTTAACCCACAATTTCATCCCACATTAAATCTTTCTCAACGGAGTCTATCTAGACCCTACTAGTCTTCTTTATAACCCATTATGTTCTAACAATAATAATCAAGGGTTCCTTCGCATTTTAACCGAATTAAACAAAAGGAGAAAAATATGCAGTTTTCCAGGAGGGATCGATCGATCGATGAAATGGGGTAGATCGATCCATCATCGATCGATCGATGTTCTTGGTCGGTAGATCGATCAAGCAGTTCTTGCCCAGAAACTGCAGTTTCAACCTACGGGTTTCATCTTCCAAATTACTCCAAAATGCCATTATCGATTCCCAAACTCCCAAACAACATTTCTAATAGTTACATATACCTATATACATGATTTCCTACGTGAAACATGTCCAAATTCATCAAAGGCATTAAATTTATGGTATAATTTAACATAATTATAAACATTCATTCTTCTAATTCTTTTCCAGATTTCTTGCCTCTAAATCCATACCAATTCGTGGATAATCCTCTACATATGATGGGTATGTCCAGAATATATTTAGTTTCTCTAAAACATGCGATTTTAAGTCTCTAAATTATCAATTTCATTCATAAAACATGTTCTTAACAATCCTAAACTAACATGGGTGAGACATTAACTAAAAACAAAGCAAGATAGATACTTGCCGTGAATTCAAGTTTTTGATTTGTGTATGAAAAGATATGGTTGCGTTCCTCATCATGCGATCTACGTTTTGGTGGTAGTGGCGGTGCAAACGGATGAGTGCTTGGCCTTGGATTGCTTGGAAAACTTCCTACCTTCTTCTCTAATGGCCATTCTTAGGTTATGTGATTGTTAACCCTAAAATCCTGACTCAAATGACTGATATATCTTAGGGAAATTCGTGGGTTTAATTACCCAAAAATACAAAATGACTATTATACCCTCCTGGGATGCCAATTAGGCCTAAAAATGCCCCGAGACCCAAACAAAACTCCCGGGTACATTTTTTTGACTTTATCGACCCTTCTGGACATGTTGGCGCACTCAAAATAATTTATTCACTTATAATAATAATAATTTAGTCTCGACATGACACATGAGCGTCTTGACTTAATTTCCATAATTGTCATATTATTCCCTCGTGATAATTTTAATAAATTCAATTATACATATAACTCTACTCAATAAGTAATATTTAACAAATAAACAATTTTCCAATAATTACTAACTCTCGTCATGCTAGTAAATATTTAAAATAAATTTTCGAATTAATATTAAATTAATTTATCTCAATTAAATTTAATAAATTCCTAAATTTAAAAGCCATAAAAATATGGGGTATTACATTCTTCCCCCCTAATAACGTATTTTCATCCCGAAATTCAAAAAATAAGGCCTACCTGGTAAAACAATTCTGGATACCTTATGAGTACGCAAACTATTTACATAGTAAGGCGCTCAATCACTATAGCCTCCGCCTCACAGCAAGCTTGTTTAACACTCTCATTAAAGACACTTCACATTGTACTTCTATCCGACAACATTCGCATAAGACACACCTATACATTATTAATTCCCATTATTTCAATATCATTGGGAGGCCGCACCTCACTACATGACAACTACTCGGATTTATCTGAACACAAAACTCCCATTCTGAGAGAAACCATACGAACATCTGACCATTCTTGTTGGCCTAAAACAGTTGTGGTAATTCCACCATAGTCATTAGACTCTAACTCGACCAATCCAAAATTCTGATTATCCGCCCACCTCTTAACATTCAGAGTGAGAAAATTTAAGGTTTTTCCACACCAAAACCTCAATAAGCACCTTGTTCACAATAAACAGGTACGAGTGCTCCCACGGAACCCTACCATTAGGTAATATCCTTCCCCAATTTCCGTACTATACTCCACTTGCTAGATATAACAAACGATCATAATGAATCCAAAATTACTTTCACACTGCCCCACTAATGGTTAATCACCGCTCGCCTACTCCCCGGATTATGGGTGATACAACCTGCTCAAAACGAAATGATAACCCCGCTGCTTCCTGAAATGCCATATTGAAGGTGGGATTCAAAAATCTTATCCTAATTCAGAAAAATACTGTGTAGGACCACGTACCAGCGCGATCCTCCCTTTCAAAGCAAAACTGGGCCACACTAGTTAATATTGCAAATCACCCCAAAAGAATGTCAATCACCTCCTTCTTAGGCATCTTGTTCCACACGTTCGAATGAACTCTTGATCTTACCTTGAGGTTGTCAACTCATCCAAGAAACTTTACGAACTTTACCGGCCTCTTCCATTATAGGAATTGTCGATAGCCACAAAATTCTCTGGTTGATCCTCTTGTTCCAACCGATTTCTATTTATGAGTAGTGCCCGCGGAGACTACTCACTATGTCCCGCTCGACATCGACTTCTACTTGTAATGTATCACATTAAGTGACACTTAATACTCGCCTTTTTTCCTTTGCATATACTGGAAATTCCTACCCATGCACCTTTCTCCACGGTGTGCACTTACGGACCTTTTATACCATACTAACATCTTCATTCTTTGTACACGCCAGTCTCTCTCAACATTTGACTAATTACAACTCCGCTCAGAGTGTTCTCCATATAGTTAAATTCTACCATTCTCAAGGAATACCCCTTGTAAATGGCTTCCCATAGCCTTCCAACAAGATTCGGTGTGATACTTTGATCACACACAAATATATGGATTTATTGTCTTTCACACGGCACTCAATCCACTCTACCACTTCCACTTTGTTATGTTAATCCCACAAACATTTATTCCACACGTCTATTCCCACGTCCCTTCAACTTGGAATATTTTAACATCAGCTAACCAGGATGCCCATACACCCTATAAACCGTGTATACTAGTGTAAGCATCACATACGCTTCACAAATAACACCCAATTATATTTTTTCCTTATGCTCACAACGTGATTACAACACTTGGGTACTGATTAAGGGTGAAAAGTAGCGTCGCGTCAGAACGCTAATCGTTGTTTTCTGTTCACCGCCTTAATACAAAAACCTAAATTACGACTGCACTTGCGATACATGTATAGCGGTAAGTCGAGTATCGAAAATCCACAGAGACGAGTTGCTAGAATTTATAGGATTTAATACTCCTAAAATAAAAGTGTAAAAGGTGATAGGTTGGAAATAAAGAAAAGGGAAAAATTAAGAAGTTAAGTCTAAACTAGAATTAATAAAACGAGAGTCGGGATCGTGTCCCCACCATGGGCTAAACAACTAATAATTAGAATTTCGATTCGAAAACATTTAATCGAGCATTTTCAATTACGTATAAACATCACACAATAAGGAATTTAACCCAAAGTTGCGAGATTAAACATTTAACAGAAAATGGTCACACGCATCTTAAATTCGGATTACTGCTATAAACACTAACGTTGCGTGACAAAGAAAGTTAAACGCATAATAATCCGACTTTAATACGCGAGGTTTCAATTAAATGCAATTTTACACAAAAACCTAACTTTCGGAGCTCAACGCCCAATTAATGGCGGAAATGCAATCCCAACCCGTTATCTACTCACTACACATGAATAAAACTAATTTAACAACTAATTAACTAAGCAAACAAGAAATTAATATACTAAAACAAGTTATCTAGGCATGTAAATAATTAAGAAAGCAAGAAACAAGCTAAAACAAGTTGAATAAATGAGGAAGAAGATGAATAGTGCTTACAACAATCCAAACGGTACAAACCCGAGGAGAGAGAAGCTCCACCCAACAAATCCCCTCTTCTAACCTAAAAATGAAAAATATCTCTTCTAAGAAAAGCCCCAAACATTCTATTAATACCCCAAAATAAACCCCCAACAAAACCAACCCAAAAAAACCAAAATAAGCTAATTTTCGTCCATATCTGATGGGACCGGTCGACCTCGTGTTTGGGACCGGTCTACCGCAATTTTGGAATATGCCTTGGGCTTGAGACAACCCACTTTTCCTCTTTCAACCCATTTTGACGCGTTGCACAGAAACGACTATAACTCCCTCATACGGAATCGAAATGAGGCGTGGTCGGAATCGACGCGAAGCTAATTCAATTATCTAAATGATTCTATTTTGAAACACTTCAAATTATGCAGTATGAAATTATAAAAATGCCCTTGAAGTAGAAGAAAATACCGAAACCTTTTGAAAATGGGTATAACTTCCACATACGGAGTCAGAATGACGCATGGTCAATGTCCACGGAAAGATAATTTGATGATCTACATGTTGGTAACTTCATTCCATAAAAAATAGTGAGTTTGAAAAGAACAAATTGCCCTTGAAGTAGCATTCGACGATGAAACTTCTCCGAAATGCAACCGAACCTCACTTTTAGCGTTCCAATACCTACAAAAGCACAATTAACCCCTACAAAATATATATATGTCCAAATATGAGGTTGTCTGGTTAACGAGCATAAATGTAGACATTAAGAACGTAAAAGTGCTAGAATGCATAAAGATAAAGGGCGCAAATATGCAATATTCGTGATGTATTACACCGCCTAACTTAGACATTGCTAGTCCTAGTGATGAAACAAACAAAACCAGTCCACAGAAGGAAATACAAAACGTATATATGCATCGAAATATAATTGCCACTTTCGTAGGGAACACGATTGCATGTAGCATATGCAAACCGTTAAACCCCTAGGTTACCCTAGTGGACGAGTGTCGTCTCGTGAGGGTTTTCTGGGATGATACCCATAAACATCATATGATTTCCTCAAAATATGCCCAAACCAACATGCGAAAAGCCCAACAAAGGCAAAAAAGATTTCATATGCATTATTAGCAAAGTTAATGAATTCACACAAAAGTTCGAATCATTAACATTATAGAATGCACCTCATAGGATTGAAACCTTAAAACGTGGGAGGGGAGCGAGCACATGTAAAGTGTGATTTGGATAAAACTTATATAAATCGGATAAACATTAAAGCAAGCATATATTCAATCCTCACGGGCATTACACTCATCAAGTGAATTCACTCAAAACAGGGAGCTAACACACGGAACATACGGGCTAAAGAGTAAATGGAAATGGAAACTAGGCCGCACACATGTCACAAATGAAGAACGCTATATAAAAACTGAAAAATTGTAATCTCAATGAAAGGATACCGCACACTAAAAGAGGCGAAATGTATTTTCACAGATTATCAAAACTATTTAAACCTTTTGAATTACATCTACTTAAGGTCACATAGGACTTGTAGGGTTGTAATGTAGGCTAGGCTAGGGTAAAAAAATGAAGGAATGTATGTACGGATTCAAATTGTTTGGGATGAAAACTCGGGATAATGGGAAAATGCGGGCAATTTCAAAATTGGAAAACGAGTTCCAAAACGACATTAGATATATCATCGGGGAGAGTAATCAAAGTTTATTGAACTATATACAACATATACAACTTTCTCTTTCTTTTCTTTTCTTCTTTTTCTCATTTTTCTTTTTTTTTTGTTTTCTTTTGATTTTTGCTTTCTCTTTTTCACTCTTTTTTCACTACTTTCTTTTCTTTACTTTTCAAACTCTCATATGCCTAAATTGCAGCCGACATCACAACAACATCATTCAATCCCAAGTAACATTCCAAACAAGGGTATGTAAGGTGTATGTATGGGCTAAAACTCCAATGCGGAGTTTGTTATGGAAATTTGGGTTATGAAACGAAAGGCTATATTTAGGCTCAAAGGGGTTGACGAGCGTAAACATATAAAGGTGAGGTCAAGGCTAATATGGGTGATATAACAAAGAGGGCCTATGATCATTTCACAAATTTTACGCAATTCTCGAATCAAAACAATAAATGAAAATCATGCTCAAGTAACACATTTCAAGTATGGACTCAATTAATGAACGGTCAAATGAAAGAATACTGAGATTACCAACGAATTTAATGTTTTCAATGAGAAAAGAATAGTGTATACACTCACAAACAACGAAAGGTACAAAGCTTACTCCCTGTAAGTATATACAATGCAACAAAAGATTACCGAGTTATAAATTTTTTAAACCAAATCAAAATAACAATAAAATGCATGTGCTCACGGGATAAAGTTTAATTCATGAAGTTATTCATAATATCAATAATCGAGGACTAAAGTCTAATAACTTCCAAAATCTAGAACATGCATCATTAGGTTGTCAATTGGATTGGGCAATTATTGAAATTTATCATCGGAAACAAAGGCAAAATGCCCAATAAAGGAGAAAAAAGAAAGAAAAATCTTTTTGAAATTTTTGAATTTTTCTAAGAAAAGCATACTAAATAACTAACATGTGAGCAAAAACATGGACTAACTAAATAAAGAAATGGATAGAATATCCTACACCCCCTAATTTAAAACCTGACATTGTCCTCAATGCTAATTAAGAACCAAGTCAAAGAGAGGAAAATAACGATATTACCCAAAATTGGAGCGATCCCCATAAGAACAAGTCCAAAGAATCTACAAAACAAGTTAGTAACGAGCATAGCAAAAATAAATAATAAAGAGTTAACTCATTACACTAGACTAAATTAAAAAGGAAAGAAAAACTAAAGAAAGAAATAATAAAAAGCTAACTATATACAACCTACTATTTAGACTTCACACTAACTATACACTAGAAGTCTAAATAGGTGAGGGTCCACCATAAAAACGATTTGGCTTTGGAGGATAACCGATGTACCCTCACATACAAGCATGCCTTTCGAAAAATATGAATTTCGTTTGAACAACGGAAGGCATGTGTAAGGCCGAAGAAATGAACCATCACCAATTAAAATTTGTGGAGGGACGATGGGGGGTTTGGATTGAACGGGTGACAAAAACAAGTGGGGACCGAGAAAAGCCGAATATCCTCCCAAGGATTTTGAAGTTGGAATGGGAGGCGGCGCACACAAAGGCAAAGATGCGATCGTGGAGGGCGACTAGAGCAAGTACTCCTCATCGGCGATAGGATTTAAAACATTAAAGTTTGAAACCGAATCATCGGGTACTTGTTTAGGTGTGATAATAGAAAATGAAAATGGAGATGAATGAAATTCAAACTCATGAGATGAATCATCATCGCATGAAGTTTGAGTTTCGAATGAAATAATATCATTTTCAATGAAATGTTCTTCTTTGGGGGCCAAAGAAGAAATCATTTCATTGCAAATAGATATTAAGTCATTATCATCCTCACTTTCAATATCTATTACGCAATGGGCAAAGTCTAGAATGGCTTGTTCCAAAGTAGGCACAAGTACCTCATTTGGTTCAAAACATTCGTCGTCCTCGAAAGTCTCGGAAGCAAAATTGTCGTCGAACTCAAATAATAAATTCCACTCATGTTCCCATGAACGATTTTCTTCCCGATAATGATTTTCAATTTTCTCATTTTCATACATACGCAAACCCTCACCGAAAGTCATAGGTTGAGGTGCGGATGCATGAAAATGGGAACTTTGAAAATTACCATCGGACTTAAACGAAAACTCATTATTATAGGAATTTTGAAAACTATTGCAATTCGTATCAAAATTCCTATTATAAGGAGGTAAAGGCCCAAAATCATTGTCATCATCATCAAAATTCCAATAATCCAAATTTTGACTTTCGTTATACTCGCCCAAAGTAATATTTGAATTTGTCACACTTTGGGATGCTAAGTATTCACCGAAAGTCATAGGTTTGAGATAAATTTGAGAATTATAACAAGGATTACCGAAAGAATTGGAATAAGACATGCTTATTCCAAAAATGGCTCGAAGGGCGAATTCAACAAAGTAAGTGCACGCGGGAAAGATTCGAGCGTTTCTAAGTGCTCAAATGTGGAAGTCCTGCAAAATATTAGCAAATAATACAAATAGAAAGAAAATACTATGAAATACTAAATCAAATAAAGTCTAAAACAAACTAGTCCCCGGCAATGGCGCCATTTTGATTAAGCGTGAGAAGTAGCGTCGCGTCAGAACGCTAATCATTATTTTCTGTTCACCGCCTTAATACAAAAGCCTAAATTACGACTGCACTTGCGATACAAGTATAGCGGTAAGTCGAGTATCGAAAATCCACAGAGACAAGTTGCTAGAATTTATAGGATTTAATACTCCTAAAATAAAAGTGTAAAAGGTGATAGGTTGGAAATAAAGAAAAGGTAAAAATTAAGAAGTTAAGTCTAAACTGGAATTAATAAAACGAGAGTCGGGATCGTGTCCCGACCATGGGCTAAACAACTAATAATTAGAATTTCGATTCGAAAACATTTAATCGAGCATTTTCAATTACGTATAAACATCACACAATAAGGAATTTAACCCAAAGTTGCGAGATTAAACATTTAACAGAAAATGGTCACACGCATCTTAAATTCGGATTACTGCTATAAACACTAACGTTGCGTGACAAAGAAAGTTAAACGCATAATAATCCGACTTTAATACGCGAGGTTTCAATTAAATGAAATTTTACACAAAAACCTAACTTTCGGAGCTCAACGCCCAATTAATGGCGGAAATGCAATCCCAACCCGTTATCTACTCACTACACATGAATAAAACTAATTTAACAACTAATTAACTAAGCAAACAAGAAATTAATATACTAAAACAAGTTATCTAGGCATGTAAATAATTAAGAAAGCAAGAAACAAGCTAAAACAAGTTGAATAAATGAGGAAGAAGATGAATAGTGCTTACAACAATCCAAACGGTACAAACCCGAGGAGAGAGAAGCTCCACCCAACAAATCCCCTCTTCTAACCTAAAAATGAAAAATATCTCTTCTAAGAAAAGCCCCAAACATTCTATTAATACCCCAAAATAAACCCCCAACAAAACCAACCCAAAAAAACCAAAATAAGCTAATTTTCGTCCATATCTGATGGGACCGGTCGACCTCGTGTTTGGGATCGGTCTACCGCAATTTTGGAATATTCCTTGGGCTTGAGACAACCCACTTTTCCTCTTTCAACCCATTTTGACGCGTTGCACAGAAACGACTATAACTCCCTCATACGGAATCGAAATGAGGCGTGGTCGGAATTGACGCGAAGCTAATTCAATTATCTAAATGATTCTATTTTGAAACACTTCAAATTATGCAGTATGAAATTATAAAAATGCCCTTGAAGTAGAAGAAAATACTGAAACCTTTTGAAAATGGGTATAACTTCCACATACGGAGTCAGAATGACGCATGGTCAGTGTCCACGGAAAGATAATTTGATGATCTACATGTTGGTAACTTCATTCCATAAAAAATAGTGAGTTTGAAAAGAACAAATTGCCCTTAAAGTAGCATTCGACGATGAAACTTCTCCGAAATGCAACCGAACCTCACTTTTAGCGTTCCAATACCTACAAAAGCACAATTAACCCCTACAAAATATATATATGTCCAAATCTGAGGTTGTCTGGTTAACGAGCATAAATATATACATTAAGAATGTAAAAGTGCTAGAATGCATAAAGATAAAGGGCGCAAATATGCAATATTCGTGATGTATCAGGTACTCTCAATCACCATAGAAATCAAAATTTTAAATCCTCCTTATCATCGTTCCACCCCTTAACTCGTGGTGGTAAAATAAAACTTTCAATGTTTTCTTACCGCACAACCGACTCCACTTTCCTTAAATCATAATTCAACTTCCAACTTACAGATATAATTACCTGATCCTATTAAGACCGAGGTACCAAACTCATAGACTAATGACGAAACATCTTCCTACTTCCAACCTTACGCTAAGTTTCATGCGTGGAATGTCTCGCAAAGCGAAATCCAAACAAGGAACCCCCCGATACACTACTACCTAACATTGTTGGTTATCGAAATCCGTTAGGCCCTCCATCCATAACGTGTACCCCTTTATTCCGTCTCTTGACAGAAAAGTTACATCTCCTCCCGTAATTACACTTAACAAAGAACATTTCGCTAATTGTACAATCGTTCAGTATTGGTGGTAATCCCATTCCATAAACCTCGAATACGTACAATCGGGGTTCTCGAAATCCTGTCCCCAAACATATGGGTATAACTCTTAACTCTTACATCTCTAAAGGATAGATATAACAATGCGCTCTTCCTATCACCAAGTCCTAAGCGCTAAACATAATAATGAGTTAAATCTTTTCGCTCAATAATAAACCTAATACATATTGAATCATAACAACAAAGTCCCTACACACACCGGGATCGAATATCTCGGGCCCACTATCCCCTCCTAAGTCCCTAGAATAGATAATATAAGTGCGAGTCCAACCCTCTCACAGGTGAGGCCTTGCCAAAATAAAACACGATGCACTAATGCAACCATTTCGATAGTCTTGCAATAACTGCCTACTATCATACTAACCATTACTATAAAGTTGTAATCAATACATATTCATACTCGTATATCACATCACTAAAATGAGTAATCTCAATAAAGTATATAACACTATTAATACACCCATTCATCCTCCCCGGATAGCACTAAAGATAATCCCTCTACACTAGGGAAAATATTAACATAATAATAACGTTTATAGTTATACGCACTAACTCGTCTCACATGCTAATCTAGCAATGAACAAAATATAGTGACTCGCTCGTGTCACATAAAACACGCCTCATCCTCTAAGGATAAAACTCATACTTCTACCTTGCCAATCATCTTGACTGCACAAATGATCCCCGGACGTAACACGTCAGTCCAAACCAAAACAAAACTAATTTAATCGTTGTCCTTTACTAGGCATCCTACTCTTGTCCTTTTACTCACTTCGGGAAAACATTAACGTATGTGAATCACTCTCCACAAAATACCTCTACACATAATCCACTTATAACCTGTCATACTAACCATATTAAGACTGTCCTTCTCTCGGACTTTTGTAGGCTCGATTTCTGATGGCTACCCCCATTATTCCGTTAGCCTTATTGGCCCTAAAGAACATGCTACTGGCTACCGTAGTCCTTACTGAATTCACCATCTCTCGATAAGAATTCAGCTATCCGATTCATTTAAATGGGTCCCCTGATGTGTATCCACACCCCCTTGTGGTGCTACACTACCACCGTTGCATCTAGTCTTATTCTTGACTAAATTATTTGATTCTTTTAGCTTCGCACACAAAGAAGCATTATCATCTCCATTCACAAAGCACGACATTGTCAACCTCTGAATCGACCGTCCATCAGAATTCCCTTTAAGTGTTATTAACTATATTTACGAGTCGATCTGCCACTTGGAGTCCTCTCCTCCATTGGTATCTACATCCTCCGATACAAGATTTGCGGTTTAGATTAATATTCACAAATGGAGCTCTGTTATCTCCTCCTGTGATGAGTTCAGAACAACATCCACATTTTATCCTGCACATCTGATGAAGTAATATGTGGTCAAACTGTACCTAAGATCCTTCTATAGACCTAGCATTCCACTTCTAAAAGTGGTCGATGACTCTCACCATTATAACTTCGTTTCGACAAGTCAAGAAAAATTTTACTCCAAATTTTCACTTTCAGTTAGCCACACTCTGTCATATGTCCAAACCTTTGGATATTTTACCTCCTTTTCCTAACACACACAATTTCCACTGACAGTTCTTGTGACGACCCAGATATGATTATGATAAACCATGTTTAAATCATGCTTACCGTATGGGATGGGGATAATGTGTTATTAGAATATATAATGTTAAGTTATTGTGTTTAGTATAATCCTACCTTCATAACTTAGGAAATATTGAATTAGTCACAAACACAAATTTGCGAAGTCTTCGGTAGGAATGTTCGAGTTCGGGACTAGTTTTGGCCACTATAATATAATAATTGACTTGAGGTCAAAACTAGATAGTTGTACATATATGAGTTAAGTTTGTAACACAATAAACGGTGTGTGAAACCGAGGTTCGAGCAAGAAGTTATGCTGGAATTACGAAGCAGGGGAAAATCTGTCCATTCGTTAAGTGGTATTTTGTCTTATATGTATAACAAATGGATAAATTTCATTGGTTGGAAGGGGAAGCAAGATTGGGCGACTTAAGCCCTTTGAAATAAAATTCTTCTTCAGCCAAACTCATCCATTAGAGACTTTGTCCTGAAGAGAGATAAACGGGAAGTTTACGAAGAGAAAGGCGAGGAAAAATGGGAGAAAAATCCATAGGAAATTACGAAAGCATCCCTAAGGTAATTCTACTTGTAAATCTTGTATATTGTTGGAATTATTGATTTAAAATGATATAAACAATCATTTGTTTACTAAACTTACGTGTTTTGAGGTATACGTATGGATAGATGCGGGTTTAAGCAAGGTTGAACGTGTAAATCATGTATATTGATTCGATTGGAAACCATGTGTAGTCAAACTCCTATAACTTTTTGTATATTTATTGGAATTGAATAATTATAGTTGGATATGAAAATAGACTCATATATGTATAACATAACCGAATATTATATGAAAATACCAAGAAATGAATCTTTGGTGATAGTTTGAAGTTCATATATCAAATCTGCCCCAAAGGTGTAAGTATGCACACCAGGTGTTCGATGTTTTGCTTGACATAGCAAATGAACCTTAAAAATTATGAAAATTTAATTTTGTATTGTTCCATATGTTTATGGATGTTGGGTGAAATATCAAAGGAAGTTATAATGGAAAAAAATTATGAAAATTCTTCGAAGTTGACTGGACGATAAAAGAGTCTATAGGGAAGATTTGATTTGTAATAAAGAAATGGACAAATCTTGCTCTAGGAAACTTGAAATGATGTGTTGTCTTTTATATTGGGAACCTAATATGATAAGAATCAGATTACCAAGAAGAAATTAAAGTATGTTTGGGCTATGGATTGGATATGTTAAATATTTTAACATGAAATTGGATGAGACTTCATTTATGATAAATGATTAGAATGGGATGATATGATGCTTATGAGTATGGTCAAGGTTAAGTTATTCTTTGGATTGTTAATATCCTTATGATGATAGTAATATTTTAAGACTTTATACGTAAAAGGGGAAAGAAGAACCGGTTGAACAAGTGCCTGACAAGGGCAAGGGGAAAAACACACGAAGTGGCCACGGTGAGTGTACTCACTGTAAAAAGATGTATTATACATGGCTATGGAGATGATTTGAATATCACTCACGGGTAAGTTGTATTACACATGGTTATGGATACGATTTGAATATCACTCATGGGTAAGATGTATTACGCATAGTTACGAATAAGATCTGAATATCACTCACTGGTAAGAGGTATTATACATGGTTATGGATATGATCAGAATATTGTTGATTATGAATTTGTTCATTTCGATTTACCAAAATGGGAGGTTACTCCTCAACCCGGAATGGGGGAGATTTGTCTATTAAAGACAAGGGGTTACTCCTCGACCAGGAATGGGGGAGAATTGTCTATTGCAGACAGGATATGTGAATCATGATTCGGATAAGTTGGTCATTCTTTATGAATGAGACGGATAAGTATATAATTGGTCATTCTTTATGAATGAGCCGGATAAGTATATAATTGGTCATTCTTTATGAATGGGTCGGATAAGTATATAATTGTTCATTTTTAGTAATGAGATGGATAAGTATATAATTGGTAATTCTTTATGAATGAGCCGAATAAGTAGATAATTGATCATCTTTATGAATGAGCCGGATAAGTATATAATTGGTCATTCTTTATGAATGAGCCGGATAAGTATATAATTGGTCATTCTTTATGAATGAGTCGGATAAGTATATAATTGATCATTTTTATAAATGAGCTGGATAAGTATATAATTGGTAATTCTTTATGAATGAGCCGGATAAGTAGGTAATTGATCATCTTTATGAATGAGCTGGATAAGTATATAATTGGAAATTCTTTATGAATGGACTTGATAAGTATGCATATATCATCACGGGGATATGACTTATTGCATTTAATTTTATGCAATAGTGTTATAGTGATGCATTTGCTGAGCTATTTTACTCATGGTTCCTATGTTAATGTTTTTCAGGTATTATGATATCACTGCCAAATCTATGAGTTCGATGGGGTTAGCAAGGGATGCATAAAACCATGATTTGGTCAAACGTAAAAGGGGTAATTTAAGACTACTTTTCTTTTCAGTAAGTTAGAATAAGCATAATTACCTTAATAAAAGTGAAGGGCTTTTAGTTTTATTGATGCATGTTAATAATTGAATAAAGATACTCGTGTTTATGGTTTGATTTAGGTAATTATGATTTAACTCACTTTGACTTTCAAACTTAATTATAAGTAACTGGGTTGGGGTGTGTCAGTTCTTTTTAATGTTTCGTCTGAATGTTTCCTATTCGTACCACGTTGGATGAGTCTACTCTTGCATCTCTTTCGACTATATCAACATTTGGAAATCATAGGCTGCACCCTAGCCATCTTTACAGGCCTGGCTTCTCGTGCCATAATATGGGTGACCTTAACTACGATCATCATCCTCGAATATGCTTTACAACCTCAACTAAACCTTGCCTCCTACTGGCCGCCCAACGGCCCTTTACTCCCATATTTCATTGTTCGAACACGCCCAAATGCGAATAAGATTCACTAATGTACATACGTTATAGCAGGAGAACGAAATCTCACCATAGAAATCAACAATCCTAAACATAGGTCTCTATATTAAACAAAGTAACGCTGGAAGAATAATAAGCCGCACAGATACTAAAGGACACTAGAACCTAATGCTCTGATACCATCTGTGACACCCTGCCTAATTAAATACTGGGTGATCAGTCCTTTATTAGATTAAAATCAAGGTGAACGGTTGGTTCATTCTTAGCATCCCTGTCGCAAAATAAAATTTCCAAATTAAACACCCTAAATAATTAAGCTAAGTGTCAAAACCATTTAAACTCTTATTTTCATATTTAAATTTTGACTTGAAAAACTTTTTAAATAATCCATAGTCTAAGAATCACATAAGTGCTACGGCTAACAATCAACACAAAAGAATTAATCCATCTAGATTAACCAAACCAAGTTAATTAACCATACATGAAATCATCCTGACAAAAGTTAACTCCCAAGGAATACTAAATATTGGAAATATAAACAAACATAAATTTCTGACAAATCCAAACAGAATAGGGAAACGGGCGACACATTCCCTAACTAAGGAGATCTAAAACAAGAATAGAATCAATGAAGAGGTCTTCTAAAGCAACGACCTATATCTCCCACATCATCTGCAGCGCGTCCAATCCAAGGAATCTATGCATGACTTCCCTGTGGCTGGGCACTTGTAATACATACATATATATATACAAGAGAGAGAAAAAGACAGGAAACGGGTCAGAGCCCAAGTGTAAAACAGCTTTAAAAATAGTGTAGCAAGTATTTAAAATGCTTACCGACTAATGCAACAACCATGTTAGTATGCGACACTCTCTTGAGAATTCTCACCTCTCATCTAGTGTGCACGCCTACCGTACTAATAAATCTCATAAGTTTCTCTAACTTATTCTCCATAAGGTTTTATCACGTGAAAAGCAAGGTTATGATATTTACTTTAGGAAATCACTATCTTCAAGATTTCTTATGCTATTTAGAACAACTCATTACCGTTATAAAGTTCCCAAACACTTATAATAAAGCTGAAGCATTTATTCATTACTTATCTACTTATACGCACAGTAGAAAGTTCCCATATAGATATACGTATATATATTAGTCACACATATAATATATATACTAACGGCACCCCACATAAAATCTATGGTGTTGGCATACTCTGCTATCAAGTCCCCGTATCACTCGTACTAAGGGAAATACTAGTTCAGAATCACTCTCGAACTGTATTAACACAAAACACATATAAATGGAGGCGAAGCATAGTTTCAAGTCACTAAGAGGTCATCACATACCCTCACGTCTCTTAGGACCATCTGACTATCACTCAGATAGCATGTATCAAGGAATCCTATGTTCAAGGGTACAAGTCAATATCCCCCATAAAGGTCCAATTGAGATAAGACTGTCCCGGCGTGGCAACCTCCGTGATAGCAAGTAGCGCGGGTATGATTTTTACACAGATACATAATATATGCACAATCACACGACCATATATATATATATATATATATGTATATATATTCACATTTTCTAAATTAGGTGCGCCCACGACCCATAATTATAATTATCCGCTCTTAGCACATATTACTCAATTATCTAGCATAACAGATTCGTCTATTTTATTCTCATATATAATTTATTTCATACTTACTTCTCATCTCTCGAAGTATTCTATCTCACTAAGTATAATTTTAGTAGGTATGCTCTCACTTACCTTCGGGTCTAAATCCTTTACGAGTCTCAATCTTTTAGTAAACATATGCACAATTTCCTATGTGTAAATAACTCCCCGTTAACCCACAATTTCATCCCACATTAAATCTTTCTCAACGGAGTCTACCTAGACCCTACTGGTCTTCTTTATAACCATTATGTTCTAACAATAATAATCAAGGGTTCCTACGCATTTTAACCGAATTAAACAAAAGGAGAAAAATATGCAGTTTTCTACGAGGTATCGATCGATTAAGCAGTTCTTGCCCAGAAACTGCAGTTTCAAGCTACGGGTTTCATCTTCCAAATTACTCCAAAACTCCAGTATCGATTCCCAAATTCCCAAACAACATTTCTAATAGTTACTTATACCTATATACATGATTTCCTATGTGAAACATGTCCAAGTTCATCAAAGGTATTGAATTTATTGGATAATTTAACATAATTATCAAGAACCCTAATTTTTCATGAAACATTCATTCTTCTAATTCTTTTCCAGATTCCTTGCCTCTAAATCCATACCATTTCGTGGATAATCCTCTACATATGATGGGTATGTCCAGAATATATTTAGTTTCTCTAAAACATACGATTTCAAGTCTCTAAATTATCAATTTCATTCATAAAACATGTTCTTAACAATCCTAAACTAACAAGGGTGAGACATTAACTAAAAACAAAGCAAGATAGATACTTTCCTGGAATTCAAAGTTCTGATTTGTGTATGAAAAGGTATGGTTGCGTTACTCGTCGTGCGATCTACGTTTTGGTGGTAGTGGCGGTTCAAACGGATGAGTTCTTGGCCTTGGATTGCTTGGAAAGCTTCCTACCTTCTTCTTTAATGGCCGTTCTTAGGTTTTGTGATTGTTAACCCTAAAAGCCTAACTCAAATGGCTGATATATCTTAGGGAAATTCGCGGGTTTAATTACCCAGAAATACAAAATGACTATTATACCCTCCCGGGATGCCAATTGGGCCTAAAAATGCCCCGAGACCCAAACTATACCCCCGGGTACACTTTTTTGACTATCTCGAACTTTCCGGACATGTTGGCGCACTCGAAATGACCATACAGGTGATTTATAATTTATTCACTTATAATAATAATAATAATTTAGTCCCGACACGACACAGACGCGTCCTGACTTAATTTCCATAATTGTCATATTATTCCTTCGTGACAATTATAATAAATTCAATTATACATATTACCCTACTCAAAAGTAATATTTAACAAATCAATAATTTTTCAATAATTATTAACTCTCGTCACGCTAGTAAATTAAAAATAAATTTCCGAATTAACATTAAATGAATTTATCTCAATTAAATTTAATAAATCCCTAAATTTAAAAGCCATAAAAATACGGGGTATTACAATAACTTTATCTTACTCTTGGTGACATGACAGTTCAGACGGGGTTGACCTCATCCACGGACTCTTGATAACACCAAGAGGGAGGAAAAATACTTTGTTGTGGTTCATATTAAACATCATTAATTTTGGTGAAAAAATCTCTCTGTCGAGACGACAATGCATGGATGGGATTGCTCTCGTCTATACACGCTCAAAATGACGAGAGATGACTTATGATGAAAACATCATAATTTGGTGAATTCAAATTTAAAAATCAATTTGTCGTGGTTCATATTAAACATCATTAATTTGGTGAAAAAACTCTGTCGACCGAGACAACAGTGCATGGACGAGATTGCTCTCGTCCATACACTCTCAAAACAATGAGAGGGGACCTATGATGCAAACACAATAATTTAGTGAAGTAAAATTTAAAAATCACTTTGTTGTGGTTCATATTAAACATCATTAATTTGGTGAAGAAACTCTCTCGATCGAGACGACAATGCATGGACGAGATTGCTCTCGTCCATACACTCTCAAAACGACGAGAGGGGACTTGTGATGCAAACACCATAATTTGGTGAATTCAAATTTAAAAATCACTTTGTTATGGTTCATATTAAACATCATTAATTTGGTGAAAAAATTCTCTCGGTCAAGATGACAGTGCATGGATGAGATTGCTCTCGTCCATTCACTCTCAAAACGACGAGAGGGGACTTGTGTAATTTGGTGGTGAATTCAAATTCATGTTAAACATCATTATATTTATCTCATCTTAAAATGAGACGATGTTCATATTATGAAATCTGTCACTAGTCCCCGTCTCGTCTAAAGATGGGACGATGTGTGCATAATTTGATTAGTTGGTGATATCAAGATTATAAGCCATTTTAATTGTGGTTACTTGATTAAGCATTAGATGAAGGTACACATATAAGCAAATAAGGACAACTCATAAATATGGGAAGAAATACTTTTCATCCATTCAAAATATGACAAAAAATAATAAGAACATTTTTCATTCAAAGATGAGATCATAAGTGTTGAGAGAAGAGTTATGAATTACAAAAACATATCAAAGTGTTTGAAAAGATTTACAACTATGAGGGGCATTGGGCCATAGGCGACCACCCAGAAAATGGAAAGACTAAGAATAACTAATCACGGGGGTTCATCTCTTTAGCATTCAAGTTCTTGGTCTCTTCTAGAGGTGATGCATCCCCAACAACAGTGCTATCGACTTCGACATCACTAGTAGGCTCTGTATTATCCACCTGATTTATAGTCTGGGCTGTAGGCTCCTGTTCTACCGACCCCTCAACTCGACTCAGAGTTATCATTGCCAGCGAGTCATCTAAACTAAAGGTCTTCAGCTATTCCGATAGGTGGGTGATCTCAGGCAACTTTATTTTTTCCCAGAGGCAGCCTGTGTGAGCTCCTCTTTCAAGGTACTGCACATTATAGCCCAAGAAATCCATAGAAGATTTGAAGACCTCTACAACCTGATTTTGTTCCTCCGAAATTTTACCATCAACAGCTTCTTTTACCTTCCCAGTAATCTCGATTGTATGTTGGTTGTTCAGAGACTTGATAGCTTCAGTATGATTGGTGTTCAGGTTGCTTATAGCCTCAGAGTGTTGTTTCTTCAAGTTTTTAACCTCTGTCTCTAGCTCTGCAATGCGACTCCTCTGAGTCTCTTCATTTTTGATGGCTAGACGATCCTGACAAATCTCAAGGACCTTCTTCCCAATCCATTGATGGAGCTTTTGAAGGTAAATAGTTGTCTGCATAAGACATAATATGTCAATATGAAATGACCTTATAGTTGTGACAAAATATGAAAAGAACACAATGTGAATGACGAAGTCATTCATCAGGGAGATATTGGTGGCTTCCAAAAACTTGCTATCAGACTCAGAGGTATTGAAGGAAAGGAACTTAATGGCTTTTTCTTTACTCCCCAAGACAGAGTCAGGGATAATTTTTAGATTCTCCAGACATGCAGTATGTGCATCCTCAGAGGAGATAGGGATATCCTGACTTGTCCCATTTTTGGACGGGATGTCCTTACTCTTCTTGTTTTGGTGGGATGTGGGGAGATTTTTCTAGCCCTCTTTTCATTTCTTGGACCCCTCGGCCTGGTTGGGGTTGGTAGTTGTGGATTTCTTAGTCTGAGGAGTAGGGTTCGTCTTCTTTCCAACTTACTTGAGTAAATTGGCTAGGCTTGGAGCTGCCATCTTCCACATGGCCTCTGGAGTGTTCGGAGGTTGGTCTTCAATGAATAAAATGAGATCATAAGGACAGATAGATGAAAGATGACATAGTAGTTTGAAAAAAATAATGTTAACACTCACATAGCTCAGATAGGGGGTCCACCCCCATACCCGTATGCTCTAAGAAATATGGGGTCATCAACTACTCGAATTGTACAAGACCCCCATCCTCACCTTGTTTCCTAATTTTTTCAAGTTTTTTAGTGGATTCAATGATTAAGATCGGATCAACTTTAGCCGATATTGGGGGCTTTGCCCATCATTAGGGAACTGGGGACTCCGAGGTAGTGCAAGGGACATTAGGGCCGAATTCCCAGGATCCCAAAATGAGGAAATAATGGGGTTTCCAATTATGGTTGGAAGTCTAGGTAACCATCAGATCTTTCTTTTCAGACTTCCTAGCTACGAGATGATAGTAGCCATGCTGAGTCTTGGGGGAAAAGACAATGTATCATCCTCTGAAGACACTAACTGGAGTGTTTATATGGTAAACTAACTTCCACAAGGTGATAAAGCCGAGAATAACTCTCCATGCATTCGGTGACAACTGGGCAGGGTCGAGACAAAGACTGTCTTAAATGGTTCGTACAGCCAGATGTATAGGTAGCCTAAAGATGACCTTAAACATTTGTTCATAAACATAAACCTTACCCTTTGGGCCTTGGAATGCTCTCTCGTCCATCGAGGGTACTCTCATAGTAATGGAGTTCCCAATGACGTAAAGATGTTTCCATAGCCAGAGGTCAACTTGAGTAACTGTACTGAAATATGATTCAGCATAGGAATTACGACATGTTCCCTCGGCTTCATCTTCATCATTGACTTGGCTTGCAGCTGAGACGACACCCGGGGGGACGACACTTTGAGCATGAGCAGTTTATCCAAAGTGTTTCCTCGAAATAGCGAAGAGAGGAATAACATCTATAGGGGGTGGAATTACAACACACACTCTCGACTCCTTGTGCGATGAAGGATTTTTTTGGAGTAATCTGAACCCTGAGAAGGTTCAGCGTGATTTGATGACTTGGCCTAGTCTAATGACTCGACCTGATTTAATGACTCGTCCTAACACGAAGATGAGGCTCTTGAAGAACCTTCAGCCTCCTCAGACCCATCATTGGGGAACTCCATGTCCACTTTGAAAGAGTCCACACTCTCGACAACCGACTTAGACATGGAGTCATTGAGCTCTATGATAGGAGGAAAAATGGTTGCGAGAGGGATGAGATAAATAACACGAAGAGGAAAAGCCTCAGACTTAGGCCTGGAAGCTTCCTCGTCCTTGTACTTTCTGATCTCTCTAAAGCACCTTTCTTTGAGATTAGGGAAATGCTCAGCTAGCTCATACAACTTCCTCAACATTCAAGGGACGACCTTCAACTTTGACGGTGAAATAAATAAAAAGGGTAAATAATTACAATGTTGACTAGGGTTTGCCTAAAGGATCAAAACTTGGAATATGAACAGTTGAAGCCAAGAACAAACTTAAGAACAGTCTAAAGGCTTTATCGGAGATAGTGACTGGTGATTCATCAAAATACCCAAATGGGGGTAAACAAAGATGAGGAAACCCTCAAACCACCTACAAGCCCTAGAACAACCTCTCTCAACCCTCAAAATATCTCTCTTAGCCCTTAAACCACCTTACAACTAGCCAATACAGTCGTCGAAAAATCACCAAAAAAGAAAAATAAGTATTAAAATGGTGCAAAATGATTAAAAGCTAACAGGAAAGGAAGAAAGGGAATACCTAGAAGGATTAATCGAGATGAAATTCACTGAAGACTTAGAGAAGTCACCGGAAGATACTTGGGCAGTGGAGAGAGAGAAGAGTTTTGGAAACTTACAGAGAAGAAGAAGCGCACGCAAATGAGGAGAGAGAATATAATTTTTTTGAGTTTAATAATTTTAAACCCCAATAATGATGGTGTTCAACATTGATGTGCCCATCATTAGGGCATAACTCCCAAAGCGTACACATGCTGCCGTCACTACTTGGGGAATACGCAAGGCCAAGGAATAGATGACAAGTGTCACTCTCTTGTACACATCATCAACATCTGATAAGTTAGAGACGTCAATTCATCAGGTGCAGCTTGACATTTTTACCCCTCAGTCTTCTATTTACACAGAAGACTAAGGGTTAGGGGTGATTGATATGCCAATATGAGACCTAGTCTCGCTTCAAGGAAGGTTAGGCTCAAGTCGACTACACAAAGCGTTCTTTTATGGGACATCCTATACAACTGTCTCGTCCCATCCTATCCAGTACATCTCATCTTAGCCTCGGTCTGAGACCACATGCCACCTTGGCGTGCCTAATGTCTCACCTAGTCTTCTTCAAGGAGCCGATACACCAACTACTTGTTCATACTCTCATCTCGACTCGATGCAAATCAACCGAGTCTACACTTGGAAATTACCAACATGTGATCCAGCGGTACATCGGTGGTCCCATACTCGGCCAGGCTGACACCTCATCCCAGTTGGATATGTTTGACATCTGACAGGGCGTGTGGAATGGAGCACGTGTTCGAGAGTACGTGTGGGGTGCGAGCCCCACGCGGACAAAACCCTTACAACAACATCATCCCCACATGTGGAGAATATCCCTTAATCATTACTTACATGCACAAATGACATATGGCACCATAACATTGGACACTTAGTGCTGTGTATGACACCACCCCAGCCATATAACTACTTGTCTTCTACATCATTGTATAGGATGAAAAATTCACAACCCTATAAAAACTCTATCAAAACCATTGCTTAGAGAGAGAAATCTTGAGTGTTTGTATCCCAAGGCCATTAGAGCCCATATTTAGTGGTTTCACACACACTCACACGGTGGACGTTGGCTGGATTTGGCTTAAACACCTACATTTGGTATTATCTTCCTCTTTGCCTCATCTCTTTCTGTATATACATATATCTTCCATACTCTATTGTTGCACTTGTTTGAGCTTAATCAACTCATTGATTTGTTGATACCATTTCTGTTATCATCAATAGATATTTGTTGGCCCAAGACTAAACCCCAAAACAATGCTCTAACCACACAAATATCAACTTGTGATAATTCCAACAAAAGGCTCCTCCCTTCCAAGAGTGATACCTAACCCCTTAAGTTTATCGATCTAATAGTGCTAAAAATATCATAATTTCTCAAACACGAGGTAGGATACACTATGGCCAACTTTAAGCCAATAGAGTGCTTAACCACTCCTAAACCTATGAAAATATAACCTTCTAATAAGGGTCTACAATCATCCATCGTCCTGATAACTTCACTATGCCAAAAAAATATGTGACCTTACACAACTTCATGTAACCGGGGTCGTCACTAGCCATAAAATTCTCAAAATGATTGAAATGTTTACAATGCAAATGCTTCTCATCACGTATATCCTTACAAACTATGATAAATCCATCACCGGCTAAGCATCCCATCACTAACATATAACCAATATAAGTATTCGAATGTAATACCCCGTATTTCCGAGGATATAAAATTTAATTAATTTGGTGATATAGGATTTAATTGATCTGGAGGATTTAATTAAATTAGTAAATTGAGATTTAATTAATTCGGGTTGTTTTAAAATTCACATGTGTCGTAATTTGAGGTCGAGGTTGGAGATCTTAGTAAAGTAACTCGGATGACGATTCTGAGTTCACGATTGATTCCGAATAGGTCGAGATAGTCGAAAAAGAGTACCCAAGGGTATTAATTAGGTCTCAAAGCATTTTAGGCATACCTGGGCTCACACGGGGGTGTTCGGGTCATTTGGGCTTGGCCCATAATCTTATTTCAGGATTTGCAATATAAAAACTACGTTAGGGAGTTTGTGGTAGGCATAACTCAATAAGAAAACCCTAGTTTTGCAGAGGAGAAAATAGGGAGAAATTGGGAGAGCTTTTGGGAGCAAAACCAAGAGAAGAGGTACGTTCTTCATCAAATCTTCGTTTACATCAAAGGAAATCAAACATGACGTATCTTACCAGGTAAGTAGTTAAACTTCCTTTTAATTTAATTACAGTATCTCGATTCATATCATAGTGGGTGTAATAAAGAAATACGTTTTTGGGATTGGGTTATCATATGAAAAGGGGTTTTGGTGATTTGAGCATATTGAGTAAATTAAATATGAAATTGATGATGGATTATCATATAGGATTGTTAGAATCAAATGTTTACTCGAAACCTAGTAATCGAACACATGTAATTTAGATCCATATAATTGAATCTAGGTTGAGACCGGGATAAACTATTAAAAACCCAAAACAGGAGGTATTGGGGAAAGTTAGAAATTTAATGATTTTGAAGATTAATATGATGATTAAAATGTATTATTGAAAGTAAATATGTGATGGGAAAAATGGTTTGAATTTTAGGCTCGAAGAGGAAGAGCTTGAGGTTTTAACAATGTTAGAAAACTAGGACCAACGTCGTGAGGAAGACGAAGGCTAGATAATGTAGAGGGTCATTCGAACGACCAGGGAAGTCGTTCAAATGATACTGGATTATCGTTCGAATGACATCAGATGTTGTTTGAATGACGATAAGGATTTTTTTGTGGAATACCGATTTTTCCCTTGTTATAGTTTGGGATATTTTCAAGGCTCTAATCAGTGTGTAAAAAATTAAAGGGAGAAAATACTTAGGGCCTTGGGAGGCGGATTTTAAGATACATTTCATTTAGATAGAGTGCTAATCTAAATAGTAGATATTGGGTGAAATAAATTCAAAGGGTTAAATTTTAGACCGAATAGGGTAGTCCGGGCATTTTAGTTGAGTGACACGACTTTGATGAAATTAATGGAGGTGGAATTAATTCAACTATGGGTTGGGGTTTTGACTCGGATATTTTCGGGCTAGTGAGATGGGATTTAGGCACAGAGTAGCCGATTTAATTTATTATGGATATATATAATAAATTATCGAATATTAAATTTAATGAGGGGTGTTAAACTTAATAGTGGTAACTCGTGTAAAAAATTCTAAAGGGTGAAGATACGGACCGAATGAGTGAGTCTGGGTATTATAGTTGGGTGACTTTACTTTAATAAAAAAATTAATCAATGTATGATTAGTTAAATTACGAGTCGGGATATAGATTTGGGTGTTTTTTGGGGAAGTGTTGCGGGTGTTAGCCACAGGTTAGCTGTACTCTTATTAAATATATGTATACGATTATTGTGATAGTATATATATATATATATATATATATATATATATATATATATATATATATATATATATATATATATATATAGATATCGTTGTGAATGATATTTATAGGAATACATACCCCTCTAGTGCTATTATAGAAGGTTGTGCAATGTTGGTGAATCCCCTGACCTGAGGAGCAGGGAAAGTATAGTCCCCAGGTCATATTGCCTATTATTTTATTGCGTGATTTATTTTTTCGGGGAGAGACTCTTTGGATATGATTCAATTTCACTTTTGGGGGGAATATGACCGCCTCCACTAAGTCTGCGAGATTTTTTACCAAGTTCGGTGTCAGCAAGTCCGACTTGAGGTAGCCGGGTTAGAGTGAGCATACCTGGGACGTGATATTGTTTTAGAAAAAGCATCCAGTGAGTTATTACTTGGGAATGGATGGTTATTATAAGCGACATGTGTGTGAATGTTGTAGTATACTAGTACGTATATAATATGAGTAGAGAATTATATACGGGGTAAATACATAAGTGTGAATGTATTTCTTATATAACTACTGTGAAAGTTATATGAATTAAAAAGGAGTTTCTTATGTAACTAGTGTGAAAGTTATATGATTTGAAAAGGGGTTTCCTATATAACTATTGGGAAGGATATATGATATAATATAGTTGAACCGATTAATAAGTTAATGAGTAGATAACTTAATAACCAGAGTAAGAGTACTCGGGTTGGAGTAGTGTGGTAGAAAGGGATGTGATATGGCTAGTAAGTGGGGTAGCATAAATAGAAAGGTTAGAAGGCAAGCGTTAGGTATGCGCATTAGATGAGAGGTGAGTTATACCTCAAGAGAGTGAGAAACTAGCTTAAGTATGAAAAGGGTACATGCATATTTAATTATTTCAATTTAACTGCTTGCTAAATATTTTCAAAATGTTTTACTTGGGCTCTGACCCGTGTCAAAATATTTTCTAAAACCTTTTAGGTGTCCAGCCACACTAATGCCCAACTTGAGGATTCTATCTAGGGATGCGCAATTTCAGCTCACGTGGAAGGTGCAGACTTTGCTATAGATGCTTCGTTCATTCATTCATAGTGTAGGGACTTTATTCCAGTACTCATTTGGGCATGTCACCCTCAGATTTAGTATTCAGTTTATTTATGTGACCTTGTGTATTCAGGTTATTATTTCAGTTTATTGTTATATTTTATTGTTGAATCGATAGTTGTTTAGGTCATCTTTATTCATATGATTCATCTCCGTTGTATTCATTTACCAGTTTGTGTGAATGGTTTAATTATTATTTGATTCTGCATGTTGTTAATTAATTAAAGATAAAATTTTGGAACTAGTCTATTTAAATTACTAGGTGGTTAGTAACTTTAAAAATATTTTCAACAGTGATGCTAAGAATGAGCCATATGAGACCAACGTTTTATTTTGGACACGGGAGGGCCACCCGATATTTTAGTAGGCGGGGTGTCACAGATGGTATTAGAGCATGAGGTTCTAGAGTCCTTAGGATCTGTGCAGTTTTTTACGTTTTAGCGTAGCATTATTTGATGTAGAGCCTTATTATAGGATTCTTGTATTCCTTCACGTGTGCGACTTACGTTCTCCTTATATTATGCGTAGTTTATGCGATTCATATACTCGTTCGATTGGGCTTCTTACACCAAACAATATTGGATGACCAATGAGGTCCGTTAGAAGGACTGAAGGGGGACAGGCTCAACAGAAGCCATGGAATATTCTGGGAACGGTGATCGCGATAAAAGTCACATTGGTTATTGTTCAGGTTAGATGGCATTGGTATAATCACTAGGGCACAATAGTTTTCCTAAGCACCGTCATAGAAAGCGATAGTGTAAATTTAAACTCACCCAGCATAATCGGTAAAAAAGGGGATGGAGTCGGAGTAACTCTTTCAAAGAGTCATCCATAAGGATTCAGGGAAAAGAGGGAGTGTGATGGGTTAATGGAAGGAGATAACCCAAAGGTAGTTGTGTAGGGTGGAGTGAAGTGGAACCCATGATTTAATATCAGGCAAGAGTTTGGATCATAGGAGCGGCGTTGTGGTGGTAGGAGTCAATAACCACAACCATGGAGAGATACCATGAATAACGAGGAATTTGGGGTGTGGTTTGATCATAAAATTCTCTCATCATCTGTTTAAACAGAGAGGCAAAGGATATTTCAATACTTGTTTCAAAAAGACCGTATGGTGGTCGGTCATGAAGGAAAGTTGACATGTTTAGCAAACTTCGTACGCGATGAGGTGGATACATAGAATCAAGAAGGTCCGTAAGTTAATAAGGGACTCATGGGTAGAATATACAAGCATGGATGGGGAAATTCGGATAGAACTACTGGTACCATTATCGTCAATGTCGTACATTTTAAAATTTGATATTAAGGCTTCCATGAGAAGGGAGCCAATAAAGTTGGGGATCTAACTGAAGGGTAAGACAGGATTTAGCAGTGCTAGTGAGGCACCACAGGAGGGGATACCAATAGAGGATTCATTTTAGTGATTGAGATCAATAGAATTCCTACATGTGGCAGTGGATTCAGTCAGGGCTGTCAAGGCCAGCAATAAGTCCCATAGGGCTAGCGGAGCTAAAAGGACAACGGGGGTAGCATTCAGGTTCAAGACTACTGAGTTCATGAGAAGGGAAACCCTGACATGGCCAGTGGGGCCATATAAATGGGAATGACACATAGAGAGGTGTCTTATGTGTAAAGAGTAGGAAAACGTGTGTGGATCTTGTTCGCAGTAAATTGGGGGACAGGAACAGAATGCCTAGTAGGGGCAATAATTATAAGAAGTTTTTGGTTTGGTTGGGCCGAGGTTATGCCCAGGAACCATTTGAACTGCGAGTGCTATTGGCAATTGAAAGTATGAGTTTTATCATGGGATGATTGGGGACTATTTTATGTGACACGAGCGAGTCACATTTATTTATTAGTACTAGATTCGCATGTGAAATGGGTTTAGTCAAGGGCATCGTTAATATCACTATAGTGTGTGTATATTTACCGTTGAATTTGCGGGGCTCTCTTTAGTTTCATCTGCAGGGGAGCAGGTGTGGATGCTGAGAGGATATATTTTATGAGGATAGCTCATTTTGAGAGGTGATATTAGAGGTATGGTTTTATCCTGGGTATGGACTGTTAAGCGATGGTGGGTGGTTACACCAAGACTACTGTGTTCGTTATTCTAGGGCATGATGTATATTTTTGTGATGCCTCACTTAAGAGATGGTCGAGCTCGCTGCGATATTTTTATAAAGTAGACTTCAGAGAGTACATTTGTCTAGTTACATTGAATCCCGGTGAGTAGGGACTTTTACTGATGTGATTTAGGGTATATTGGGTTCAAAATTGAGCAGAGAGTTTTTAGCTCATTATTATTACCTACTGAGAACTTAGTGACAGTGAGAGCATCGTATCGTGCGACGCCTTGAGAGACATAGGCATAAACGATTTGATTTACGTGTCGGGAGACAACATTTGTGATATCTTTGTTATGTGATTTGGACCCGTGGATTTTGATGACTGATAATATTAGGGAATAGTGCATTAAGGAAAGTTCTTTTGAGCTTCGTTACGGGATGTTACAAGCATGGACCTTAATAACCTTTAGGGGTAGAGAGACGTTATTGGATGCTAGTGCATCGGATTTAAATGTTAAATTATTAAACGTGTAGAAGAAACACATAAGCTGAGAGCTATTACGATATATGGCCAGGGGAGCCGGGTAATGCTGCGAAGGAAGCACTGAGTTGTGCTAGTTATCACCCAAGGGAGGGTTTAGTCTCTCTCTCTCTCTCTATATATATATATATATATATATATATATATATATATGTTATCGTGTGTTGCATAATAAACTCATAAGAAAGTGTTTGTATTGTTATATTTGATCCCGATGAGTTGGGACGTTTACTGATGGGATTCAGGGTGGATAGGCTTTTTATCGACTGGGAGTTATAGCTTGTGATTGATTCGCGCTAAGAAACTAGTGATAGTAAGGGGAGTCGTATTGTATAATGTCTTTTGTAACATGAGAGTGGACGAGTATACTTTTATGTCAAGAGGCGGGAATTCGGAGCACGTGCTATAGACTGAGGGCCTAACGAATCTCAACGACAAACAATGTTAGGTAGTAGTGTATCAGGGGATTCCTTGTTTGGATTTAACTTTACGAGACATCCCATGCATGAAACTTAGTGAAACGTTGGAAGTAGGGATATGTGTGGTCATTAGGACATGGGCTTGGTACCTTGGTTATTATACATAATGGTGGTTATAACTGTGAGTTGAAAGTTATATTACGATTTAAGGCTATTAGATTCAGGTAACATTCATGCAGATGATCATGGATATAGGGTGTATGGGTGCCCTGGGTAATGAAATCAATTTTAATATAATTCATAATTAGAAGGGGTAAATATATGTGTAGCGATCTTAGGGGCATATGAGTAGGGAAGTATTCGAGGCTTGGAGTACTAGACTTATCTTAATTTCAAGGACATAATTACTTTGTAAGGGGGAAGTATGTAATACCCCATATTTATGAGGATATAGAATTTAATTAATTTGGTGATATAGGATTTACTTTATCTAGAGGTTTTAATTAAGTTTGTGAATTGAGATTTAATTAATTCGGGTTATTTTAAAATTCACATGTGTCGTAATTTGAGGGCAAGCTTGGAGATTTTAGTAAAGTAACTTGGATGATGATTCGGAGTGCACGGTTGATTTAGAACGGTCGAGATAGTAAAAAAAGAGTACCCGAGGTAGTAATTGGGTCTCGAGACATTTTTAGGCATAACCGGGCTCACACGGGGCTGTTCGGGTCATTTGGGCTTGGCCCATAGGCTTAATTTCTGGATTAGCAATATAAAACCTACATTAGGGAGTTTGTATCATACATAACTCAATAATAAAACCCTAGTTTTGTAGAGGAGAAAAGAGGGATAAATTAGGAGAGCTTTTGGGAGCCAAACCAAGAGAAGAGGGGTGTGTTCTTCGTCAAATCTTCGTTTACATCAAAGAAAATCAGACATTACGAATCTTACTAGGCAAGTAGTTAAACTCTTTCAATTTAATTAAACTATCTCAATTCATATCATAGTGGGTGTAATAAAGAAATACATTTTTGGGATTGGGCTATCATATGAAAAGGGGTTTTGGTGATTTGAGCATATTGTGTAAATTAAATATGAAATTGATGATGGATTATCGTAACAGATTGTTAGAATCAAATGTTTACTCAAAACCCAGTAATCGAACTTGTGTAATTTAGATCCATATAAGTGAATCTAGGTTGAGACCGGGATAAACTGTTAAAAACCCAAATCAGGAGGTATTGGGGAAAGTTAGAAATTTAACGATTTTGAAGATTGATATGATGATTGAAACGTATTATTGAAAGTAAATATGTTATTGGAAAAATGGTTTGAATTCTGGGTTCGAAGAGGATGAGCTTGAGGTTTTAACAATGGTAGAAAACTAGGACCAACGTCGTGAGGAAGACGAAGGCGAGAAAATGTATAGGGTCGTTCGAATGACTAGGGAAGTCGTTTAAATGACACTGGAAAGTCATTCGAATGACATCAGATGTTGTTTGAATCATGGTAAGGATCTTTTTGTGGAATGACGATTTTACCCTCGTTATAGTTTGGGATATTTTTAAGGCTCTAATCAGTGTTCAGAAAATTAAAGGGAGAAAATACATAGGGCCTTGGGAGGCAGATTTTATGATACATTTTATTCAGATAGAATGCTTGTGACACCCCTCCCAATTAAATATCAGGTGATCGGTCCTTTATAAAATTTAAACAGAATGTTCGGTTGGTTCATTCTTAGCATCACTGTCGAAAATATAATAACCTTATTAACCAACTAATAATTAATTAAGATAGTGTCAAAATATTTTTCATTTAAAAATAATATTTTAATTATTAATCCGAGAATATAAATATCAATCATTCACCACAACTAATTAATGTAAATACTAAATCTGAATCACAAACTGAAATAGATAAGACTGGATAAAACATTTCAGTTTTAAAACTCTAAATCAAGTACTATAAGAACAATAAATCGAACCGAAATGAAAAAAAAATAAACTGAATACAATCTCAAATAATTATCGAAGGAATGGACTACACATGCCCTAAATAGAAAGTCTAAACATAACGAAAATGAAATGATGGATGCGTCTAATGCAAAGACCTACAACTTCCACAACAACTGCAACACGCCAAACAATTTGAATCTCTAAGGCTGGTGTCCGTGTGGTTGAGCACTTGATATAATACATATATATAGCAAGAGAGAAGGGATACAAGAAGCGAGTCAGAGCCCAATGTGTAAAAATATTTGTTTTAGCAAGTATTTAAAATTTTCAGTAAAGTAAGTATCAAATGCATGTTAGTTCGAACTCTCACATGAGAATCTCATCTCTCGTCTATTGTGCATGCCTATCGTACATCTATTCTCACCTAGCCATTTGTAACACTTATAACTAGACAACAGCTCATACTTATTGTTATACCTCATGGTAGCAACCCGTCATTCCCAGTTTTCCGCATTATTAATACCATCATTTATTAATTCATTTAATTGTTATCGCACTAAGTTAAGTATTCGCAACTTAAGTCACTTAGGATTGTACTATGCCAATAACCTACAATTATCTCAAAGTAGGAATAATACTGTGACACCCCGACTAATTAAATACTGGGTAGCTACTCCTTTATTAAATTAATTCAAAATGCCAAGTTGGTCCAGTTAATAACATCACTGTCGAAAACATTTTATTATTACTAACCACCTAGTATTTAAAAAGTAAGTTGCCAAATTTTAATTTAAGTCTGATTAACATGCAACAAGTGTAATGAAGAATAATAACACCATTCACCATAACGAAGTAAATAGAATAACCATCACATAATGTAAATAAAGTCTGGAGGAAAAACTCCTCACTACAAATCCCACAACCGAAATAACTAAACTAAATACTGAATTAATACAAGACAAAGTCTGAAAACTGAAATGGAAAGATGTCTCTAAAAGAAATGGGCAACATGCCCTACAACTGATAAATACTGAATCAGGAATCCAAATGGTAGAAGCGTCTAAAATCAATTCCCTGTAGCTTCCACAAACAGCTACAGCTCGTCACCTGAATGAGTATCCTATGCTTGGTGTCCTTGTGGCTGGGCGCCTAAAATGGTTTTACAAAAAAATAGATTTGAAAGCAAACGGGTCAGAGCCCGAATGTGGAGATATTTTAAAAACCTGCAAGTGCTTTAAAAACATTTAAAACATTAAATGCAAAGTACATGTTAGGACGTTCACTCACATGATATTCTCACCTCTCGTCTAACTGTGCACTCCTAACGTAAGTACCCATTTACAACGACACAAACCACTAGCTAAGTGACATCATATCTAGATAGACTGTCATAGGTCCTACCCTTATTACTCGGTTCCATTAACATTATAACGATCTCAGTTAAATAGGTGCTTAACCTAAATTCAGGTTCTTATACAAAAGTAATACAGCTCGTTATAGATTAGTCCTCTATGTTATTCCATAGTTACACACAATACCATATGAATGTTCCCAGTTTATTAAGCGTATTATTTCCACAACATAAATATACAATATAAGCACCCCGAGACCAAGCTGCGGTGCACACATACTCTGCTATCCATCCCGGTACATCACGTACATAAGGATCACATATTCCGAATCTCTCAGGAATAGTTCAGATAACACAAATCACAAATAGTGGAGGCGAACACAGTCACATCACATGGGTCACGCACATACCTGCGCTCCCACGATCAGCAGACTTATTAACATCCCAATAAGTCCTTCTCTGACCTATGTTCATCGAGGTAACCAGTCTACATCCGGGCAACACAAGGATTAGAGGGCCCTAAGCGAACGCAAACCTCCCGTGATATCAAGTATGGTAGGTATGTCATACACATAAATCATATACCAATACTAAGTAAACACACGTCTTAGTAATCCCGTAGTTTAATAGTAGTACTATTCTCATTCTAGTACCAATATAAAATTTACACACTTTATACGATTCCGATTTATAATCATACGCGCCATAATTTATTCTCACGTCGTAGTAGACACTCACGTCTCAACCCAAACTGTCCATTGATTTAAATCACTCGTATATAATATACTCCTCATAATAACCCAAGAGTCCCAAATCTATCAATACATCATCAAAGGAATGTTATCTCTACCCTCGAACAAGTTTACGGGACTCCCAAAATCAAAACAGGCCAAAAAGGCCTAAACTGCCAGCTAGTTAGAAGTCTCGTTCGAACGAGGCTGTTCGAACGAGATTCCAGTTCGTTCGAACGAACTGTACCTTCTAACGAGATCTCGTTCGAATGTAGTATCGAACGAAATTCCCTTTCGTTAGAAGCGACTGGTCAACTCGTTAGAAGCTCGTTCGAACGAGCTCGTTCGAACGACCTGGGGAGGTCTTCTAACGAGGGACCAGTTTCGGCCCAGATTTTTCCCAATCTCGTTTTTCACCATTTTTACTCCTCAAATCTCCTCTAAAATTAATCCCAACGATTGTTTTAAGGTCTCTAATCAATCCTAAACATATTATAGTCACAATCTAACACGTTTTAAAGGATTAATTCATCCTAACATCAATCAATTTACAAGTCTCTACACTTTTCCCCCAATTTTTCAAGAACATGAACCCTAAACTTTTAAGTCCTAAATTAGTCCATTCTAAATCCGTTTTTCTTACATCCAACATATATTAATACCAGAATAATCATCTCTATATGATTCTACATGCAATTTGTCCTCAATATTCAAGTTCTAAGTCCAAACAACATGGGTTTTCATTTATCTTCCAAGACCAATTGTAAATCTTCAAATTATCTAACATGGAGGAAACATTCTCTGAATTAAAAGAAATTAAATCATTTGCCTCGATTGTCTCTAAATTTGGTGTTGATTTTGTAAAGATTTTCTGCAGAATTCCTTCTCCTTCTCTCCCTCTCTAAGCTTTCTTCTCCAATGGCTATGGTGGCTAGGGTTTTCTTATGGAAAGTAATAGAAACCTAATTCTAATAACCTACGTAACCTATTGGGTTAACATGGGTTGGTTAGTGGCTTAGTGGGTCAAACCCACATCAGATTTACTTCTCTAATTTTCGTCATTTTTAATTCCTAAAAATACGAAATTACCAAAATACCCTTTATATTGCCGGTATGGCCTAAAAATACCCCGGGACCCAAACTACACCCCCGGCTAGTGTTTTCTGACTATCTCGACCCTTCCGGACGCGTTGGCGCACTCAAAACGACCATACAGTTAATAGATTTTAAATTCACTTTTATAATCAAAATACTTATATCTTGACGCGACTGTCACACGCGTCCCAATAAAATGACCAAATTGCCGTATATTAATCTCACGACAAATTTCATAATTCAATATTCATATAACATCATATATACTCAATATAGTCAAATACCAACTCACAACTCGCTAGTACTTTACCCGGATTAATTTCTAATTAATTCACATTTAAATAATTAATCCCAAAAATAAATGTAGCCAAAAGTACGGGGTATTACATACTTCCCCCCTAATAACTGAATTTCGTCCCGAAATTCGAAACTAGAAAGTACCTGGTAAAAACAAATCTGGATAACGTTCGCACATCTCATCCTCGCGCTCCCATGTGGACTCCTCGACATTATGATGTCGCCACTGAACACGCACTAACGGAACTATCTTTGACCGCAGTTTCCTCTCGCTTCGGTCCAAAATAGCAATCGGACCCTCCTCGTAGGAGCTATCCGGCTGGAGATCGATGTCCTCCACAACAATGTGAGAATGAGCCAAATTATCTCTAAGGTATTTCCTTAGCGAGGAAATATGAAACACATCGTGAATCCGATGCAAATGCTCCGGTAACCCAAGTCTATACGCAACCGGTCCGATCAGCTCAATAATAGGAAACGGCCCCACATACCTCGGTGCCAACTTCCCCTTCTTCCCGAAACGCATAATCCCCTTCATAGGAGATACTCTGAGCAAAACCTGGTCCCCCACTTGGAACTCCCTGAAAAATCTCTTCGCATCTGCATATCTCTTCTGCCTGTCTTGAGCTACCCGAATGCGACTCCAAATCAACTCAATCCTTGCCTAAGTATCCTGAATCACTTCCGGCCCAAGTAGTTTGTTGTCCCCCACCTCTAACCAACATGTTGGGGAATGACAAAGCCTACCGTACAATGCTTCAAACGGAGCCATGCCAATAGTGAACTGATAGGAGTTGTTGTAAGCAAACTCCACCAGTGGAAGGTACTGCTCCCATCCACCCCCAAAGTCAATAATGCACATGCGCAGCATGTCCTCCAACATCTGATTTGTGCGCTCTGTCTGCCCATCGGTCTACGGATGATAAGCCGTACTCAATCGCAATTCCGTGCCCATGGCCTTCTGGAAACTCTCCCAAAACCGCAAAACAAATATCTTGACTCTGTCAGACACGATATTTAGGGGCACACCGTGAAGTCTCACAATCTCTGAAATGAAGAGTTGGGCATACTGTCCCGTAGTGTAGTCAGTCCTTACGGGTAAAAAGTGAGAGACTTTGGACAACCTGTCCACAATTAGCCAAACGGAGTCGTGACCCCTCTGCGACGTAGGCAACCCCGTGATAAAGTCCATGGATATGCTCTCCCACATCCACACCGGGACCTCCAACGGCTGTAGCAATCCTTCCGGTCTCTGATGATCCACTTTTACAAGCTGACAAGTGGCGCATTTCGAAACAAACTCAGCGATATCTCTCTTCATACCGCTCCACCAATACTGGCATCTCATGTCTTGGTACATTTTGTCCCCTCCGGGATGTACCGCGAACTGTGTGCCGTGCGACTCTGCCATCACGTCGTATCGCAATTTCTCCCCTTTCGGAACCACTAATCTCCCATTGAAGCGCAATCCCCCGTCTGAGCTAATGGTATAGGACTCGGCTCCCTCTGCTAGTAATCGAACTATCTGCTCCTGACAGAACGAGTCATTAGCCTGTGCCCGTACTACCTTCATGACAATCTGCGGTGTAACAGTCATCACAGACATGAAAGATCGGGCCACTGCATCCTGGTGCCCCAATTCCTTCCACTTTGCCTTCCACACCTCTGCCACCTCATCTGCTGGCCTACGGCTCAACGCGTCTGCCACCACGTTAGCCTTACCCGGGTGATACTGGATATCGAACTGGTAGTCTTTCCCAAACTCAAGCCACCTACGCTGCCGCATATTCAACTCCTTCTGCGTGAACAGGTACTGTAGGGACTTGTGGTCCGTGAACAGTTGGAACTTCTCCCCCAAAAGATAGTGCCTCCAAATCCGTAGGGAAAATACCACTGCCGCCAACTCCAAATCATGCGTGGGGTAATTCTTCTCATGAGTCTTAAGATTACGGGAAGCATAAGCTATGGCCTGTCTCTCCTGCTGCAATACACCTCCAAGTCCTTGCAAAGACGCATCGGTGTAAACCAAATACTCAACTCCCGGTCTCGGCAATGCTAACACAGGTGCTGAGGTCAATTTATCCTTTAACTCATCAAATGCCAACTGACAGGCATCACTCCAGATGAATGGTACACCCTTACGCGTCAGATGCGTCAAAGGACCTGCTATCTTCGAGAAACCCCGAATAAACCTCCTGTAGTATCCTGCTAGACCCAAGAAACTACGAATTTCAGTCGGTGTCGTGGGCTGTCCCCACTCCCTCACCGCGGATACTTTCCCCGGATCAACAGATATTCCCCGGTCGAAAATAATATGTCCTAAAAACTGGACCTCCTTCAACCAAAACCCGCACTTCTCATATTTTTCATACAGCTCATTCTGACGTAGTGTCTGCAAAACTTGCCTCAAATGCTCGGCGTGCTCCTCCTCTGTCTGGGAGTAAACCAGAATATCATCGATGAAGACAATGACAAACTGATCTAGGAAATCCCTGAACACTCTGTTCATCAAGTCCATAAACACAGCTGGAGCGTTGGTCAAACCAAACGGCATAACCCGAAACTCGTAAGAACCATATCTCGATAAGAACGCAGTCTTCGAGACATCCTCCTCCCTGATACGCAACTAATGGTATCCCGATCTCAAATTAATCTTTGAGAAGAAAGAAGCTCCTCTCAACTGGTCGAATAAGTCATCGATTCGAGGATACGAATACTTATTCTGTATCGTGACCTTATTCAACTCCCGGTAGTCCACACACAATCTCAGTGAACCGTCCCTCTTCTTCACAAACAAAACTGGAGCGCCCCAAGGTGAGGTACTCCTGCGAATAAAGCCCTGACCTAACAGCTGCTCTATCTGATCTCGTAGCTCTCGCATCTCAGTTGGAGCCATACGGTACGGTGCGCGTGCAATAGGTCTCGTACCTGGTAACAGGTCTATAACAAAGTCTATCTCTCGACTGGGGGGTAAGCCTGGTATCTCCTGAAACACATCCGAATACTCCCTGACAACTGGGATAGTATCTAAAGGAATCACAACCTCCTTAGAGGCATCCTCCTCTATGTAATACAGATGAGCGGTCGATCCTCCCTCTGGGCGAGGCATCGCCACTACGAACATCTCTTGCCCCGGAATGGAAAAAACAATGCTCCCGTTGAAGCAATCAATCATGGACCTATAAGCTACGAGCCAATCCATAACAATAATCACATCGTGAGCATGCATATCTAATACCAACATATCTGCAGGTAATACCAGACTACCAATCCCTACTCCCACTCCCCGGCATATAAAGAATATAAGTGACCCACTCCCCAATGGTGAGTCGACACACGTCACTGTGCTCTCTGCCGTAGCTAACAATCCTAAAGCTTTCGCGAAAAGTGTAGCTATAAAACAATGTGTAGCCCCCGTATCAAACAATACCCGACCCATAGTGCCATGGATAAGAAACGTACCCTCAATCGCGGGCGGTGCCTGTGGAACTGCAGCCTGGTGGACATTATAGACACGTCCATACTGTAGCTGCCCCTGCTGAGCTGGGACTACTGGAATGGGTGGCAATGCTGCCATCTGTGGCAGTGCGGGGAGAGCGGCGGGAAACATTGGCCTCTGTGGCTCCTGGCGAGCACCCTGCTGCTGCTGCTGTGGGGCCCTGCCCCTATCAGGACAATCCTGTCGCTTATGGCCAGTCTTGCCACAAGCAAAACACTTCCCTGGGAAGTTCCCTCCTCTCTGCCCCTGCGGTCCCCGGCCCTGGTGGCCGTTACCGTTCCTCCCTTGGCCTTGCTGGCCCTGGTGAAACTGCTGTCCATTCTGTCCCTGTTGGCCCTGATGGCCGTTTGGACCCTGATGGCCCTGACGGAAACCTCCCTGTCCCTGTCTGTAGTTCCCTGATCGGAACCTCTTCTGATCCCCCTGCTGCTCACCCTGCTCACCCTGTCTCTGCCCCTAAACAGATTGTGCCCCACCGGCACCATGTCCTCCTGTCATGCCCTGATGGCTAGACTCTCCCGACCTCTTTCCCTCAGCCATATGAAAGCGGTGGTCCTGGAAGTGTAACAAAGCAGCGTTAACCACATCAGAATACTTGGCCAACGAAAGGTTCCCTAACAGATGCTGACGGATCCTCCATGTCAACCCGTCGGTGAATTTCTCAATCTTCTTCTTCTCTGTTGGTATCTCATCCGGAACGATATTCAACAGATTTGTGAACTCGGCCTCATACTCGGCCACAGTCTTACCCTCCTGCCTCAGACTCATCAATTTCCTCCTCATTTATGTGTGAACAGCTGACGGAAAGTACTTGCGGTCGAACCGCACCCAAAAGTCCTGAATAGTGAGAGTATCCCTCTCCTCTACGGTGGTAATAGACTCCCACCACTGCAGTTCAGATCCAACTAGCTTGAAAGTAGCTAGCACCTGCTTCTGAACGTCCGTGCACTCATACATCCTCAAGTGCCTCTGCATATCCTTCCTCCACTGGCTCGAGACTACCACATCTGAGCTACCTGCAAACTCTGGCGGATGCGCTTTCTGAAAAGCGTCACGTACACGCTCCCAAGCAGACGGGAATGCACTTGCCTATACTGGCGCGGCAACCGGCGCCTGAGGTGGTGCCTGCTGAACTACGGCAATTGCGGCATTTACCGCTTGGGCTACTATAGCTGCAACCTCAGCGGCGTTCATCATGCCCTGAACTGGAGCAGGCTGGGGTTCGGGCGTTACATCCCTGGGAACTCATCGTGTACGTCGTGGAGGCATCTGAAATAAGAACAAAGTTTATAAGTTCGCTATTTATAAACTTAAAATAGCTGAAGAACGAAGCATACACAAAAAGAGTACAACAGTCCTAAAATATAGGGCTCTATATTCAAAGAAACTTAGCGGAAATATAATAAGCCGTCAGATCCTAAAGGACATTAGAACCTGATACTCTGATACCACCTGTGTAATACCCCGTACTTTTGGCTACATTTATTTTTGGGATTAATTAATTAAATGTGAATTAATTGGAAATTAATCCGGGTAAAATACTAGCGAGTTGTGAGTTGGTATTTGACTATATTGAGTATATATGATGTTATATGAATATTGGATTATGAAATTTATCGTGAGATTGATATACGGCAATTTGGTCATTTTATTGGGACGCGTGTGACAGTCGCGTCAGGATATAAGTATTTTGATTATAAAAGTGAATTTAAAATCTATTAACCGTATGGTCGTTTTGAGTGCGCCAACGCGTCCGGAAGGGTCGAGATAGTCAGAAAACACTAGCCGGGGGTGTAGTTTGGGTCCCGGGGTATTTTTAGGCCATACCGGCAATATAAAGGGTATTTTGGTAATTTCGTATTTTTAGGAATTAAAAATGACGAAAATTAGAGAAGTAAATCTGATGTGGGTTTGACCCACTAAGCCACTAACCAACCCATGTTAACCCAATAGGTTACGTAGGTTATTAGAATTAGGTTTCTATTACTTCCCATAAGAAAACCCTAGCCACCATAGCCATTGGAGAAGAAAGCTTAGAGAGGGAGAGAAGGAGAAGGAATTATGCAAAAAATCTTTACAAAATCAACACCAAATTCAGAGACAATCGAGGCAAGTGATTTAATTTCTTTTAATTCAGAGAATGTTTCCTCCATGTTAGATAATTTGAAGATTTACAATTGTTCTTGGAAGATAAATGAAAACCCATGTTGTTTGGACTTAGAACTTGAATATTGAGGACAAATTGCATGCAGAATCATATAGAGATGATTATTCTGGTATTAATATATGTTGGATGTAAGAAAAACGGATTTAGAATGGACTAATTGAGGACTTAAAAGTTTAGGGTTCATGTTCTTGAAAAATTGGGGGAAAAGTGTAGAGACTTGTAAATTGATTGATGTTAGGATGAATTAATCCTTTAAAACGTGTTAGATTGTGACTATAATATGTTTAGGATTGATTAGAGACCTTAAAACAATCGTTGGGATTAATTTTAGAGGAGATTTGAGGAGTAAAAATGGTGAAAAACGAGATTGGGAAAAATCTGGGCCGAAACTGGTCCCTCGTTAGAAGACCTTCCCAGGTCGTTCGAACGAGCTTCTAACGAGTTGACCAGTCGCTTCTAATGAAAGGGAATTTCGTTCCATACTTCGTTCGAACGAGATCTCGTTAGAAGGTACAGTTCATTCGAACGAACTGGAATCTCGTTCGAACAGCCTCGTTCGAACGAGACTTCTAACGAGCTGGAAGTTTAGGCCTTTTTGGCCTGTTTTGATTTTGGGAGTCCCGTAAACTTGTTCGAGGGTAGAGATAACATTCCTTTGATGATGTATTGATAGATTTGGGACTCTTGGGTTATTATGAGGAGTAAATTAAATACGAGTGATTTAAATCAATGGACAGTTTGGGTTGAGACGTGAGTGTCTACTACGACGTGAGAATAAATTATGGCGCGTATGATTATAAACCGGAATTGTATAAAGTGTGTAAATTTTATATTGGTACTAGAATGAGAATATTACTACTATTAAACTACGGGATTACTAAGACGTGTGTTTACTTAGTATTGGTATATGATTTATGTGTATGACATACCTACCATACTTGCTATCACGGGAGGTTTGCGTTCGCTTAGGGACCTCTAATCCTTGTGTTGCCCGGATGTAGACTGGTTACCTCGATGAACATAGGTCAGAGAAGGACTTATTGGGATGTTAATAAGTCTGCTGATCGTGGGAGCGCAGGTATGTGCGTGACCCATGTGATGTGACTGTGTTCGCCTCCACTATTTGTGATTTGTGTTATCTGAACTATTCCTGAGAGATTCGGAATATGTGATCCTTATGTACGTGATGTACCGGGATGGATAGCAGAGTATGTGTGCACCGCAGCTTGGTCTCGGGGTGCTTATATTGTATATTTATGTTGTGGAAAATATACGCTTAATAAACTGGGAACATTCATATGGTATTGTGTGTAACTATGGAATAACATAGAGGACTAATCTATAACGAGCTGTATTACTTTTGTATAAGAACCTGAATTTAGGTTAAGCACCTATTTAACTGAGATCGTTATAATGTTAATGGAACCGAGTAATAAGGGTAGGACCTATGACAGTCTAGCTAGATATGATGTCACTTAGCTAGTGGTTTGTGTCGTTGTAAATGGGTACTTACGTTAGGAGTGCACAGTTAGACGAGAGGTGAGAATATCATGTGAGTGCACGTCCTAACATGTACTTTGCATTTAATGTTTTAAATGTTTTTAAAGTACTTGCAGGTTTTTAAAATATCTCCACATTCGGGCTCTGACCCGTTTGCTTTCAAATCTATTTTTTTGTAAAACCATTTTAGGTGCCCAGCCACAAGGACACCAAGTATAGGATACTCATTCAGGTGACGAGCTGTAGCTGTTTGTGGAAGCTACAGGGAATTGCTTTTAGACGCTTCTACCATTTGGATTCCTGATTCAGTATTTATCAGTTGTAGGGCATGTTGCCCATTTCTTTTAGAGACATCTTTCCATTTCAGTTTTCAGACTTTGTCTTGTATTAATTCAGTATTTAGTTTAGTTATTTCAGTTGTGGGATTTGTAGTGAGGAGTTTTTCCTCCAGACTTTATTTACATTATGTGATGGTTATTCTATTTACTTCGTTATGGTGAATGGTGTTATTATTCTTCATTACACTTGTTGCATGTTAATCAGACTTAAATTAAAATTTGGCAACTTACTTTTTAAATACTAGGTGGTTAGTAATAATAAAATGTTTTCGACAGTGATGCTATTAACTGGACCAACTTGGCATTTTGAATTAATTTAATAAAGGAGTAGCTACCCGGTATTTAATTAGTCGGGGTGTCACAGTATTATTCCTACTTTGAGATAATTGTAGGTTATTGGCATAGTACAATCCTAAGTGACTTAAGTTGCGAATACTTAACTTAGTGCGATAACAATTAAATGAATTAATAAATGATGGTATTAATAATGCGGAAAACTGGGAATGACGGGTTGCTACCATGAGGTATAACAATAAGTATGAGCTGTTGTCTAGTTATAAGTGTTACAAATGGCTAGGTGAGAATAGATGTACGATAGGCATGCACAATAGACGAGAGATGAGATTCTCATGTGAGAGTTCGAACTAACATGCATTTGACACTTACTTTACTGAAAATTTTAAATACTTGCTAAAACAAATATTTTTACACATTGGGCTCTGACCCGCTTCTTGTATCCCTTCTCTCTTGCTATATATATGTATTATATCAAGTGCTCAACCACACGGACACCAGCCTTAGAGATTCAAATTGTTTGGCGTGTTGCAGTTATTGTGGAAGTTGTAGGTCTTTGCATTAGACGCATCCATCATTTCATTTTCGTTATGTTTAGACTTTCTATTTAGGGCATGTGTAGTCCATTCCTTCGATAATTATTTGAGATTGTATTCAGTTTATTTTCTTTTCATTTCGGTTGGATTTATTGTTCTTATAGTACTTGATTTAGAGTTTTAAAACTGAAATGTTTTATCCAGTCTTATCTATAAATGTTTTAGCCTTGACTTAGAAGAAAACCAAGTACTATAAATCAATCTGGATATCGGTTGACTTTATAGTAAGAACAATAAGTCAAGTACTATAAAGTCAAGTACTATAAATGTTTTAGCCTTAGAAGAAAGCCAGGGATCAGTAAGGTCCACACCGATATCCAGATTGATATCAAGTACTATAAAGCCAAGTACTATAAATCAAGTACTATAAATGTTTTAGCCTTGACTTATTGTTCTTTCTATAAAGTCAAGTACTATAAAGCCAAGTACTATAAACATTTATAGTACTTGACTTATTGTTCTTACGCATTGTTCTAAGCCAAGTACTATAAATCAATAAGTCAGGGATCAGTAAGAACAATGCGTACTATAGTACTTGACTTAGAAGAAAGCCAGGGATCAGTAAGGTCCACACCGATATCCAGATTGATTGATGCGTACGAGGCAAGGCTCCACGAGAAAAGGGAGTCTTCTTGCAGATACGAAGCTGAGAATGCTCGCTTGAAAAGGAAACTGGAAAGACTGGAGAGGGAGCTTCATCCTGATAACAGGAGACATCCATACCGCACTCCTAGCCCTCAGGCGAGCCAATCTCGCAGCCGAGGAAGGAGCCCAAGGAGAGGATTTCGAAAGGTCGAGGGAGACGAATCAGACGATGACCTCCGCCAACAGCTGTGAACAGCTCGACGTTACCAGAGCCCTGCTCGCAGCAACAAGAACATACGGGATCTGGTCCGCAGGGAAATGGACCAACATCCTGCCCACCACGGTGCCAGATCAATCAGAGAACTCGCAAGGCGAGCTCTCAAAACCCAGATGAAGTCACCCTTCACGAGGAAGAAGCCCGTAAGAAATTTTCTATTCCAAGGTTCAAGATTTATGACGGTAAGACTGATCCCATCGATCACGTCAGGCAATACCGACAGGCCATGGCCCTCTAGAATCACCGGGATGCACTGATGTGCCGTATTTTCCCCTCAAGCTTGCATGATGTGGCGCAAAAATGGTTCGAAAGACTCCCCCACCGGTCCATCCGAAGTTTCAAATCCCTGACCGAACTCTTTACGGCCCGCTTCATTACTAGTAGCTCCAATCCCAAAAGGATGGACGCCTTGTTGACAATGAAGAAGACGCCTCAGGAGACCCTCCGAGACTATGCGAAAAGGTACTGGGAGTTGTTCAATGAGGTCGAGGACTGCTCGGAGCAAGTGGTGGTGGCCTCCTTCAAAATTGGGCTACCCAGTTCTTCCCTTCTCTACCAGTCTCTGACGAAGAAGGAAGCCATAACCATCGACGACCTAATGGCTCGCATCGAGAAGTATGCCAAGGTGGAAGACGTCACCCGCCCCAGTACAGGTTAAAATGGTCAAGCCAAACTCACTACTAAGGGAAGTGAAAAAATCGAGAACCATAAAAAAGGAGGAAAGAACGGGGGCAAAAATGGCTCCAAGAATGGAGGGAACCATGACGCGTCGAAAGTATTCCAGGCGGTCAACACCGTCTTCAAAGAATCAATTTATAAAATTCTCGCGAAGATCAAAGATGAGCCATTCATCAAGTGGCCCAGGAAAATGGGAGGAGATCCCTCGAAGAGGAACAATGCGTTAAGATGCGCTTTCCACAAAGAGGGAGGACATAAGACCGAGCACTGCAAAGCTCTAAAGTCTCACCTCGAGGAGTTAGCCCAGTCTCGGCATTTGAACGAGTTTGTGGAAAAGAGGGCAGAAAGAGTGGCTGCCAACAGAGAGGCGAGACCTGACAACGTGCTGGAAGATGATGCCGGACATGAATTTGCAGTAATCCACGGAGCATCTGACGTCAAGCAGATACAAGGAAACTCAGCTCGAATGGAAATGAAAAAACTTACAGCGGTAATGCAGGCTTTCCAAATCGACCCAGCAATATCACAGTCAGGAAATCGTCGACGAGCAGAGGATGTCAACTATAACAAGCATATTGTTTTCACGGATGAAGATCTGGTGGGAGTAAGGACCCCACATCATGATGCCCTGATCATTACACTCAGGATAGCTAACTTTGATGTCGACAAGCTGCTCGTCGATCAAGGAAGCTCATCCGAAGTAATGTACCTCGACCTATTCAGGAAATTGAAGTTAAGCATCGCCGACCTAAAGGAAGCTACTGTTCCTTTAGTTGGCTTCGCTGGGAAAATAACTATCCCCATGGGTAAGGTTCTATTATCGGTGCGCACTGGAAATGTTTCCAAGATGATCGAGTTTTTACTAGTCGACATCGATTCGCCATACCAGGCCATCCTCGGCAGGGGATGGCTTCATGCGATGAAGGAAGTCCCCTCGACCTACCATCAGAAGCTCAAGTATGTAACCGAGCTAGGAGTAATGGAGATCCACGGCGACCAAGCGATGGCGAGGAGGTTCTTCATAGCATCCATTCGACCAAAGCCAGAGAAGAAGGCCGGACAACCCAGCGAGAAAGTTGAAGAAGGTGTGATACCTTCCGAATAGAAATTAAAGTCCGAAAGACCCAGAGTAGAGGAGACTAGGCTCCCACCCTCCGAGCGTGTCGTCGAGGACCTGGTAGAAATTACAGCTGAAGATGGCAATAGTAATAGATTCTTCTTGATTGGAGCATCTCTCACCGACCAAGAACGGAAGGAGTTGACAACCTTGCTGAGGCACAACGTAGATGTTTTCGCATGGGAACCATACGAATTGCCTGGAATCGACCCTGGTGTGGTCTATCATCAGCTGCACGTCGACTCCACATTCAAGCCAATCACCCAAAAGGCACGGCAAACTGCGCCCGAGAAGGCTAAAGCACTCGAAAAGGAAGTAGAAAAACTGCTGGATGTAGGATCCATACGGGAAGTACAATTACCCAAATGGTTGTCCAACCCAGTAGTAGTTCTGAATAATAATGGGAAATGGAGAGTTTGCATCGACTTCACTGACCTCAACAGAGCATTCCCTAAGGATAGTTTCCCCCTCCCAAAAATATACCAATTGGTAGACGCCACTGCAGCTCACGAGCGAATGAGTTTCCTGGATGCGTACTCAGGGTATCACCAGATCCCCTTGTATGCCCCAGACCAAGACAAAACGGCGTTCATCACAACAGCTGGGTTATATTGCTACAAGGTCATGCCCTTTGGGCTCAAGAATGCAGGGGCAACCTATCAGCGGCTGGTCACTAAAATGTTCAAGTATCAAATGGGAGACACCATGGAGGTCTACATCGATGACATGCTCATTAAAAGCAGGAAGAAAGAAAATCACCTCTTGGACCTGCCAAACACCTTCGAAATCCTCAGGAAGTATCGGATGAAACTTAATGCGAGCAAGTGTTCCTTCGGTGTCCAGTCAGGAAAATTTCTTGGATATTTGGTCAGTAACAGAGGCATAGAAGTTAATCTAGATCAGATCGATGAAATCCACAGGGTACAACCCCCTCGCACAATCCGGGACATGCAGAAGCTCACTGGAATGCTCGCTGCCTTAAATCGCTTCATCTCCAAATCCTCCGAGAAGTGCAAGCCTTTTTTCCAGCTTCCAAAGGGAAGTAAAACGATAGAGTGGATCCCAGATTGCTCGCGAGCATTGGACGAGCTCAAGTCCTACTTAAGCACTCCACCGCTGGTTGTCATACCACAGCAAACGGATTCTTTGTACCTGTACCTCTCCGTATCCAATCACACTGTCAGCTCTGCGCTAATATGCGAGGTTGCAGGAATCCAACACCCCGTTTATTACGTAAGCAAGACCTTATTAGACGCCAAGAAAAGGTACCTGCCATTGGAGAAGCTCGCCTTTGCACTAGTAATAGCCTCAAGAAAGCTGAAGCATTATTTCGAAGCTCATACTATCATCGTCCTTACATCGCATCCCCTTAAGGCGGTCCTAAGGAAAGCGGATTTGTCGGGCAGATTGTCTAAGTGGTCAGTTGAGCTCGGCCAGTTTGACATCCAATTTCAACCAAGGACAGCTATCAAGGGTCAGATCCTTGCTGATTTCATAGCCGAATTCACAGGCGAAGAACTCTCCGACCAACCTCAACCAATAAGGAAAGAGAAGAACCAGGCAACAGAGGAAACCTAGAAACTCTTTGTTGATGGAGCCTCCAACTCAAAGGGGGCAGGGGTAGGCATTGTTCTCATCACTCCAGAAAACACAATCCTTGAGTAAGGAATCAGGCTTGGATTTACAGCCTCCAACAATGAAGAAGAGTACGAAGCCCTAATAGCTGGCCTCCAAAAGGCGCAAACTCTAGGAGCAAAACATTTACAGGTGTTCGGCGATTCTCAAATAGTCTCCAATCAGATAAGTGGAGATTACAATGCGAAGGATGAAAGAATGGCAGCCTACCTCGCCTTAGTGAAAAAATTAATGACAAGCTTTGAAGAGATCAACATCCAGTAGTTTCCCAGGGGGCAAAACAGTCATGCTGATGCCTTAGCAGCCTTGAGTTCTGCAGTTAACTCTGACCTAAAAAGGATCATCCCCATCGATTTCCTCATTTGTCCGAGCATTAACCACAACAGCAAGCTACCAAACGTGGAACAGATACTCCAGGTGGGGTCAGCCCCCAGCTGGATGGACCCCTTAAGGGACTATTTAAAGGATGGCATGCTCCCAGATGACAAGAAAACTGATCACCAGATAAAAGTCAAAGCTGCTCGCTTTCACTTATCCACAGGAGGCGACTTGTATAAGAAATCCTTCTTCGGTCCCTACCTTAGATGCGTCCACCCAGGTGATGTAGAGCAAGTGTTACACGATCTTCACGAAGGAATCTATGGAAGTCATGTCGGAGGAAGGTCTCTACCCTTTCGAGCAATGAAGGAAGGCTATTGGTGGCCATATATGCAAAAGGACTCTGCAGTATATGTCCGCAAATGCCTAAAATGCCAACTCCACGCTCCTATGGCCCACCAACCCACCAGCGACCTAAAGTCCCTATCCAGCCCATGGCCCTTCGCCCAATGGGGAATGGATATCGTGGGACCACTACCTACCGCTGCCGGCAATCGCAAATATCTGTTGGTTGCGACTGACTACTTCACCAAATGGATCGAGGCAGAACCCCTGGCGAACATCCGAGATGCTGATATGATAAGGTTCATATGGAGGAATATCATCACTCGATTTGGAATTCCCAGAACCATCATCACTGACAATGGAACACAGTTTGAAAGTGGCCCCTTTCAGGACTTCTGTAATGAACACGGGATCAGACACCACTTCAGTTCGGTGGCCTACCCTTAGAGCAATGGCCAAGCTGAAGCTTCCAACAAAACTGTGATCGATGGATTGAAGAAGCGATTAGAGTGAGCCAAAGGCGCATGGGTAACAGAACTACCCCATATCCTATGGGCGTACCGAACCACACCCCGACGAGCAACAGGAGATACCCCATTTTCGCTGACATAGGGCATGGAAGCAGTCATCCCACTAGAAACGGGTTTGCCAACAATAAGATCTAACCTTGTTGACCAAGGCCATAATGATGAAGTATTGCTCGTCGAACTCGACCTAGCCGACGAGCGCAGAGAACTTGCCCTAGTGAAGCTAGCGAGCTATCAACAACAGCTCGCGAAGCACTAAAACAAAAGGGTTAACCTGAGAACATTCCAAGTTGGGGACTATGTTCTAAGGAAAGTCCTGGGCAGCACAGTGAAGTCGTCAGACGGCAAGCTAGGGCCAAACTGGGAAGGACCCTTTAAGATAACTAAAGACGATCTGCAAGGTGCCTATCACTTGGAAACGATGGAGGGAAGAGAAATACCACGAGCATGGAACGCAGCTAATCTCAAGAAATTCTATTTTTAGATCTTTTTCTTGTATTCTTTTGTTATGAAAATAGAAGTTCATTTCCCTTATTACTAATGAAAGCTACTTAATTGGTTATACTCTGATTGGTAACAGCTGCATTTATCGCACATCTTTTCGAAATAATAGGCACATTGATCACTATAGCAGGGAAATACCCCTCCTCAGGTCATCGTCATAAAACACGAGAGACCTCTTAGCATTGCCCCTGGCAACATATGAAGCCCTACAGGGGATCCTTAGGTAATACGACCAAATTCTATACTGGTCGTCAAACTTACTTCGATTGAGTAAAATCCTGATCGGATGAAGACATCCAACACCAGGTGTGTCCTCGCTAATTTCCCCATTTAGGCCTAAGGGAGTGTGACGACACAACCTAAAAGGTAAAGTGGAGCACAATGGTATCTTGGTATTATACTGGACTGGGGGGACACTTGCATGACAAAACAAAAAAGATTATAGAGCAGCAAGAATATGAAAAGTAGGATGTACACATTTAGTCGGCAAAATTGCCCAAAACACAAACTTTTCATTAATCCATCATATTTACAACAATGGTAATACATGTTTAGTCGGCGAGCTCGCCCAAAGCATTTACATTATCAAAAATACAAAAAAATAACAACTGGCAAAATCTCAATGGGGTGGAAGCCTCCGAGCAAGATAATCAGCCACTCGAGCTCTTCGTCCGTCATCAGGAGCAAGAGATAACTCCTCCACAACCTCATTCGCATCCGACTCCAGTAATTGCCGAGGAATAGCATCGATGGGGATCCATCGATCATCCATCTGGAATGGGTTAGGCATCAGGGTAGAGGAAGACATCTCATGACGATACCATAGCACCGAGTTCCTCGGTACTTGCAGCTCATTCAAGGAACCCTTGATAAAAGAAATCTCCTCAAACTCAAACAGCCTTGTTGGAGCATCCGACCAGCCTTGATCATAACCATCAGCCCACGCTTGCCGAGGGACTTTCTTGAACAAGTGTCACAACCGAGTAACGTCCCTTTGAAGCCCATCAGCGATTACATATGATCGCTGAACATCACCGCGGAGTTCTTCCATTTCCCTATCGCGAAGTTCTTCTGCTTCCCTGTTTCTAGTCCTGGTGCTCCTACCAGCTCTCGGAAGGGGAGGGCGAGTGGGACTTCGCGACATAGGAGGAGTAACATTATGACCAGCTCTAGTTCGCGATGATGAGGAGCCTTGCAATACTGCTCGAACAGTTCTCGGCGCATGCTCCCTGATTCGTAAGACTTCTCTCCTCAGGTCTTCATTCTCATGCTGAAGAACCTCCCCTACTTGGTTGATCTCGGAGGCCTCTAATAGTTTTGTCCTCAGCACATTGACCTCCTTTTGCACTGAAGCACTAATGTCCTCCATCTCCTGGAGCCTGTCCTTCAGCTTGGCCACGAGCTCAGATTGCTCCTTATATTCTGATTTCTAGACCTAAGGGACTTGCAAAGCTTAACGAAGGCCTGGAAAACTTCGGGACTCGCATTGGGACCAAGGGTCCTACCCAACTGGGAAGTAGCAGGAATGTAATCATCCACATCAACTAACTCAAGAGAGAGAAAGAAAAAGGAGAGAAAGGGACACATCAGTACAAGCAGAAATGAAGCCTTTTTCATTAATGAAAATTGAAATTACATCGAACTAAAAAAAGAAACTTTACAGACTGGAAAAAATAAAAATACAAAGCAATCCTATCAGATAACTAATTAGCAACCTCCGGTGGCCCAGAGGTTGATGGCCCTGTCCCCTTATCAGCATTAACAGGAGCACTGCCCTCGGCAGGGGTGGTCTCTGTCACCTCAATAGGAGAAACGTCAGCAGGGGATGCCTGAGGAACAGGATCAGAGCCTTCAACGGCTGGGGCAGGGTCCTCATATATGGTTGGCCTCGGCCCTGGGTCGTGCTTGTCAAAAAGAGGAGATGCAACATCCACTCCAGCAGCAATGAGAGCCTTATTCCATCATTTCTTGAAGTTCAGACTGCTAATATAGCCTATCTGAACTTCACCGTCCTCATATGCTGCAGCCCAGCCAGAATTATAAGAGTCTTCCTTGGCGGTAACAAGCCTCAGACTCTTTCTTCTTCATCTCTTCAGAGAGCACTCTGTTCTCCTCAACGACTGTAAGTTTGCTCGAGCAAACCAAGTCATACGCCTACCTCATCTCCTTCAGATCTTGGACTGCAGCGTCCTTCTCCTTGTTGGCAGTGGCAAGAGCTAAGTCAGATGAAATCCGAGCAGCTTCAACGGCTTTGAGGTTGGCCTCGAGCTCTTTACCCTTCAGCTTCAGGGTAGAGTTCTCTTGCTCCAGCTCACTATTCTTCTTCACTAGCTCATCGCGTGAACGATACAGCATGGCGAAGTCAGTAACAAACTGCAGAAAAGGGAAGGCATTAGAAGTGGAAAATGAGGGAAGTCAGAAAAACATAAGAGAAAAAGGGAAAAACCTTACCAGAGCAAGCCTCTGACTAGCCTGAAGGGCCAAGTGATCTGACCCTACTGCCATGTGGCTATCAGCCGGGAGGACAACTCTCTCGAGCAGAGCTGGGGCCAGCTGGGGAGAAATTACCACAGAGGCCCCCTCGGGTAGAGCAGACACCGGGACTAAGGCCTGCCCGGCCTTCGTCCTCGCTTCAGCCCTGCTTTTCTCCTCCTCATTCTCGCTCTCTTTTCTCCTCCTCTCCTCTACCTTCCGTTTCTCCTCCATTTTCTTCCTATCTTCTTCCTTTTTCCTCTCTCTCTCTCTCTCTCTCTCTCTCTCTCTCTCTCTCTCTCTCTCTCTCTCACCTGCTCCTCTTCCTTCCTCTTCCTCTCCTGCTCCTGATCAGAAGACTGGGAACCAGTAGCCATAACCCCCGAGGTAGATTTTTGTTTCTTCGACCTATGAGCGAGGAGCATATGGTCCTCATCGTCATCATCCCGGATAAGGTTCTTCTGGGGTGGAACCATTCCTTCACTCGAACTGCTGGAAGTGCTCGACGACCCCCGATCTTCAGAAACCTCCCTACGATCAGAGGAGCTGCTACTGCTGGAGCTCTCTCCCCGCCAATCACTTACAGCTCCTACAATGTCACTCTCAGAGCTGCCCTCTTCCTCGTCCAATTGGATAGGACTTTCAGCAGTCTCTTCAGGCGAACTAAACTCTGGGATACTATCCACAGGCCTTTCTATGAAGCTGGAGCCAATGTTCTTGTACTCAAGCAGGAAGGCAGCAGACCTGGGATGCTCGCCGTCACCTAAAGGCTCTCTGATGTTCCAAGCCTTTATCAATTATGAAAGACGGACCTCGCTGAGTGCAGGTTCAAAGTTCTTCGACCTCGTTGTGAAAGAAAAAGCAAAGAAGAGTTAGAAAGATCACAAATCAACAAAAGTTGAAACAACAGTACAATATTTACCTATGTATTCCTCCCCATAAAAGGGAACAGAGAACCTCTCAGACCTCGACCCTCCAAGTTGGGGAGAAAACTGCCAATTTATAATAAGGAAATCCTCTTGCCAGTAGTCCTTATGGGAATCAGGTAGATTTACTACCAATACCTTGTTAGGGCTCCTGGCTTTGAGGTAAAGGACACCAGAACTAGTCGGAGAAAAGGAGTAGCAAAAATAAATTTCGGCGAGCCCTAACCTAGTTCCATACAATTGATTTATCCTATGTACGCCATTTACTATTTTACACACATTGGGCGAGTATTGTGCAGGAACAATATTAAAATAGCCAAAGAAATGCAAAAACAAGTCATTGGGAGGAAAAGTGAGTCCCCCCTGGGAAAGCAACAGAACATGGATCCAGTGGGCATCATCTATCTCCCTAATATTTCTAGGAGGGGAGGAACAACACTCAATATCTACCCACTCAGGAATATTGTAAAACTCCCTAAACTCGGAAATCGACCTATGCCCAACCTTCGCCATTGGAAAACCCTAGAAAACTACAAACTCAAAGAGAAAGCACAGAGAAAAAGTACAGGAAACTTACAAGATAGAAGATCAATTCGAACGATGAAGAAGCGCGAGCCCAAACGGTGAGAAAGCAACGAGAATAGAGGTTGAGAGAAGAAGATACGAAGTGCTAGAACTCACAAAGAATGGGAAAGTGCTGGAAAAATTAAAACGACGATAGAAAAGTACCTAGTCCAAGAAACCTTCAAGTTCTGCTAATCATAGTGCACAAGATACGAAGCGGGTGCCGCCAAAACCAGCTTCACAGTTTTCGAAGAATTGCAAAAGAACCATTATGGCTAATCATTTAAATTTATTGAGCCCATAAACATGGCCCAGCAAACTTAGGGGTAATTGTGGGTACCCAGAATTAATATCATGGGCCTAGACGAGTAGTCCAATTCTAGCGGCCCAAAGTCTAGGCCCCCCACTTCTTATTTTAATGCAGTCTCTTCCCACGTTCCCTTGAAGGGAAGTTATGGGAAGGATGGAAGACGTGGGGAAACCATCACTCCCACTCACCTAAATGTACATGTATATATTAAAACCCTAGGTCCGGGGCAAAAGGACAAGTGGTATTCTCTGTAATTACTCTCCGGAGTATATAGAAATAATATCGACTGCACCACCGTGGACGTAGGCACATATTTGCTGAACCACGTACATCCTTTGTTGTGTGATTATCATTTTATTTTCCTTGTTCTTACTTGGTGAATGCTTTTTTCTTATTTATTTGTGTTGCACAATAATTGTCACCACAATCATCATAAGCCAATACAGTCTGAAACACATACTGCATATCATAGGAAATATCTACATCAATATCATCATAAGTGAGTACGGTCTGAAATGTATACCGCATAAAAGGGCCACATCACAAGCCCACACATAGCAAAGGTCTAACCTATAACTTCGGGGATCGCTTGCGCATACTAGGCATAGTTGTAGGTGGACCCACACCTAATACTGTTAAATCATATCTACAGGAATACTCACTATGCCTTCACACCAGTCATATAGTCCCATACCCAAAATTCTATAAAAGGATCAGCACAAGCATCCCATTCTATGAGCGTTGAGCATGTAGTGTTCGGGGTAATCATAACCAAGCTAACCCCGCCATCCGCATCAGTGTGCTAGTATCTATCGCTTGCGCCCCATCTGGACATTCCTTTTAGTACGTACCCTACGAGTACACACACCCGATATGTTTACACATAATACACTAAAGAAATAATCCTACACAGATAAGGGTTACAAGTCCTAATTCCACTTTAATGACCTTAATTAACTTCTTTTAGTTAAGAATATATGATTATGTTTTACTATTATCGATCTTCTCAATCAAATGAGAGTACACGTCTACTATGCAAATGATAACTCACTTACCTCTTAGTTAAGTAATTAGATTAGCATGATTAACGGTCTTAGATTAGCATATTACTATAGTTTAAGTCCCAACACACAAAACTCCATTAATCAACTATGCTAAGGTCCCAACATCTCCAATCTTACCCTATATGGTCACCTTAACTTCATCCAATCCATTACTACTAATCTTATCATTTTTAGTTGGTTTCAATATCATTTATGAGTCATATTACCAAATCTAGAAGCTTAGAACCATTGGTTATAATTTCATCTCTAAAATCCCATATAATATTAGTAATTCTCGTATATATCATACCGAGTTTAACTCCAAATATATTTACCTAATTAACATCTATTAATTATTCTAATTAGTCTAACCAGAATTCTCCCCACTGAGTTACACTACCTAATAAGGTAATTATCACAAACTAGGCTCGTTAACACAATCCCCCAAATCACGGTTCAAACCTAAGAAAAATGGAAAATTCGATCGATTTTCAACAAATTCGTAGAATTTTAGCCTTATGCGCTGTTTAGAAAATAATCATAAAATAGTCACAGAAACTCCAAAAAATTACAAAACCATTCCCTACGCCTTTTGCACTCAATTTCACTAGGACGTTCTTTTTTCCCTAAAGACAAATTTATAGATATAATATGCCCAAAATATCCTCAAAGTACCAAATTCGTTTCATAAATTCTCAGTAGTGTGTGCTATTGAGAAAACAATCATAAAATATTTATCATAACTCTAAAATTTACGAAACCAATGCCCATGAATTTTTAACTCAATTTAACTCAGATTCTCTTTTGTCCATAAAGCCATATTCTCGGGTATACCATATAAAAAATGGACAGTAAGTGACTGATTTTCTCTAGAAAAATTGTACACAATCTAAACCTCTATTAACGACCCTTTAAGCTCCCAAACCACACCAAACCCCAATAATAGTCATATGTAGTTGTGATAACAATATCACTCCCAACTTATAATTAAGGTCTTTAACTTCTTCTTACACATATTTTAGGTATAAACCCCAATTTTTATCTTTAAAACCCTACTAGATAAATTGATCCTGATGCAACTGATCAATGAAATTATCAAGGAGCCTTCTATCCTCTAACATGAAATATCATAGGGATATCATCAATTTGGTACACTCTACTCTAAATTATGATTTCATTCCAATTTCATAATATATTACGAATGTGGGTTTTAATCTAATTATACAATTAGCATAATTCTAATGATTGTTATATAAATTGTCTAATTCAATGCTTTAATATTAAATTAAGAATCTAATGAATAGTAACATCATAATACAATTTCAATTATAGTCGTGCGCTAAATAAACTTGCCTCAATTCTCAATTGGTGTATCTTAAGTGAACATCCCCAATTCTTCCTTATCCTTTCCTTAACCTTCCTCCTTCACTCTAGGGTTGCCTCCAAATGTATAAAAGGATTGATCTTTACTCAAATCATCTTTATATCTTAATCAACCATGAAATTAGGCTTAGTCCCTTCATGTACCTTGTCCCATTAAGCTCAAAACCCGATCCAATTACTCTAAAATCTAGACCAAGGCCTATAATAATTTATTGGCCTTAAAACCCAATATTTTAATGTGTAAACAAACATTCTAATATCTAGAAAGTCATCTACAAATGCCCAAAATAATTATTTATTTATGTTAAATAATTATTAATGTCTTAACATACTGTGGATCAAATAATACAAAACATAAATTAGTGACGTCACTCATCACTGCAGATAAATAAATCAATAATAATTTAATTCACCTAAGATTGAATTCACTTAAAACTACGGGGTATTACATTAGTTTACTCACCTAACATTGAAGATAAAATTTGATGTAGTCAAATTTGTAAAATATTTTTTTCATATAGACCTTGGTTGTCTTATTTGTTCCCAAAGGAATTGTAAGGAAAATATTACCCTTATTACGGAAATAATTTTAAGTTTAGTACCCTCTCTCCATCTCGAATTCGAGTATACACAATCTCACCCATGATTTTAATTTAGCGTCGTGCACATGCTTTTGTGAAGAAATACTAAATCACTATTGTGCAATGTTTTAATCAGAAACTACAACTATGCAATGTTTTAATCCGAAACCCAACAAAGTTTAAAAATATTTAAACTTTTTAGAATTAATTTTTTGCAATTACTTCAATGCACAAAAATATTTAAAAATGTGCAAGTGTGTGTAAAGAAATGAAGTCAATTCACAACGAGAAAAAGAATATCAAAGTGTCGGTAGACGTGTTGAACTGTTGAAGTTGAACAAAGACCAAAAGGCAACAAATATGATTCAGGTCACTCACTTACAAAATCAACATGAGAATCAATCTTTTGAATTTTCATTTATTTAAGACTCGATGCTTTGACACTGGATTAGACAATCTTATATCTGTATGGATGCAATACAGTTTAAAGGAGTTTATTAACCTCCTTTATAGCGGCTTGGATTCTCTCAAGAGTAAATAATATATTCTTTTGTCATACTTGCATGTGGTTAATGTCCAAGCTGGGGTGGTGAACCATAACGGTGCGACCAATCTCTACAATGTCTAATTCACTCCATGGGAACACATCTTTGTTCTATTTTAAGAAAAGGACTAGCGTCTCTTTTAGGGTGAGTTGAGGTCGACCCTAATATGAACGAATTTTTCTAGACCAAACGCATTAATACGTATACTGGTATTTAGCGGATTTTATCCTATACTCACTATCTTCATCTTGTGGATATATAGTATCCACATTCAATAATTCAATGTTCATGCTCTCTTGGGATTTAGCTATACCCGACTTTGACCCCTCTGTTGAGTCCTACAAAGCCTTTAAGAGGAGTTTGGTAGGTCTAGCTATGTGCTTTAGTGCCTCGGCTCTAGAACATGGATGAGGGCTTGAGAGACATCTAGGGCTGTTTGGTTCGAGATTTGGAAAGGGAATGAGAATTCATAATTTCAGAAATTCTAAGTTCCTGGAATCTTCAATTCCTTTCCTTTGTTTGGTTCAAGCAGAAATTCTTCTTTCCCGGCATCTAAAATTATTTTTCCAAATTATGAATAAATATCATTTAACTAAAATACCATTCTACTTGATTTGAGTGTGTGTGTGCCTGTGTGTGTGTGTGTTAAAATATCATTTAACAGTTTTTTATGTATAAAAAGGTTAAAAAAATCCCTATCTATATAAGCTGTTAAAAAGACATTAAAATAAACTGTTAATATATAAACTTGTTTTATTTATAAAAAGGTTAAAAAATCCCTTCTATATAAACTGTTAAAAAGGTATTAAATATATACTATTTTTCGAAAAAGTTTAAAAAAATGTGTTTTGTTACACTTTTATTTAAATATAAACAGTTTTTAGTAACTTTTTTTTAATTCTCTACTAAAAAATAAAGTTGTAAAAAAACAGTTTTTAAATAAAAACAAATAAAAGTTTTGAATAACTTTTTTTATTAATCTTTCCTGAAAAATAAAGTTGTAAAAAACTGTTTTTTTTTCCATTTTTTCCTCAAGCAAAAAAACAATTTTTTTTGTTGTAAAAAAATAGTTTTTTGAATGTTTTTATATTTCTAATATATAAAAAACAGTTTTTTTTTTACGTTTTTATTAGAAATATAAAAACATTCAAAAAACTATTTTTGTACTGCAAAAAAAAAACTGTTTATATATAAAAACTGTTTAACAAAACACATTTTTTAACGTTTTAAACAAATAGTACATATTTAAAACATTAAAAAATGTGTTTATTAAACATTAAAAAATGTGTCTATATAAATAAAAATGTGTTTATATATTAACATATTAAATAGTTTTTTTTTGCATTTTTTTTGTTGTACAAAAACAGTTTTTTGAATAGCGAAAAAACATTAAAAAACTGTTTTTATATATTAGAAATACATATTAACATTTTATTTAAAAAAAATCAATTTAAAGAAACATTTAAAATATATGTTTGTGTGTTTGAGAGAGATAGAGAGAGCATGTGTGTGAGTGAGTGAGAAAGAGAGTGTGTGTATGTTTGTGTGTGCGAGAGAGAGTGTGTATGTGTGTGTGTGAGAGAGAGAGAGAGAGAGTGTGTGTATGTATGAGTTTATGTGAGATGGTATTTTTGTCTCACCACAAAAGTAAGGTAATATGTCCGGGAATATAGAATTACCCTCAATTTAGAGGGGAAAGGAGAATCCAATTTCGTGGGAATTCTAAATTCCAGGAATTCTAAATTCCAGGAATTCTAAGTTCCCCCTTAAATCTCCAACCAAACACTGTAATTCTAAATGAGAGGAATTTTAAATTTCAGGAATTCTAAATTCCCTTTCCAAACCTCGAACCAAACGAGCCCCTAAGGGCCATTTCTTATCACACATAGTAAGTAACATTGCAGCATTCTCTATCCTTCTTTTGATTTCTATGTACCTCTCACCTCCTAAATGGAGTGGGGAAGCACATCAACATCATTCTTCTTGTTGATATGGCAAACATCTAATTCATCAACATTTCTATTGGGTGACCTATTTTTCCATAGCTAATGCAGATTTGAGATTTTGATTCATAAAAAATATCTTCAAAATTATTGTTTACAAGAATTTTCTTAGGCAAGGATTCATTAAGATCAAAACTCTACTAATTCTAGCATATTTGGTTATACTAAACAGATTTAGTGTGAACATCAATTTCAATACATTAATGCTTTGGTTATCTTGAAGAGAGAATTTGTGTTACATTATTCAATGGGGAGTTTGGGTAGTTGAATTCGTGAATCATATTATTAATTTTCTTTTCTAAGGTTCAAAATATTTTTTCCATTTGAAAATTGGAAGATGATGATTGAATTGAATAAGAACTATGGACCACCAATAAGGGCTTTTATGTTATATTACTTATTATTCAATTTAACAATATGGCAGCCTGAACCTCTCTCTCTCTCTCTCTCTCTCTCTATATATATATATATATATATATATAGCTATCATGATGCCATTAATTTTCCACAAAGTTTAAAGTTTTTTGCATAAATTATATAAAGGAAGGAATTTATCGAGTAATTTAATGATAAACGTCTTTCTTCAGGGATCTTTGAAACTTTTAGTTCATCGTTGCTATAGTTGACGACTAGTTTATATGTTTTTTCAAGGTATATGTAGGTGGTCAGGTTTTGTTAATAATGGATTTATTATGATATATGTATTTTTATCAAATATAATAATAAAATACATTGTTAATTATGATTGCCCTAAGTGGAGGTGTTTGGAACCTTCTTATTAGTGTTTTGAAGTCATCATTCTATTGTACTGAAAATAATAAAATAAGGGGAAAGATTTCATAAGAATTTATGAAAATTATGTATTTTGTATATAACTAGATGAAATAGATCTAAAGATTAAGTTACGTAGAGGAGAGGTGTTAGGCACCCTCTCTGCCTTTAATGTGGGTAAATAAGTTTTTAAAGGAAACCTAAAATTGTTTTTATATGCATTTAGATGATTTTTTTAACTAATCATGCCAGCATAAAATGATATGATATTTTATATGATGGAATTATTCAAGTAATGACGATAATTAAAGGATTGATTTGAATGATGATGTTTGGCTTAATCTTGAGGTCAATACCCTATGATGGGCGATTCAAAGTCTACATAATTCATTAAGTACGATATCAAAGGGGTATGAGGGATATTCTAGAAGGATAAGTCTACATAATTCGTTAATTGTGTTATTCTAGAGGTTCATCACCCATATATTAAATATTTAGAAATTATACGTTTGGGGAAATGCATCTACTTTTAATTTGAGACAATTTGCAAGACGTCACTTAACATTGGGGGTTGATTATCGTAGCTGTGAAGGAGGTTCTCCACAACTACTTTTAGGTAAGTATATCCAAATATTTTCAAGATCCTAACTTGACCAATAAAAAACTAGAATTACTATTAAAGGATATCTTGAATCATAAATTTTAATTTGATCGAGAAGACCCCTTTAATGGCGAACCAAGTTAGTACCGTATATTTTCGGTCAACCACAATCATAGGGTTAATAAACTAGGGTGGGTGGACAACTGACCAACAATTAAACTTTTTCTAACATCTTTTGGTTGGTCAACGAGATTACATTTGAAAAGAAGTACATTGTACATGTCAATTTAGCAGCTCACCAAGGTACATATGTATCTAACAAAAGGCCTCCAAGGTCCATTGATAAGGAAAAGTTCCAAGACCTTGGGGGGGTGTTTGAAAATTATCAGCTCTTCTTGGGAGCTTTGATGGGCATTTTGATAAGTCTGGACCATTATAGAATATAATGATCCTCATAAACAAAAGGGAGTTTAATAAGGTTAAGAGTATGTGTAACCAAAATGGACAAGAGGTACCCAATTAAAATTTTTTGACAAGGTTTTCTTTTCAAGTTCAAGATTGGACAACAAATAAAAATTTTAAGGTCCATGTGACAAATTGTTTACCAATTATATTACAGCAAATTTTACCTTCAATATTTAGGTGACTTAATCTAAATGCGAAAAGATAAACAACATAGAACAACACCAAGGCATACGAGGAAACCCCACAAAAGGCTAAAACCTCAGGCCAACCGAACGAAAAATGTACTAGGTAGTGTTTTACAACTAGAAGAAATAGGCTTATAACCCTCACAATGCTATGACTGACTAGACACTCTTTCCCACCATATCCTCTGTAGAGAGCGCCAACATCCCATAATTAGGCCCGAGTACAACAAACCTTTAAGTTGCATTAACGGGGCCGCCGCTTCCCGTAGGACCCACCACAGTCCTTGACATTAGATTGAGGTCCCACCTCAGTCCAAAACATTAAATAACATCATTTAACATTTTTAATCCACAGTCCTTAACATGATATAGATGTCTCACCTCACTCCATAGCATTAGATAACATCATTTAATATTTTTAATCATACGCATATGTTTCATAACACCACATCACTCCATAAGCATCACCACACATGTATTCAACTACACAATTCCATATGAAAATATAAGCATATATATTTCATAGGACAGGTCACTCGCCTTGAATTTGATACTAAGATTAATACCAAAACTATTTCCTGGGTATGGTAGTGTTAGCTTCTTCCCCACCTAACAATTTAACATCATTAGTATTTGAATACACCAAATCACATTAAACTCAGCAACACATCACATCTGTTGGTCAATGTGACATAACTGAAAAGTAATTAAATATGATACTTCACATTTCTATAATACCTTATTCATTAGGGTTCTAACACAATTTACGGAATTAAATTATAAATTTTCTAGACAAAGTTATGCCCATTTTATTACACCCTTTTGCCAAATCGTTTCTCAAGAAAAACAGTAACAAAACTTCTAATTCCAGGAATGTTCTTACTTTTTATACATCATAACTTTGCATGATATTCCACCCAATATCAATAAACACATTGAATAATGCAAAATTAATGTCTCATAATTTTTTTAGGGTTCATTTGCTATGTCGAGCAAAACGTCAAACACCTGGTATGCAAACTTACTCATTTGGGGCAGATTTTATACTAGAACTTCAAACTATCACCAAAGGTTCATTTCTTCTTATTTTCGGATATGTTATACATATATGAGTCTAGTTAGATTAACAACTGGAATTTCTCAATTTCAATCTGTATTCCATGATTTATGCCATTTTTAGCACAACTAGGTCGGAATAGAACATTAAAGCATAACTTAACATTTTCAACAAAACATAACCTACACGTTGGGTATCAATCATGGAAACATATAATAACATGTTCTAATATATACACACATAATAAAAATGAATTTTCTAAATCAAAAAGCTTCACGAGAAGAAAATTCAAATCTGGGACTTTAAAGTTAGCATTTACGATCCTAATACGCGTTCTTACATAGGTTCTTAAACCATCTTTGTTTTAACACAATTTGGCAAAATGGGTATCATAAAAATATTTATTCAAATCAGAAACAAAATATACCAAGTTTAGATCTCATCCATGTGACCAACTTTAATAAAGAATTAATTACCTTACGAGGATTCCTAGATTTATAGAAATTTTTCCAACGATTTCTTCCTTAACTTTCTTCTCTCTTTAGGCAAAACTCTTTTTCATGGCTGAATTAGATGAACAAGGGGGATGTTTTAAGGAGTTTAAGTCGGACAAACCATGGCCCACCCTACAACCAATCAAAAACTAGCACATGTTGTGCTAATAAGACAAATATCACTTAAGGGATGGACAGATTTTTCCTTGTTTCGTACTTTCGGTATAACTTCTTGTTCGGATCACTGTTTAACACACCGTTTGTTGAGTTACAATCCTAATTCATATATCTACAACTTTTATATTTTATTTTTTCCCAAAATCATAAAATTAGTATGCCTAATTTGGGCTCGAACAGGAAAGTAGCAATTTATCAACAATTTCAAAACTTTCACATTTGACAACCAGACATTGCCAATTTTGCACCAACACACTAATTTACTTTTATAACCACAATGATGCATTAAAAACATAATTCATAATGCATTTATCCACATAAATAATCATATGATCTAATCATGTTATCCCCGATTATAATCTCGATTAGCATCTAATGTAAGTAACACATATATATCACATGAGTATGGATCCCCCAAATGCGATAATTAACATGTTTAACACCCCTCACCACTTCTAATTTCTAATTTCTAACTTGTACTTAATCATATAATTAACATTCCTAATCATATTTTAGGGCCTTACAATTCTACCCCTTTTATAAAAATTTCGTCCTCGAAATTTAATGCATAAGAACTTACCAAATAAATGAGGATATTACACCTTTATGTTATTCTCTCTTTCCCAGGTGGCATACTCCACATTTTAATTTTCCCATAATATCTTTACCAATGGGATAGTTTTATTACGTAATAGCTACTCCTTCGATCAACAATAGCGATTGGTTCTTCCATGAAGGTCAAGTCATCTTTAAGCTCTATCGGTTGTGAAATAAACATTGGTGAATGATCGATCACATACTTACGTAACATTGATAGAAAAAAAACATCGTGTATCTGAGACCATTCTTGTAGCAAAGCCAATTTGTAAGCTACAACTCCAACTCGTTTCACTATTTCATAAGGCCAATGTACCTAGGACTTAATTTCCCCTTTTTCTCAAATCTCATAACCCTTCTCCAAGGATAAACACGTAAAAATACTTGATCGCCTTCCTCAAATTTCAATTCCTTCCTTCTGTTGTCTGTATAACCTTTTTGTCTACTTTGCACCACCTTCAAGTGATTATGAATAAGATTTATCTTCTCAGTAGTCACTTGCACAATTTCTGGTCCAAGTAGTTTTTCGTTCTCCTACTTTGGTCCAACACACTGGGTCCTGCACTTCCTCTCATACAAGGCTTCATAAGGAGCCATTTCCATACTCAAATGATAACTATTATTATAAACAACTCTATTTGTGACAAGTGTTCATCCCAACTTCCCTTGAACTCTAATACATAAATTCGTAACATGTCATCGAGTGTCTGGATCATTCTCTCTGACTGACCATCAGTTTGAGGATCCAAAGTTCTTCTAAATTTCAATTTAGCTCCAAAACTTATTGTAAACTCGGCTAAAAGTGGGAATTAAATCTAGGATTTCGATCAGAGATAATAGAAACAGGTGCACCATGTAATCTAATTATGTCATCCACATATATGTTGGCATATCTATCCATGGAATAAATAGCTTTAACAGGAAGAAAATGAACAGACTTAGTTAATCTAGCATCGATAGCCCAAATAGAATAAAGCCCTCAGGATGATTTTGGTGAACCTGTAACAAAATCGGTAATAACATGCTCCTATTTTCACTCAGGAATAGGTGAGGATTGAAGTAAACCACTAGGCTTTTGATGCTCCACCTTCACTTGTAGGCAAACTGGACATCTAGCAACAAAATTTACAATGTCGTGTTTCATTCCCGGCCACCAATAACATTGTTTCAAATTTTTATAAGGTTATGTGTTTCCTGGATGCATAGCATATAACTAACAATGGGATTCCTTTAAAATTGTTCACCTCAAATATGGCACATTAGGTACACACAAACAGTTATCATACATAACAATGTCATCATTATGAAAAGCAAATTCATTTGCTTTACTCATTTTCATATTATCTTTAGTTTTTTACAATTCTGTATCTCCTGCTTGTGATTATCGTATCCAATCTATCAGCATAGGTCTAACATTAAAATGCGTTAGTATTCCACAAGACTCATTCAAAGTTAATTTCATCCCCATTAAAGTTAACTCTCTCAGTAGGTCAACTCGAACACAGTAAAAACAAAATACCCTGCCCAATGACCTTTTACTCAAAGCATCAGCAACAACATTAGCCTTACCAGGATACCATCTGTGACACCCCGCCTAATTAAACCTTGGGTGATCAAGCCTTATTTTAATATAAACAGGTTTTTTTAATGGTTCATTCTTAGCATCACTGTCGAACGCCTTTTAAAAAAATTACTAACCACCTAAACGAAATTAAAACGGGTGCCAAATTTTATCTTTCTTAAACAACAAATATTCCAAACCACACATTACCAATACTAGATATGAATACGCAATACACAAAAGTAATCTGAAAGCAGTTAGAGTCTTGCCGTAAACCACGGCCCAAAAAGACAACTACAAATCCATAACTAGAATAAACTGTAATAGTAAAGGTGGAACGACATGTTCCAACTAGGAATAATAAAATTGAGATCCTGCACTAGAAGTGAAAAAGAGGAAGCGTCTAAACAATCCCTGCAACCTCCACACTGGCTGCAGCTCCCAAATCTCTGACATGAAATCAAGCTGGGTGTCTGTGTGGCTGGGCACCTAAAAGGTTTTTTTAAAATTTTACATAGCAAGAGTTAGTACTCAAAACATTTGAAAATATTTTGCAAGCAGTTATCACAATTAAGTTATTGATTACACATATTAAGGTTTTGCACACTCCCTTGAACTTCTTCACCTCTCTTACGTAGTACGTAACTATCGAGGATACTTAGTCTACCTAGTTATACTTCCCATAACCGTAATTAACTCATTTTCTGTTCGTTGTCCTTATTCTTGTAATAATTTCATCATGCTATAAATTATTACTAAGACATTCACATATCATTTCATTGACTATTATTCTCAATTTGTAGATTATGTACATAGAAACATTTTATCCCACAACAATGTAATTAATATTAGTTACCTCTAATATATCCTTTTTATTACACACAAGGAACCCTTGGCTCGGAATAATTCATCGACTCCAAGTGAAAGTTGGTTCGGAATGATCCATCGACCCCAACTATCTACAAATATAAATATATACACATATTCTGGTTCGGGACTCTTTCATTGCGGCACCAGTTCAAAGTTTGGTTCGGCATTAACATCGACCCCAAATATATAATAACTTTATGTTAGTTCGGAATGTCACATCGACCCTAACATAATTAGTTTAGGTAATATTCTCTTAACCCAAACCTATTTATATAGATATAGTAGGTACACACTCGACCTAATAAATCATATCCGTATGTAATATATTTTACTTATATTCTCCGTACTTATCAATTACAATTTCTCTCACTATTGTATTTATTTGAGTATTCGCGTAACTCTAAGGGCCCTAGTTACCCCTCCCTTAATTCAGTAGTTAAGTTAATTTTAACCTACTGGTATTTTCTTTCCGGAATTAAGTCTCACTCTTTCCGTAATTAAATTAACCATCTCAACCCACGGCTAAGTCAATCGTTCTTTCGTCATTCTATTTCTCCAACATTCCTACTCAATCATTAGTGGAGGAACCTAATGGTACACCTACTGGTAATTTCAAAGTCCCCTCATAGGAAAAATATCATTTCTAAGGTTCCCATTAAGCAACGACAATTAAAGAAATTTATACGCAAATTCTCTATAGTTCAGACAGGGTCGATCGATCGAAGAAAAATGGTCGATCGATCGACTGCTCGATCGATCGACTGCTCGATCGATCGACATTCAAGGGTCGATCGATCGATCAAGCAGTGACAGACCCAATTCATCTTCTTCCTACGGGTTTCACCATTTTTACATCTCTAACTTTCATGATAAGTCATCATACTCACAACCAACAATTTCTAGTCATTCCTACATGTTCTGGGATGATTACTAATGATTTAAAACAACAACATCATTACAAATCTTGGCCAAATTCACTGAAAATCTCTCTAATATTCAAGAACCCTAAAAATGCATTCTTAATATTTTTCATCCAAATTCCAGATTTTCTTACGAATTTCTCATCAAGTTTTCTATGATATAAACATACTTGGTAATTTAAAAACGTCCTACATGCAAATCCTTATCAACCATGGATTATTATCAATTGTTTGTTCCCAAGAATATCATAAAATCATGTTTTTCCTAAGGCTTAATCATGGGTATTATAACTCAATTATTTTGCAAATAACCACTTGCCTTATGATCTGTAGGGTCTAATTTCGTGGTTGTTGATGATGATTGATGATATTGATACTTCAATCCTCCCTCCCAACAATCTTTGTGATGAAATCTTCCTAAGATGATCCCTCCTTCCTTCTTTTGCCTTAGGAATTTGCCTCTCTCTCTCTCTCTCTCTCTCTCTCTCTCTCTTCTCTAATGGCTATGGTGTAACTCTAATTGCCTAACCCTAGCCACCACTCTTATAATCAGATTTAGGGCTTCAAAATTCGTAGGTCTTCTTTCCCATAATTGTAAAGAGACCAAAATGCCCCCGAATGGTCCCGGTTTAGCCCGAAAATGACCCGGCACTCAACTAGTACCCCCGGGTACACTATTTTGACTAATTCGACCCTTTCGGAATCAACCGTGGACTCTAAATTATCATTTGAGTCTCGTAAATATTTTTCTACTCTCATCCTTAATTTTGTCGAGATACTTCCGGTACGTCCATATAGTCACTAGACCGTACATATCAACATTGAAAATTTCTACTCACCTTTAGTAAATTTTCTATAACACATATTCATATTTATTAACATAATATCTATTTAAATTACTCCACTCACGTAATTTAAATAAAACGTATTTAATTAAAGCATTAAATTACTCTACTCACGTAATTTAAAATTTAGCAGAATTACGGGGTATTACATACTTCCCCCTTACAAAAGGAATTTTGTCCTCGAAATTAGAAAAATACCTGTTATAAATAATTCTGGATATTGTTCTCGCATATCCTCTTCCCGTTCCCAAGTGGACTCATCCATATTGTGATGTCCCCACTGTACTCGCACTAAGGGTACCACTTTGGATCTTAGTTTGCGCTCACTATAATCCAGGATAGCCACGGGTCTTTCTTCATACGAGATATCTGGCTGCAAATCGATCTCCTCCAGTGGAATGTGCCAGAAGTCTCTCTCGCTCCTCTTGTATTTCTTCAGCGATGCCACATGGAACACATCGTGTATTCGCTGAAGATGCTCAGGGAGTCCCAATCTGTAAGCTACCGGTTCCACTCTCTCAATGATAGGAAACGACCCCACATATCTCGGTGCTAACTTCCCCTTTTTGCCAAACCTCGTAACCCCTTTCATAGGAGATACTCGAATTAACACCTGGTCTCCCACATCTAATTCCACATGTCTCCTGCCGGTGTCAGCATAACTCTTCTGCCTATCCTGGGCTATTCGAATACGTCCTCGAATCAACTCTATTTTGGAGGAAGTCTCCTGTATCATCTCTGGCCCTAAAAGCCTGTTATCCCCCACCTCTAACCAACAAGTGGGTGAACGACAAGGCCTCCCATAAAGCGCCTCGAATGGAGCCATGCCAATAGTGAATTGGTAAGAGTTATTATACGCAAACTCCACCAAAGGAAGATATGGCTCCCAATTTCCCCCAAAATCTAGAATACACATTCTCAGCATGTCCTCTAACATCTGGTTTACTCTTTCCGTCTGGCCGTCCGTCTGTGGGTGATATGCCGTACTCAATCGTAAGTCGGTGCCCATGGCCTCCTGAAAACTCTGCCAAAAGTGCGACACAAATATCTTATCTCGGTCCGACACGATATTAATAGGAACTCCGTGAAGCTTAACAATCTCTGAAATAAAAAGCTGCGCGTACCGCATAGTATCATAATCCGTACGAACCGGTAAGAAATGTGCGACCTTAGTCAAACGATCCACTATTACCCATATGGAATCGTGGCCCTTCTGCGAGGTTGGTAACCCGGTAATAAAATCCATTGAGATACTCTCCCACTTCCACACGGGAATCTCTAGTGGTTGTAGCATCCCTGAAGGCCTCTGATGGTCGACTTTTATGAGTTGGCATGTAACACACTTTGAGACAAAATCTGCAATATCTCGTTTCATACCTGACCACCAATATACTAGTCGCATATCCTGGTACATTTTGTCCCCACCTGGGTGTACCGAGAATTTTGACCCGTGTGACTCTGTCATAACGGCATGCCTCAAATCATCATCTTCGGGTACTATCAGTCTACCGTTGAAACGTAGTCCACCCTCTGAACTGATGGAGTAGAACTCTGCCCCCTTGGCCAGTAACTGCCGTACTTTATCCTGACAAAATGGGTCTTCTGCCTGTGCCCTCACTATCCGCGTAACGTTCTCGGAAGTGATAGCTAGAACTGCCATACATGCTCTCGCCATATCATCCTCGTGTCGGAGCTCACTCCACTTTGCTTTCCAAACTTCTGCTAACTCTCCGGTAGGTCTTCTGCTTAACGCATCTGCCACCACGTTAGCCTTAGCAGGATGATACTGTATATCAAATTGGTAGTCCTTCACGAATTCAAGCCACCTTCTCTGCCTCATGTTCAGGTCCTTCTGAGTGAACAGATATTGTAATGACTTATGATCCGTGAATAGCGTGAACTGCTCGCCCAGAAGATCGTGTCTCCAAATCCTCAATGCAAAAACAACCGCTGCCAACTCGAGGTCATGGGTGGGGTAGTTCTTCTCATGTGGCTTTAGCTTTCGTGACTCATAAGCTATAGCCTTCTCCTCCTGCTGTAACACACCCCCAAGTCCTTGTAAGGACGCATCGGTATAGACTCGGTATTCCACTCCGCTCTTAGGCAAGGTAAGAACGGGGGCTGATGTCAACTTGTCTTTCAATTCATCAAATGCTAACTGGAAACTATCACTCCATACGAAGGGAATTCCCTTCCGAGTCAGATTCATCAACGGTCCGGAAATTCTTGAGAATCCCTTGATGAAGCGACGATAATAACCAGCCAATCCCAAGAAACTGCGAATTTCTGTCTGTGTCGTGGGCTGTCCCCACTCCCTCACCGCCGATACCTTACTCGGGTCAACAACAATGCCCCTGCTAGATACGACGTGGCCTAGGAACTGAACCTCCCGAAGCCAAAATCCACACTTCTTAAATTTGGCGTATAACTGATGGTTCCGCAATGTCTGTAGGACCAATCGTAAGTGTTCTGCGTGCTCCTCCTCCGTACGGGAGTAAATCAGAATGTCGTCTATGAATACAATCACAAACTGATCCAAAAACTCCCTGAATACCCTGTTCATGAGATCCATGAATACTGCCGATGCATTAGTTAGCCCAAAAGGCATCACTCTGAACTCATATGACCCGTACCGCGACAGGAAAGCGGTCTTAGGTACATCCGCTTCACGAATGCGCAATTGGTGGTAACCCAATCTCAAATCGATCTTTGAGAAGTATGCAGCCCCTCTCAATTGATCAAATAAGTCGTCAATCCTCGGTAATGGATACTTATTACATATCGTTACTTTGTTCATCTCTCTGTAATCTACACACAGACGAAGTGAACCATCCCTTTTCTTCACAAACAGTACTGGCGCACCCCATGGCGATGTACTCCGTCGAATAAAACCCTGTGCTAATAGTTGCTGAATTTGCTCTCTCAGTTCCCGCATCTCCGAAGGATCCATGCGATATGGTGCTCTGGAAATCGGTCTCGTCTCCGGTGTTAGATCAATCACCAACTCTATCTCTCTGCTAGGTGGTAACCCTGGTATCTCCTGAAAGACATCCTCAAAATCCCTCACCACAGGGATTGAGTCCAGAGAAACGACCACCCCATGTGAGGTCTCCTCCTCAATATAATATAAATGAGTTCGCGATCCTCCCTCGGGAAGTGGCATTGCCACAAGGAACATCTCCTGCCCCGGGATGGAGAACACGATGGTCCTCTCGTAACAATCTACCATTGCCCTATTATGTGCCAACCAATCCATGCCTAGGATGACATCATATCCCTCCATATCCAGCACTAGAAGGTCCGCCGCTAGACTCAATCTCCCGACCATAATGTCCACACCCTTACAAATCGAGTGTATAAGGGACCCACTACCCATCGGTGACTCCACACACATAAGATGAGTGTCTTCTGTCGCTAATAGGCCGGCTGCCCGTGCAAATCTAGTGGAAATAAACGAATGTGTTGCCCCTGTGTCAAACAAAATATTCCCCTTAAGCCCATAAATAGGAAACATACCCGCAACTGCCGGCGGTGCTGGCGGTGCCGGCTGAAATGGAATGTCACGAATGTTGAACACACGCCCGTACTGCATCTGCCCTGGATGTGGGGCCTGTACTGCTGCTGGGGCTAATGGTGCCTGCTGCCCCTGTTGGGCACCTTGCTGTTGTGCCCGATCTTGCTGTGGACAATTTTTGCTCTTGTGACCCTGCTGACCACAAGTGAAGCACTGACCCTGAAACTGTCTTTGTCCTTGGCCCTGTTGGCCCTGACGTTGGCCCTGTCGCCCTTGGCCTTGTTGTCCCCCATTTTGATTACCCTGGCCCTGTCGACCCTGAGGGACTGGTTGCTGAGGACCCTGCTGGCCCTGCCGATCGAAGCGATACTTCCCGTGCTTAAACTTCTTGGTAGGGTTCCCCTGTTGGGAATCCTGCCCCAACTGACCCGCTGCCTGCTGCTGTGTTGCGCTGATGCCACTACCTCTATCCACCTTGCCCGGTTGGCTAGGTTCACCCCTCTTACTTCCCTTAGTATGAAAACGGTGATCCTGACAGTGTAGTAGAGCGGCATTGACGACATCTATGTAGGTTACCAATGCCGGATTACCAATTAAATGCTGTCTGATTCTCCAGGTTAGGCCCTCCATAAATTTGGGCTTCTTCCTCTCCTCATTGCTCACCTCATTTGGCACAAAATTGGCCAAGCGGGTAAACTCCTCCTCGTAGTCAGCAACTGAGCGATCACCCTGAACCACTTCGCTGAACTTCTTTCTCATCTCAGACTCTATTGCTGGAGGGAAATACTTGCGGTCAAACCACACCCAAAACTCGAAAATAGTCAAAGTATCTCTCTCCTCGGTGGTGGTAACTGACTCCCACCACCGTAGGGCCGCTCCTGACAGATGGAAAGTGGCTAGCATCTGTTCCTGTACTCCGGTGCACTCTAGCATACGCAAGTGGCGCTGGATATTCTTCTTCCAGTTGCACGCTTACACTATATCAATACTGCCCTGAAACTCGGGTGGGTGCCCCTTCTGAAATGTCTCCCTGACTCGTTGCCAAGTAGATGGTCCTGCCGGAACTTGCGCTACCGGTGCCACAGGGGGAGGTACTTGGGGCTGAGGAAAGTGGGCTGCCATTGCCCTCATCGCTGTCTCAACTGCCTGAGCCACTATCACTGCAACCTGAGTAGTGGAAATTAGCTCGGGTGGGGGTGGTGGTATCGGTACCTGTGGCTCCTGATGAGCCTCCCTCACCTCCTCTCTGGCTTCATCCCTCTCTGCTCTCAGTCTCCTTGGTGGCATCTGAAATAAGATTCAAATTGTATAAGTACACAGTTTATACAAAATTTAAGAGCAGATGTACGATAACGCAACAGAGGAAATTTCAATCAACAATCCTAATAGTAGGGCTCTAATACAAACAAACGTAACGCTGAATCGTAGTAAGCCGTACAGATCCTATGGACACTAGAACCTGATGCTCTGATACCATCTATGACACCCCGCCTAATTAAACCTTGGGTGATGAAGCCTTATTTTAATATAAACAGGTTTCTTTAATGGTTCATTCTTAGCATCACTGTCGAACGCCTTTTAAAAAAATTACTAACCACCTAAACGAAATTAAAACGGGTGCCAAATTTTATCTTTCTTAAACAACAAATATTCCAAACCACACATTACCAATACTAGATATGAATACGCAGTACACAAAAGTAATCTGAAAGCAGTTAGAGTCTTGCCGTAAACCACGGCCCAAAAAGACAACTACAAATCCATAACTAGAATAAACTATAATAGTAAAGGTGGAACGACATGTTCCAACTAGGAATAATAAAACTGAGATCCTGTACTAGAACTGAAAAAGAGGAAGCGTCTAAACAATCCCTGCAACCTCCACACTGGTTGCAGCTCCCAAATCTCTGACATGAAATCAAGCTGGGTGTCCGTGTGGCTGGGCACCTAAAAGGTTTTTTTAAAATTTTACATAGCAAGTGTTAGTACTCAAAACATTTGAAAATATTTTGCAAGCAGTTATCACAATTAAGTTATTAATTACACATATTAAGGTTTTTCACACTCCCTTGAACTTCTTCACCTCTCTTACGTAGTACGTAACTATCGAGGATACTTAGTCTACCTAGTTATACTTCCCATAACCGTAATTAACTCATTTTCTGTTCGTTGTCCTTATTCTTGTAATAATTTCATCATGCTATAAATTATTACTAAGACATTCACATATCATTTCATTGACTATTATTCTCAATTTGTAGATTATGTACATAGAAACATTTTATCCCACAACAATGTAATTAATATTAGTTACCTCTAATATATCCTTTTTATTACACACAAGGAACCCTTGGCTCAGAATAATTCATCGACTCCAAGTGAAAGTTGGTTCGGAATGATCCATCGACCCCAACTATCTACAAATATAAATATATACACATATTCTGGTTTGGGACTCTTTCATCGCGGCACCAGTTCAAAGTTTGGTTCGGCATTAACATCGACCCCAAATATATAATAACTTTATGTTAGTTCGGAATGTCACATCGACCCTAACATAATTAGTTTAGGTAATATTCTCTTAACCCAAACCTATTTATATAGATATAGTAGGTACACACTCGACCTAATAAATCATATCCGTACGTAATATATTTTACTTATATTCTCCGTACTTATCAATTACAATTTCTCTCACTATTGTATTTATTTGAGTATTCGCGTAACTCTAAGGGCCCTAGTTACCCCTCCCTTAATTCAGTAGTTAAGTTAATTTTAACCTACTGGTATTTTCTTTCCGGAATTAAGTCTCACTCTTTCCGTAATTAAATTAACCATCTCAACCCACGGCTAAGTGAATCGTTCTTTCGTCATTCTATTTCTCCAACATTCCTACTCAATCATTAGTGGAGGAACCTAATGGTACACCTACTGGTAATTTCAAAGTCCCCTCATAGGAAAAATATCATTTCTAAGGTTCCCATTAAGCAACGACAATTAAAGAAATTTATACGCAAATTCTCTATAGTTCAGACAGGGTCGATCGATCGAAGGAAAATGGTCGATCGATCGACTGCTCGATCGATCGACATTCAAGGGTCGATCGATCGATCAAGCAGTGACAGACCCAGTTCATCTTCTTCCTACGGGTTTAACCATTTTTACATCTCTAACTTTCATAATAAGCCATCATACTCACAACCAACAATTTCTAATCATTCCTACATGTTCTGGGATGATTACTAACGATTTAAAACAACAAAATCATTACAAATCTTGGCCAAATTCATTGAAAATCTCTCTAATATTCAAGAACCCTAAAAATGCATTCTTAATATTTTTCATCCAAATTCCAGATTTTCTTATGAATTTCTCATCAAGCTTTCTATGATATAAACATACTTGGTAATTTAAAAACGTCCTACATGCAAATCCTTATCAACCATGGATTATTATCAATTGTTTGTTCCCAAGAATATCATAAAATCATGTTCTTCCTAAGGCTTAATCATGGGTATTATAACTCAATTGTTTTGCAAATAACCACTTGCCTTATGATCTGTAGGGTCTGATTTCATGGTTGTTGATGATGATTGATGATATTGATACTTCAATCCTCCCTCCCAACAATCTTTGTGATGAAATCTTCCTAAGATGATCCCTCCTTCCTTATTTTGCCTTAGGAATTTGCCTCTCTCTCTCTTCTCTAATGGCTATGGTGTAACTCTAATTGCCTAAACCTAGCCACCACTCTTATAATCAGATTTAGGGCTTCAAAATTCGTAGGTCTTCTTTCCCATAATTGTAAAGAGACCAAAATGCCCCCGAATGGTCCCGGTTTAGCCCGAAAATGACCCGGCACTCAACTAGTACCCCCGGGTACACTATTTTGACTAATTCGACCCTTTCGGAATCAACCGTGGACTCTAAATTATCATTTGAGTCTCGTAAATATTTTTCTACTCTCATCCTTAATTTTGTCGAGATACTTCCGGTACGTCCATATAGTCACTAGACCGTATATATCAACATTGAAAATTTCTACTCACCTTTAGTAAATTTTCTATAACACATATTCATCTTTATTAACATAATATCTATTTAAATTACTCTACTCACGTAATTTAAATAAAACGTATTTAATTAAAGCATTAAATTACTCTACTCACGTAATTTAAAATTTAGCAGAATTACGGGGTATTACAGTGAGGTATTGTGAAGTTATAATCCTTCATAAGTTCCATCCACCTTCTCAAGATCAACACAAATGTTATTAGAAAAAATAAGATGCCCCAAATACTACTTTGGTCTAGCCAAAATTCACATTTAGAAAATTCAGCATATCATCTCTCGCAAGGTCTATAAAACAATATGCAGATGACGTTCTGTTCCCCAATAAATTTAAATTCAGGTTCACCCAGTAACCAAAACACTACATCCTTCTAAATCAATCTAAATATATAGGATATGAGGACAAAAACCCATACCCAATATCACATCAAAGTCATGTATACCGAAAGGTAGCAAGTCAACCAATAACTCCTTTTCACTTATTCGCACCTTTCACTCCCTACACACCCTATCAATAAAAAAAATCTCCCACATTGGAGTAATAATAGCTAAACCATGATCTAATGATGATAGTGGTTTCTTAATATACAATAGATTAAGCATGACACAAAGAATGTGTAGAACAGGATCTATCAAGCCATAAGAGTCTTTATCATTCATACGTACGGATAATCGTCTAGTGATTTATTATGAATGAAACATAATTCCTAACTCATATGTTATTCCACATCTTTATATACGTATGTAAACAATTCACACAAAATAGATTATTGGTTGTATCATCTTATATTAACAATGAGTGAACATTCTTAATAAACCAAACACCATTCTTTACGTTTCTCTCTTCATTCCCATAGTCCATCCTTATCATCGTGTAACATTTTAAATAATAAATATTCTATTACAAGACTAATTTTTTTTATAGTTCATCTCTCCAACTTCCATTCATTACTTCAAATGATAAACATCATATTACGATACCAACTTATTACATGTTATCTTCTCATCTTCCACTCAATACCAAATATATGTGTTCGACTTTGACTACTATCCGTATCATCTCTGAAGTTTTAGAGTATGTTAAATATCGTTCTTATGATCCTTAATATAAACATAGCCCCACTACTTTCCACATATCGATAATGAACAATCATTCACTGAATGTATATTTTTAACCAATATTCCATATTCACTTTCATGTATCTTGTGTAGTCATGCACTATGAACTCAACATAACTTCTTAATATATTCCCTTTTTTTTAGTAACGTTTGATTGTTCTTTAACTAAACATACAATGACCTTAATAAGTCATTTATCCAACACAATAACTTTACAATAATAATCTTACTCCAATCCTTATTAATATGATAGTCTTACAAAACATCATTAATACACTCATTTTACCCGTTTGATAACATGGATGTTAGACATAACATCACTACTTGAAACTTTAACCATACTTACCAACCCCATAATACTTATCTAGATATTATATGTTGTATATCTTTCAAATGAACTGTATAAATACTTTAATGTACCACATTATGGTATCTCACATAACACATTCTCCTTACACATACTTTTTGGTGACTCTGTATAATGTCCACCATATTCTTTATATGACATACTCTTAGTGATAACACATACGCACAATGACAAATACAACTCAATATCCCCCAAACTATTTGTACATATTTAAACCTGACTAACATATTTCCCATACTCATCTATAACACATATTCTTAAAAAGACTCCTCAATATTTTTAAACTTCCAACTCTTTAACACCTCATCTCAATTTTACTATTCATATAGGCATTTCAAAACATCACAAGAGTAATTTCCACTGAATGTACTCATATTATTAAAGACGTACATCTCAACTCTCATTACTCTTTATTCTACTTGTAATAATTCACTATGAATTCATATTATGATCATTTGTAATATATTGACTAGTTATTTAATTTCGTACCTTTTTACATGTTAAATATAAACATATACAACTACTAACCTTATCATTTAACATTTACTATGTGAATCTTCATTTTTATTCACACTCCAACAATTTAAGTCTCATTATAATCATGTAACAATAATTATTCTCACTTCTCATCCTTTAACGGAATATGTGTTCCCGTACCTCACTCTCTAATATCGGTGACGAGTGCACTCATTCATAATGATATATGTAACACGACTTAAGTCCACATATACCAGCATAGGAAGAGATCACCTCTAATACTTCATAATTTTTGTCAAGTTCACATATACCAGTATAAAAAGAGATCACTTCCAATACTTCACAATTTGTATACCACATTGTGTCTTTTAAAAATTTTCCTTTAATAACATATTTCTCCATACAACATATAAAATAATGCAATGCTTTACATTAAAATACCAGTGTTCGCTGTTAGCCCCGGATAAACCTTAACATCTTATTCCCTTTCCAGCAAGATCCTTGCATTTCATATCACGTACAACAATATATGTGTATAGCTAACAGATGTTAGTCAATAAAGCCAATTAAAAAGTTAGTAACAAACCCTTTGTGTTCACGCCTCAGGAATCCAACATACTTAAATCTATCCCTTGAACTGAATACTTATGACTCAAAACAGTTTCTACGTCCACTGCCAATCTAGACCCTCACACCCTGTCCAGAACCTAATAACCATGCTCTGATGCCAAGTTGTCACACCCCGACTTAATTAACTTAAAATCATCCTTTTATTTAGAGATAAATTCCCTTAAACAATACTTTACTTTAATTCTCTCTGAAAAATAGCACCTTATTTTTTTCCTTTCCTTTTACTTTTTCAAAAGCATGTTTGGATCAAAACATAACTACTTTAACATGTAACTTTACATAAAAAAATTCTTTAGTTTATTATGTATCCCAAAAGCTTGTTGATATTAAACCCATATTAGATATCCATCACTCCCCCGTTTTATGGTCCTAATTTGGCAGTGAAATCCAAATGATAGACATACCTGAAACATAAGGAGGGTAAGCAATACAAGCTTAGTGAATGACCATATACCACACATACAACACACATATAAACAATTTGAATGACCATTTTTATTTTTAATGTTATAACCCAACAGGAATTGTGTAACTCTCGCAAGCTTGGACCCGCCAGTCCAATTAACTCCCAGTTAATGGGAATTCCACATCCCATAATTAAGCTCGAGCACAACAAATCTTTAAGTTGGATTAACGGGGCCGCCGCATCCCGTAGGACCCACCACAATCCTTAACATTAGATTGAAGTCTCACCTCAGTCCATAACATTAAATAACATCATTTAACATTTTTAAATCACAGTCCTTAATATTATATAGACGTCTCACCTCACTCTATAGCATTAGATAACATCATTTAACATTTTTAATCATACACATATGTTTCATAACACCACATCACTCCATAAGCATCACCACACATGCATTCAACTACACAATTCCATATGTAAATATAAGCATATATATTTCATAGGACAAGTCACTCACCTTGAATTTGGTACTAAGATTAATACCAAAACTATTTCCTGGGTATGGTAGTTTAGCCGCTTCCCCACCTAACAATTCAACATCATTAGTATTTGAATACACCAAATCACATTAAACTCAGTAACACATCACATCAGTTGGTCAATCTGACATAACTGAAAAGTAATTAAATATGATACTTCACATTTCTATAATACCTTATTCATTAGGGTTCTAACACAATTTACGGAATTAAATTACAAATTTTCTAGACAGAGTTATGCCCATTTTATGACACCCTTTTTCCAAATCGTTTCTCAAGAAAAACGGTAACAAAACTTCTACTTCTAGGAATGTTCATACTTTTTATACATCATAAATTTGCATGACATTCCATCCAATATCAATAAACACATTGAATAACGCAAAATTAATGTTTCATAATTTTTTTAGGGTTCATTTGCTATGTCGAGAAAAACGTCAAACACCTGGTATGCATACTTACTCCTTTGGGGCAGATTTTGTACCAGAACTTCAAACTATCACCAAAGGTTCATTTCTTCGTATGTTTACAAAATTTTCGGCTATGTTATACATATATGAGTCTAGTTTGATCACCAACTAGAATTTATCAATTTCAATATGTCTTCCATAATTTATCCCATTTTTAGCACAACTAGGTCGGAATAGAATATTAAAGCATAACTTAACATTTTCAAGAAAACATAACCTCCACATTGGGTATCAATCATGGAAACATATAACAACATGTTCTAATATATACACACATAATAAAAATGAATTTTCTAAATAAAAAAGCTTCACGAGAAGGAAATTCAAATCTGGGACTTTAAAGTTAGTATTTACAATCCTAATATGTGTTCTTACATAGGTTCTTAAACTATCTTTGTTTTAACACAATTTGTCAAAATGGGTATCATAAAAATATTTATTCAATTCAAAAATAAAAATATACCAAGTTTGTATCTCATCCATGTGACGAACTTTAATAAAGAAGTAATTACCTTACGAGAATTCCTCGATTTATAGAAATTTTTCCAAAGATTTCTTCCTTAACTTTCTTCTCTTTCTTTCTCTTTAGGCAAAACTCTTTTTCATGGCTGAATTGGATGATCAAGGGGGATGTTTTAAGGAGTTTAAGTCGGCTAAACCATGGCCCACCCTCCAACCAATAAAAAACTAGCACATGTTGTGCTAATAAGACAAATATCACTTAAGGGATGGACAAATTTTCCTTTGTTTTGTACTTTTGGTATAACTTCTTGTTCGGACCACTGTTTAACACACCGTTTGTTGAGTTACAACCCTAATTCATATATCTACAACTTTCATATTTTATGTTTTCCCAAAATCATAAAATTAGTATGCCTAATTTTGGCTCGAACTAGAAAGTAGCAATTTACCAACAATTTCAAAACATTCACATTTGGCAACCAAACATTGCCAATTTGCACCAACACCCTAATTTACTTTTATAACCATAATGATGCATTAAAAAAATAATTCATAATGTATTTATCCACATAACTAATCATATGCTCTAATCATGTTATCCCCGATTATAATCTTGATTAGCATCTAATGTAAGTAACACATATATATCACATGAGTATGGATTGCCGAAATGCGATAATTAACATGTTTAACACCCCTCACCACTTATAACTTCTAGCTTATACTTAATCTTATAATTTACATTCCTAATCACGTTTTAGGGCCTTATAATGCGACACAAATACGACTCAAAGAACACCATAAATAGATATAATGAAGTATGTGTGCAAGCCAATTTGTATATAATATGGGTTAATAGGTAATAAAGCAAGTGAGTGAATAACAAATCTACATAATCCATGGTCTGCCAAATGAAAGCATTTAATATAATAAGATAAGGATCATAAGATAAATTATCAAGATATAAATATATAAAATGACATAAAAATGCCATAAAAAGTCTCCAAAGAAATTTATAAGAGTTTCATAATAATTTGTACTCCTATTTGCTGAGTACACAACCAAACTATCCAAAAGTGTCATATAAAAGTCACCAAAATAGTAATAACTACATAAAGTCTATGATAACTGATTAGGCATAAATTCTTCCTAATTGATCCCTTGATTTAGTTACTTTTAGCACCTCGAACAACGTAATTGAGTTGGATTTATCTCATAACTGTGCTACTGACTGATCCTAATGAGTACACCGAGTTTCTGGTATTTTGTAGTGATTTTGCAGGTATTTGATGTCAAGAAACGAAAGAAAGAAATCGGTAGAATCAAGAAAGAAAGAAGGAAAAGTCTCAAGGGCAAAAGCGTAATTTCTACACGGAATTCAGATGAGGTACCTAAAGAGAAGTTGAAGACATCTCATTCACGAGCACAAAGGAAGAAACGGCACCCCAATCGGAATCCCGGAACACAAGTTATGAGTAGTCAAAGATGAGCCAGAAAGTCAAATGGTCGGACCGGTTCGCCCCTACCTCGGACCGGTCCGCCTTGCCAAACTCCAGAAGACCCTGGATCGCATGAAAACCGAAGGAGGCCAAAATAAAAAGAACCGGTCCGCCCCAAAATAAAAAGAACCGATCCGCCTTGGGGGCAGACCGGTCCGCCTAAGACCCGGACCGGTTCGATCCTCGAGATCTGGAAATCTTCTCTCTTCCTAAAAAGGCTCCTACACTTTAATTATCATTCTTCTTAGATTAATCATGAATTCCTACACTTCAATTAATGTTTTCATTGAATTCAACATGTTAGGCTAGATTTACCAAGGTTGGGGTACATGAACCCAACCTGAGGTGTTAGTGTATGTGTGTAATATTAATCCGATGAATTTATTGATTGATTATGATCGTATCGCATAATGACACCATAATTATAGATCTTTATATCACGTTTTCCTCTGGGTACTCGTGATGATTTAGAGTGCAATTTGCGTATCACTATTGCGATATTGATTTACTCATCCTCAGATTAGGTATGACGCGGGCTTGAACCTCGTATACATAATGCTTGGGAGTACTAAATTCCGGGTCAGATCAATCAGATAAATTTATGATTAATATTACCACGGCACTACCCTAGGGTTGGGGGATTGTATTCCCGTCCTAGTTTTTCCCATCACTTTGTCAAAAGTTTCAAAATCAATTTTCATTCATATTTTAGGTAAATTAGTGTAGTTGAATTTTTCATAATTTCATCTTTGCATTTAGTAGTAATCATTCCCAAAATCAAATCATTTTCCTTTTATTTTTTTAGAGTCAAGGTTAGGATTCCTCCGTCTTTTCCGTCGTCACAACTTCGTTGTCCTTTTTCCCTGAGGATCGATACCCGACTTGTCGGATTATTACTTGAGCGACAGGCTTACACTTGAGCCTAGAGTGAACGCATTTCTGAGACACATTTTCAGTCGCGTCAAGTTTTTGGCGCCGTTGCCGGGGAATTAGGTAGACTTAGGATTAGATTGAGTCAATCCAAAGCTTTGACCAAAATGTCCAAAAATCCAAAAACATAAAAAAAAAAAAAAAAAAAAGATTCACCATCATCTCTCTTAAGCTTTAATGCAAAATTCTGAAACCACTCGTACACCCCATAATACTCCAACCAGTATTCACGAAAATCCACTTGTTGAGTATAATCCCGGTAGTCCCCACACTTCAAACGCCCCACATTTCTGGATCCCACCTCCCACACCGTCGCACTCTGTCTTCGATAACACTCCATTTTCCTTCTTAGGACACACTTCGAGCACACCCAGAGAGAACACCGAGTCAGTAGGTGAGGGAGAGATGTCTCAACACAGCCGTGCACCCGCCGGTGAGGAAGAGCCCCCATATCGTCCGATTAGAGAATTCTTATATCTCGAGTGCACTGTCACTCCGGGATGCATTATACTCCCGTATAATGCCGGGCAATTCCGTTTCAAAAATGGGATGATCCAGATGCTACCGCATTACCACGGTATGGATTTTAAAAAGCCATACCTCCATATTAGGGAATTTGAGGACGTGTGCGATACTCTAAATGATCAAACCTGCACACAAGAGGTAATCCGCCTCAAACTCTTCCCTTTCTCACTCAAAGATAAAGCTAAGGCCTGGCTATGGTCTTTACCTCCAAGCTCTATTCCATCCTGGAATGAGCTATAGTCGAAATTTCTCAAGAAATTCTTCCCACCACATCGAACAATCTCCATAAAGGCTCAAATTCAAGCATTCAGACAAGCTGAAAATGAGTCCTTCCATCGATGTTATGAACGTTTCAACGAGTTAGTTGCTTCATGCCCCCATCATGGATTTGATTCAGCGCAAGTCATCTCTTTTATCTATAATGGGTTGAATCTTAATTCCAAACAACTTGTTGAAACAATGGGAAGTGGTCCGTTTATCGATTTAGATGCCCAGGACGCTGAGCTTCACTTGAGGTATGTCGCCGAGACTACCCAATCCTGGGACACTTCTGATCCCAACACTCAAAATCGAAATAGACAAGCGACCACTACTCCGTCAACATCCGGTCTATTCCATGTAGATAAGAATTCTATGACGGATAGTCGATTGGAGACTCTTGAGATAGGATTTCGAGATCTGTGTGAGATATATGGAAAAGGACCAGCTGGACCCATTCCAAACCCAGTCGTAAAGGTGTGTGTTATCTGCGAGGCGGGACATTCAAATGAGGAATGCCCGATGATACCCGCCTACAAAGCAATGCTGCAAGAGCAAGTTAGTGGTGTAGGAGGTTTTAAGGGTAATTTTGGTGCCCCGCACTGGAATTCATATAACCCTTCTTGGAAAAATCATCCCGGTTTTAGCGATGGGCAACAACATGCCGCAATGAACCCTCCTTCGCATGTTGCCCCTCCTCCACCACAACACTGTCAACAAGCTCCACACATGCAAGGATATGTGCAAGCACTGCCACCTCAAGGAAATTATATTCCACCACAACGGAGAACTCTCGAGGATACCATGAATCAATTCATTGCAAACCTGATCGCAACCAATGCCAAATATGATCGTCTGATTGGCGACATAAATGCGAATCTGTCTAAAATACAATCCTCATTGAGTGTTCAAGAGAAGGGCAAATTTCCTGTCCAAGGCCAACGACCTCCCCAAGGTCAAACTAGTGTTAGCTCCACCTCCACTGAACATCAGGAGCAATGTCAAGCTGTAACCACTCTTCGTAGTGGGAGAGTTATTGATTTATCACCTCCCCCATCCGACACAATGAAAGCCAAGGAGATTTCGCTCGGCACGAAAGAGGCCGAAGATGTCCCCTTGAATGAGAGTGACCAAGAAGCTTCTAGTGGGCCAGAAGTGGTAGTGAAACCGCCTTCCGCAGCACCGTTTCCTCAAAGGTTGTTCCCTCCCACAAAGGAAACCCACATGATGACGTGTTAGAAGTGCTAAAGTAAGTGAAGCTTAATTTACCTTTCCTTGAGGCCATTAAACAAATTCCAGCATATGGCAAAGTCATCAAAGACCCGCTGACGGTTAAAAGAAAGATGAAAGTGAAGAAGAACGTATTTCTAGCACAAAATGTGAGCTCCATCCTACTAAATGAACTCCCGCAGAAGTTCAAAGATCCAGGTGCACCCACCATATCCTGCATCATTGGGGAGAATAAAATTGAAAAAGCCTTACTTGACTTGGGAGCAAGCGTAAATATACTCCCTTACTCCATTTATAGGCAACTTGACTTGGGCGACCTCAAGCCCACGAAAGTCACTCTCCAATTAGCGGATCGAACAGTGAAGATCCCACGAGGTATAGTCGAGGGCGTGATCGTTTAAGTTGACACTTTCTACTTTCCAGTGGATTTTGTCATTTGGGACACGGAGCCCTACTTCCACTCGAGTAATCATGTTCCCATCATCCTTGGGCACCCTTTCCTAGCTACGGCTAACGCAATCATCAATACTAGGAATGGGCGAATGCAACTCACATTTGGGAACATGACCTTGGATACCAACATCTTCCACATAGCCCAAAATGCAGGGGAGGAAGATAATCTTCACGGGGTGATCCTCATAGATGAGATAGTAGAGAAGTACATTGAGGAGAATTACTGTGGTGATGATTTAGAATCCCGTTTAGCGGAGAGACACGAGAGTGAGGGGACCTACATCGCCTTCGAGAGGGAGGTTGAAGAATTGAGCGAGCTACTCGATGAGAGTATGTCGGACGAGGACGTGAGAGAGATTAATTGGGTTTCAAGATTCGAGGAATTACCTCCGAGGGATATGCACATGGTTCCCTCCAGTGAAAAATTTCCAACCCTCGAGTTAAAGAAACTTCCCGCCCATATTAAATATGCATATCTAGGAGAGGATGAGACATTTCCTATTGTTATCTCCTCTAGCCTAAATGAAGGGTAGGAGGGTAAATTATTGAAAATTCTGAGGAAGCACCAAAGTGCTTTTGGTTGGTGCATAGCTGATTTGGAGGGGATAAGTCCTTTAATTTGCACTCATAAGATCCATCTCGAAGAGGATGTCAAACCTTCTAGAGAAATGCAAAGAAGACTGAATCCCAACATGAAAGAAGTTGTGAGAACAGAAATAATCAAATTATTAGATGCCGGGATCATCTACCCAATCTCGGATAGCAAGTGGGTAAGCCCTATTCAAGTCGTCTCGAAAAAGTCGGGTATGACTGTGATCAAGAATGCTAAGGGAGAGTTAGTTCCCCAACGTACCACCACTGGGTGGCGCGTTTGCATTGATTACCGGAAACTCAATGCGGGAACCAGGAAAGACCATTTCCCCTTGCCATTTATTGATCAAATGCTTGAAAGAGTAGCGGGCCACCCTTACTATTGCTACCTTGACGGTTATTCTGGGTATAACAAAATTGAGGTAGATGTACTTGACCAGGAGAAGACGACCTTCACTTTCCCTTTTGGTATGTTTGCCTACAAACGTATGCCATTTGGCTTGTGTAATGCACCCGCGACCTTTCAGAGGTGCATGTTGAGCTTATTTAGCGACATGGTCGAGAGAGGACTCGAAGTGTTCATGGACGATTTCAGCATTTTTGGCACCTCGTTCGATCATTGTCTAGACAAACTGGAAAAAGTACTTACCCGATGCGTGGAAAAGAACTTAGTGCTGAATTGGGAAAAGTGCCATTTCATGGTCACCGAGGGAATAGTTCTTGGCCACATTATTTCATCCAACGGAATAGAATTTGATAGGGCAAAGAGAGATGTCATAGCTGACCTTCCCCCACCGAAATCGCTGAAAGACGTGCGATCCTTTTTGGGTCACGCAGGGTTTTATCGAAGGTTCATTAAGGACTTTAGCGCCATCGCTAGGCCCTTAAGCAACTTACTCATGAAGGACTCCCCATTTGAGTGGACTGAAGCATGCCAAAGTTCTTTTGACAAATTAAAGAACATGCTTGTGTCCGCCCCCATCATGCAAGTTTCGGATTGGTCCTTACCATTCGAACTTATGTGTGATGCCAGTGATTACGCGATAGGGGCTGTTTTGGGACAACGTCAAGATAAGCAAGCTCATGTCATCTACTACGCCAGTCGGACTCTTACCTGACCTCAACTCAACTACTCTACCACGGAGAAGGATTTGCTAGCGGTACTCTTTGCCCTCGATAAGTTTCGGTCCTATCTCATTGGTTCTCCTATTACTGTTTTCACCGACCACGCGGCTTTGAAATATCTACTTGCGAAGAAAGACGCCAAGACGTGCCTCATAAGGTGGATCCTACTCCTATAAGAGTTCAATCTCTCCATCAAAGATAAGAAAGGAGTAGAAAACGTCGTTGCCGACCATTTATCTTGGCTTTCGTCCGACGTACCTAGTGATCCCGTACCCATAGACGAACATTTTCCGGATGAGCAGCTTTTCGCTACCTCTTCATATCCCTGGTTTGCGGACATAGTGAACTATCTTGTCACGGGAGCCGTCCCTCCCGACTGGACACCGCAAGATAAGAAGAGATTTCTTACTTGGTCGCGCATGTTCTTTTACGATGATCCATTCCTTTTTAAATACTGTGCAGACCAAATCATCCGACGATGTGTACCGGATGACGAAATCCCAAAAGTCATCCAGTTTTGTCATTCGGAAGCTTGTGGAGGTCATTTTTCGACGAGAAAGACGGCCGTTAAAATTCTGCAATGCGGCCTCTATTGGCCCACAATCTTCCGGGATGTGAACGATGCTTGCAAATCATGCAATAGGTGTCAACGGATGGGAGCCATCACTCGACGAGACATGATGCCTCTTACCCCTATACTCATCATTGAGATATTCGACTGTTGGGGTATTGACTTCATGGGTCCTTTCCCTCCATCCTTTGGTTTCCTATACATCCTCGTCGCGGTAGACTACGTTTCTAAATGGGTGGAAGCTATAGCTACCAAGACTAATGACAACAAAGTGGTGATAAAGTTCCTGCAGGAACACATACTTTCCCGCTTCGGTGCACCGAAAGCAATAATCAGCGATAATGGTACGCACTTTTGCAATAGACCATTCGAGAAGCTTATGAGAAAGTATGGTGTCGTTCACAAGGTTGGAACGACATATCACCCACAAACGAATGGACAGGCCGAGCTAGCAAATCGGGAAATCAAGAACATTCTTGAAAAGACCGTCAATCCTATCCGGAAAGATTGGTCCCTTAGATTGACTGATTCGCTATGGGCCTACCGTACCGCATATAAGAATCAACTCAGCATGTCCCCTTTCCGCTTTGTGTATGGAAAACCTTGCCATCTTTATATTGAGCTCGAACACAAGGCGTATTGGGCGATTAAGCAATTGAATTATGCCTTGGACAAGGTCGGTGAAGCCCGCAAGCTTCAATTGAATGAGTTAAAAGAACTACGCAATGATGCGTATGAGAATGCCAAAATTTCGAAAGAGAGGATGAAACTCGCTCATGATAGCATCATTCGACAAAAAGAGTTTCTCCCCGGGAAAAAAGTTCTTCTCTATAACTCTCGGCTTCACCTCTTTCCGGGCAAGTTGCGGTCACGTTGGTCTGGCCCATTCGTCGTGAAGAAGGTTTTCCCCCACGGAGCTGTTGAACTAGACGATTTAAAAGGGGGAAACACATTCAAAGTGAATGGACAACGCCTAAAGCCATATCTAGAGGCGTGTGCAGAAGAAGTCGACACCGTCTGGTTGTCGGACCCCGTTTACGGGGTTGAGTGAGCTGTTGAAGTGAGGTCGTCGCACCCCCGACGCGTATGGGGTGAGAGTCGTATGTTCCTCTCTAATTTTTCCAGCACTCCTTCCCTCCTATTTCCATGGCCCCCCGTGCTGCCCCCACCAAATACGACTCCACCGTGATCCACCTCTCCGATCATGACGAATACTGCTCCCGCCAAGAGGAGCGATGGTGCGCTCAATACTTCGGTATGGGCCGCAAACTCCATATGGAGCGCGGGTCCAATGGGAAGCTCTGCCCAACTCCGTCACCGCTCTTTTCATGGCCCGAGGTTGGTGCCGTTTCCTCAACCAACCTCACGAAGCGGTTTGGGCAATCGAAGTCCGCTCCTTCTATGGTACACTCGTACGAACGGGCTAATTCGAGACCGAAGCTTTCGTAGATGGGACGCCCATACCCTTTTCCTTGGCCCGTCTCACGGCTAAGTTAGCCGAGTTTGATGTCCCGGATGTCCAAGAATTCACTTATCCCCAAAATGTCCCCCCGGTGGACAAGGACATTATCATGGCCCGCATTGCACCGAACGTGGCTTGGGCGGGGCAAACCGTCGCCGTTGGACGACTCAACGAGAAGGCGCACCTTACATTTCAGATTGTGTGCGCCAACCTATTGCAAACGTCCAATGACTCTGCCATGCGACCCCGACAAGTTACCTTGACATATCACCTCTTCGATCCCCACACTTCCATCCATTTGGGCCGCACCTTATACGCGGACATCATTAATGCCTCCTTGGATGAGAAGGGCGTCGCCCCACTTCCCTATGCCCGATTGATCACGTCCATCCTTAAGGTTGCTGGCATAGAGGCGCCGAGCGACCTTACGCGACTCCCCGGTCCTTTCGGACAAGGGACCCGCACTAAAAGCGCCAAACAGCTAGCCGTCATCCGGGCTAGGAGGGGTGATGATGTCGATGAGGATGCTTCCTCGAGCGACAACGAGGAAGACATAGGGGCAGCTGGTGAAGACGTTGAGATGGGAGATCTCGGTCCGGATGAAGAGTCGATCGACGAGGAGGATGACCCAGATTTCGAGTGGGAGGGCACGGACCTCCCCGCGCGTATGTCGGCGCTCGAGACCAACTTCAACACCTTTCAGACCAACTACGAGCGCGACATGAACATCGTTCTCCGCTTCCAAGCGGACATCTATCGGCGCTTAGGGATCCTAATGAGCCACTACCTTCCTACTACCAGAACCCCTATGACCCCAACGCGTCCGGTTCCTCCCATCCCCCACCCCGGTGAAGCTTTATATGGTGTTGGCAATATTTCCCTTTTTTCTCCCTGTTCACAGTTGTATGTTTTCCCCTGCACATGTAACACAGTCTTGTTGTAATAAATACTGCATTTTCTCTATTTGTTTGTTTTATTTTTCCGCACTTTTTATTCGCTTTGAGGTAGATTTTAGTCCTTTTTTGCTTGAGGACAATGCAAAAGTCTAAGTTAGGGGGGGTCACAAGTGCGTATTTCTAAAACTTCACAAATTTTCCAAAATGCCCAAAAATTTCCAAAAAAAAAAAAAAAATCATAAAATTTTGAAAAACCCAAAAATATTTTTGTTCAAAATAAATAAGAATTGGAATTCAAATTTTTCAAAAATATCATTAAAAGTCGAATTGAAGTCTCAAGTTGTAAAAATTCAGCGTACACAAAGCCAAAATTGACCAAAGATGGAAATTGAGCGAAAATTGACGACTTAACGAATAAGTGTGGAGATTAACAAACCCGGTGAGATTCGAGCCTATCACTTTTTGTGAGTTTTTAAATCAATCCGAGTTAATTGTTAACTCAAAGTTCTTTTCAGCGCCTAAAAAGTTGTCAAGGATCTCAATCCTTTCATTTTGACCGGTTTTGAAAAATGTGTGTAATATTGCTTTGAAAAATGTGCCAAATTGATATCTAAACGTAAAATTCATCTCGAAACGCATACGGTAATGCAATTGGCATTTTGGGCAATGAAGTAGGCCCTCGTTTGTTACCCAAAAATATTGACCAGAAAAAGTAGCGAAAAATTACCCCTTTTGTAAACCAATTTGAGCCAAACAAATTGTCCCTTTCGTTTGATAACCCGAAAAACCCAAATAGCCGGAATTGTGAAAAATGAAAAAAAATCAGAAATTAAGTCCGAAAAGTGCATAAAAAGGGGCCAGAAATAAATAAATATGCTCAACAAAAATAAAAAGAAAAAATTGAGCAATAGCCCGGAAAAAGCACAAATGGACATCATTAATGACTTCTCCAATTCCAACTTTCCTGACAATTGTCATTTTACCCCATATACCTTAAAACCCGAAAAAGTCCTAACCGAGTCTAAATTGCGAAATTGGTTACCGCGTGGAGAGCTAATACACCAAAAGATAATAAAGGAGATTAAGTGCACGAAATAAAAGCAGTGTTCCCATTTTTAAAACCGTAATCCTTTGATGAGGTCCTTTCACCACAAAATGTCCGTCTTTCTAACCGTATGCGTGATTTTGCCTACATTACATTTACTCGTTATATCACGCATACCAAGAGAATAGCCATAATCTGAGAGATTCGTATGCGAGAGCATTCTGTGAGAAATTGAAATCAAAACGAATCTTCGGATAAGTAACGTAATGATCAATCGGTGGAAATTAGCGGCTATATTTCTGGCTACGCACACACACACCACGGTTTGAGACTTGTAAATATGACTTGATGATGACTATTTTCTGGAAAAGTTTGAATTGCACAATTTTTGCATATTTTGAATTCTCTTTGAGTCGAATTTTGTGGGTATATTCTCTGCAAACCCTCACGAGACAACACTCGTCCTACTAGGGTAACCTAGGGGTTTAACATCTTGTTGCATACGGTTAATGCAATCGCTTGCCCGCGAAAAAGGTATTTTATCCCAATAAAATGATTTTTGTTCCACGCTAGGATCCTTTTACATTTCTCAGGATGAGCAAAGTTCTAAGTTAGGGGGGTTTGATTAGGCATAAATTCTTCCTAATTTATCCCTTGATTTAGTTACTTTTAGCACCTCGAACAACGTAATTGAGTTGGATTTATCTCATAACTGTGCTACTGACTGATCCTAATGAGTACACCGAGTTTCTGGTATTTTGTAGTGATTTTGCAGGTATTTGATGTCAAGAAACGAAAGAAAGAAATTGGTAGAATCAAGAAAGAAAGAAGGAAAAATCTCAAGGGCAAAAGCGTAATTTCTACATGGAATTCGGATGAGGTACCTAAAGAGAAGTTGAAGACATCTCATTCACGAGCACAAAGGAAGAAACGACACCCCAATCGAAATCCCGTAACACAAGTTATGAGCAGTCAAAGATGAGCCAGAAAGTTAAATTGTCGGACCGGTCCCCCCTACCTCGGACCGGTCCGCCTTGCCAAACTACAGAAGACCCCGGATCGCATGCAAACCGAAGGAGGCCAAAATAAAAAGAATCGGTCTGCCCCCGGACCGGTCCGCCCCAAAATAAAAAGAACCGATCCACCTTGGGGGCAGACCGGTCCGCCTAAGACCCGGACCGGTCCGATCCTCGAGATCTGGAAATCTTCTCTCTTCCTAAAAAGGCTCCTAGTGCAGTTGACTTCCGATATTTTTGTAGGGTATTTAAGACCCGATTTATTGTTGTTATGGGTACAGAGAATTAGTAGGGTTTCCTTCTTCTTTTCCAAAAACCCTAGTTTAGCTAAGAATTGCAGTTTTAATTCGAGGATTGAAGATTGATTCAGTAATTTTGTGAGTATTGGTTTCATTCATTGTTGCACTTATTGATTGAGTAATTTTAGTGAGTAATTTGTATTTCTACATTTAATTATCATTCTTCTTAGATTAATCATGAATTCCTACACTTCAAATAATGTTTTCATTGAATTCAACATGTTAGGCTAGATTTACCAAGGTCGGGGTACATGAACCCAACCTGAGGTGTTAGTGTATGTGTGTAATATTAATCCGATGAATTTATTGATTGACTATGATCGTATCGCATAATGACACCATAATTATATATCTTTATATCACGTTTGCCTCTGGGTACTCGTGATGATTTAGAGTGCAATTTGCGTATCACTATTGCGATATTGATTTACTCATCCTCATATTAGGTATGACGCGGGCTTGAACCTCGTATACACAATGCTTGGGAGTACTAAATTCCGGGTCAGATCAATCAGATAAATTTATGATTAATATTACCACTGCACTACACTAGGGTTGGGGGATTGTATTCCCGTCCTAGTTTTTCCCATCACTTTGTCAAAAGTTTCAAAATCAATTTTCATTCATATTTTAGGTAAATTAGTGTAGTTGCATTTTTCATAATTTCATCTTTGCATTTAGTAGTAATCATTCCCAAAATCAAATCATTTTCCTTTTATTTTTTTAGAGTCAAGGTTAGGATTCCTCCGTCTTTTCCGTCGTCACAACTTCGTTGTCCTTTTTCCCTGAGGATCGATACCCGACTTGTCGGATTATTACTTGAGCGACAGGCTTACACTTGAGCCTAGAGTGAACGCATTTCTAAGACACATTTTCAATCGCGTCAATAACAAAACATGTTTAAGCAGCCCAATCACTAACAAAGAGTATCACCACCACATGTTCTTCATCCTCATTGCCCTCATCATCATCAGAGTCTCCACGATATCATCGGTGAACTTGGACTTTTGACCAGAGATCAACAATGTCTCGTCGCATGGCATCTATCTGTGAGAAAATAGATGTATAAAATATGCTGAACTCGGGAAGTATTATATTAGCAACCCCCAGCATAAATCTATGCGATATGATCATTAGGCATATGAGTGCTAGAAGAGTGTGTGGTCCAACGTCATGGACGAGAGGCATTACCACCAAGTCCTTGGTTGAGAACCAATTCCACATTATTTCTAGATGGGTTAAAGGTGTCTTATTTCGCTTCTTATTTCCACCATGGAAAGTTGTATATGTGATAATCTTACCGACGTGTTCATTCCTTTCCCTTAAAAATATGAATGTTTATAGCAAGAAGTAAACACTGAATAAGAGCTCCAAAACAAAGAGTGGGTTGATTTCCTTTTTCTTGTACTTTTCACATTTTATACCATCACATCAAACATAATCTTTCCCAGATCCATGGTAATGATGGTACCAAGCGCATTAAGAAATAAACAATTATATGAAGGGATGGTATTATGGCGCGAGTTTTGGTTGATGTTTGTAGAGATAAGAATATGAAGAAAGTTGTAAAAGTAGGTGAGGTGGGTTTGGGGTAAACTAACTTGGGGTGATTCTGTAATCTCTCAACCTATGATTGTGGTGACCACTTCATCTATACTAGGAAAATAATCTTGATAGTAGGGAAAGGTAGGGTTAAAAATATGGAGTAAACTATAAATCTCCCTAAGAGTAATCAGGTTAATGGTGATGGAAACATCACAAATGACAGAAGTATGATTGAAATCAGTCGTCATAGATATGGTGTAAAATTCTCTAACAAGATCAGGAAATACTTCTTATTTATCAATACCTTGGTTTCCAACATTCAACGAACCTTATTCCTCAAACGACCTAATTCCAGTGCATGATTGTACCGAAGATAATTCTGGTCGTTGGTGCATTTATAGTGGATAGTGAAAATTTGGAAATTCTCAAACCTTGTGAAATATTTTGGGTTAGCAAAATGGGGAGGAAATGGTTCCCTTGGAGTGGAAGAGCATATGCCAGACCTTCGCCTCTTAAAACCCTGTGCATGGTTTGAAAGGTTAAGGATCCAGAAGAAGTCCCAAGCTCAAAAACCAAAAGAAATACTCAAAACATGTGATAGGAGTAAAACACGTGGAGTTCAACTCATATAAACATCAAATAGTATACAATAAACCTTAATAGAGTCAAAGAATAACTATAAAAAGACTAAAAGAACAAAACATCCTTCAACCCAAAAATGATGTCAAAATAAATTCCAGAGATAACAAATAAAGAGAATAAGAATCTTACTAAAATGATTTCTAGAAGAGGAAACGACAGAGGAAATGTCCAAAAAACTTTGAAAGAGCTTAAATATAAAGTAGGATTGTGTAATGCCCCGATTCAGATTTATAGGTCACCCGCGGGTCAATCCAAATCGATCCGACTACAATAGTATGAAGTGATGTGAAATAGTCCTAGATAATATCTCTAGTCTTTTTATTTAATTAAGGTCCCAATATTTAGCATGCAATTCTAATTTCAAGAAATTTAACATAATCAACAAGTGTAGAACCCATTAGAGTGCACCCAGGGTTCATGTAATCAGAGCTGCTAGCATAAGAGGGTAAGAAATATTTACCCGAAAATGCTGTCAAAATCTTATCATAACAAACGAAGGGGTGTGAGCCAATGCCTATTGGGGTTCTTAACAAAATGAAAGTTAAAAACAAACGGCATAAAGAACGGATGATATGACACAGCGATAACTAATACGCACATGCAATATATATAACCATATATGCAAAAACTTTACTTTATATCAAACATTTGCTTATCCCAATTAAATTATATTAACCTCATATAGGCCCGTTCCTTTAATGTTCATAAGTGTAGGCCCCTTATTTTCAAATCAGACTTTGCTTTAAGGATGATGAAACACTTTCTTTTTGAAAAACTCTTTTTCAAATTTTATGTGCACCAATTTTAACTTAACCAAATTTTATCTTGAGTAATCATAAACATGCATCTAGTGATTAAAGCAAGTAAAGTAAGGAAAAGAATGCTCACAACTATGGATGTATGAGGAATCCATAAAGGGAAAAAATCTTGGACGACTAAGCTAGACAATCACTATGAATGTTGATTTACAAGGAACAGATACAAGTCTTACTCTACGACTCGATCCCCCATGAGACTTGACGCTCTTATGATCTTCAACCACTCCTGTCACAGTGCCCATGCAGAAAGTCCTTCTTTCACGTTGCTCATTCATAACACACACGTCCACGTATGTATCCGTGTCCACCGATATGGATTTGTTTCGTCTACGATGTTGAACACGAACTCCTTCTCTTCTTCATCGCAAAACCCAATGTTAAAGTGTAGAACAAACTCTTCTTGGTGCAACCAAAGATCATAATAGCATATAGTAATGAAAACTCGGATCTTTAAAACTCTAAGGATGTATTGGACTTTAGAAAACCTTAGAAAACATGGGCATAAACCGTACTGGTTAGTAAACAGTTTTCCAGAATGCACACCCCCAAAATTTTGATGGGAAACACACCTTAAATAATTTCCTTAAGTCGGAGGCTCATTCAAGCGACTTTGGCCTATCACTCGGACGAGATGGACATCTCACTCGAATGACTTTTCAGGTCATTTGAACGACACAGTGAATTAGAGTTCAACTAAAACTCTACTCTAATATGTCCTTATAAAAATAAAACGTAGTGTAAATGTTTTCAAACTATTTTAAAAACATTTCTTTAATAAAATAACATCCTTAAACATTTTAAAATAAATTTCGAGTCCCATTAACATTTCGCATTCATACTTGAGTGATCTCGGAATGCAACTAAATATGAAGACGAAATATGCACCATAAATTGTTATGATAAATTCTTTGAAGCTTTGCCACAACGTCTTTAATAACCTTCAATACGTCATAGTCTGTGTGGGATCATGACAATAAAAATACGTGAAAAAGCAGGGCCCCCAATTTTAAAACCTTCCTACTTCAAAAAGAGTAATTTCCTTTTATGAGATGCGAAAGCGAAAGATGGTTCAATTAAACAACAAATTTTAATTTCTTCTAAATTAAAATTAAACAAAGTGAAATATGATGGAACACACACACAATTTCATTTCACTTAAACACAAATAATTAACTCAAGTCCTAGAAAATTGCTTAAGTCATATTTCTCAATTTTACCAAATTAGGCCAAACCAAATTTTACCAAATTAAATTAAATGACTTGAATTAAATTGACATACACATTACCCAATATTTATTTAGCACCAAATTAAACGTGTAGTGATTAAATCAAATTTTATCTTTTTACCTAAGCATGCGTTCTAGATGATATAGCAAGATAAAATTAAACAATGAATCACTACGCCGTGATGTACGAGAAAAAACCCACAACGAAAAAAAATCTCGGACGACCCTAGCTTCAAATCCACTAAGTATGGTTTTACAAATACAAGACAGTAGACTTACAACACTCGACTCGATCCCTCTCAAGCCCCGACGCTCCTTCTTGTATACACCTCCGCCTAGCGAATAACCACGGATCTCCACCGCGGTCTCGGAATCCACCGATCGGACTTTATATAGACACCGCCACCCGAACAAAGATCCTTTCTCCAAGTGGGTAAATCAACGCAAACTTATTCTTCTTTGTGGGATTTAGAAGAAAACCCAAACAATCTCTTCTTCAATATTGTAGAGATAAATCAGTGCCAAAATTCAAGTAAAGTATATATATATATATATATATATATATATATATATATATATATATATATATATATATATATATATGGATGAACTTGGTTAAATAAACTTTGGGTGTGAAACTAGTGTTTAAAAGATTTTTCTTGGAAAAATATACACTTAAACAATGAACTTTTCTTTAGAAAGATAAACACTCAAAAACTCTCTCTAGGAGTTATAATAGTATGAAAAGTTAAGTTTAAAAAACTTTGTTTCCCGACTTAAGAAATTTTGTCAAAAGATAGTGGGAAAAGAAGTGGGAAAGTGGGAAAAAACTATTCAAAACTGTCAAATAACTATTCCCGCCAAAACTCGTTCGAACGAGGCTTCTAACGAAGTTCCAGTGTGAACTCGTTAGAAATCTCGTTCGAACATCAAGTTCGTTCGAACAACACTTCGAATGACATTCCAGTGGCCTCTTGAGGAACTCGTTGGAAAACTCGTTCTAACGACATTACTGTTCGAACGAAAAACTCGTTCGAACGACACTTCGAACGAACTTCCAGAAAGTCTAAAAAATTTAATTTTAGCCCAAAAACTTTATATGCTTTATTTTAAAGTTTTAATAAAATCTTTCTAAAAATAAACAAAAGTTTTAAAAACAAAGTACACCCAATATAAATTGTTCAAAGCTCCTATATATATATATTAAATTGCATTCATACCTTAGGAGTAAATGGAACATTGTTGATGACGTAGAAACGAGGCACTACAAACACGACATTTGATGAAACTTTATGAACTTGGCCGCTACGTCTTCAACTTTATTATGTCATAGGCTTGAAGGATGATTAACAACTCTATCCTATGACTGAAACGTTTTTGTCCGGAATTGAGCCAAAACTACAAAGGACTCAAATGGAAATTTATGTCCTTACAAATCTCCCCCTTTGGCTATTTCGGGACAAAAACCAACAAAAATCCTAAAGGGCCGTGAAGCTCTACTGGACTGACAAATATGTCCCACCCAAAATAAAAATACAATGCTTGACTCAAACAACCCAAGGATCAAAATCTTTGCCCGATGATGAACGTTGCCTTTAAGAAGAATTCCTGCACACTTAAGCAAACTATCAAACACATAGGGAATATCAAAATATTAAATGCAATTAAAATAATTACTTCCCTTAAATTAATTCTCCCCTTATCAACAATGATCAACCTAAGAAGATAGCTCTCTCCCCCTAAGTTAAATCTCCCAAACTAAGATATGATTACAATAGGATTAGATACCATTTCTCCCCCTATCATTCTGCCCCTTTTTGTTCAGGAATAGACAAAGGCTAAAGAATTAAAATTTAACTTTTCTTCCCCAATTAAAGCATATACACCCTCTAAAGTAAGCAAGGGATAACAAACTAAAAAATAAGAAATTATGCATATAGTGACGAGAACATTAAAGTACATAGGCAACAAAATCATAACTAATCCATACAAATGAATACCAGCTATGATGCGAAAAGAAATGATACCAAATTGACAAATAAGATTCTAAGCATGTGATATCAAACAAACTACACAACAAATAAGGTACCAATTATGAATTGAAGCATAAATGGACTAACTAAACATGGCAAAGACTTAAATAAAATATCATATATATGTATACACAATAGATACAAGCTAAGCATAAGTACACACATATAGATATAAACACCAAAATGACACAAAATAAGATAAGCTTTTCACACTCATATGGTAAAAATGTGTCATATGGAAATGAAAGTGTTGGGGAGTGAACTAGCAACAATTAAATTTAGACCCAATCACTTAAAACATGTTCACGGAGTTCTCAATTGATTGCAAACTTCATCACATTTGAATATAACCTCATGTGATAATATAAATTGAACTCAATGGATAAACATACACAATGCATACAAGCCTAGCATGTTAATGATTCTACAAACTAATAGAGTCATGACATTGAAAATGCAACTAGGATAAATGGACATTGTGCAAGCCATTGATAGACCATACAATCTCCCTCAATAAGCATATATATATATTTGAATGAATATATCAAACAAAAATAGGCCTTGGCAAATTATTTTTCTTTTTAATGCCATAATTCTATTTTTAGGCCTTTAGACCCCGTATTTCTTTTAGGTCCAAACAAACGGTGGCTTACTATTCGCAAAGGATAATGAATCCTTTTTGAGCCCTTACCCATGTATATTTATATATCATATTTTTTATTTCTCACAAATCTCACGTGCAACGGATTTTAACATGCACTAGTCCTCCTAGGTCACAAATATGTAGATGACTAGATTGGTAGGAGAACATATCCCAAAGCTCGAATATAACATGTGACGTTTAAATTTCAAAAGAGCTTGTGCATGTATGAATAGAGGCATATAAAAATAGAATCCATTTAATCAACACAAAATTCAACTACTCCATGTAAGCATGGTAAAGAACATAATAAGGATTGGCAATCTAAACCAAAAGTTTTAGCCACATGGGAGCGTAAAAGATGGGATTCAGACACAAGTATATGCCACATAAAGTGTGTCAAACTAAAATACACACAAAAAAAATCTTTTTGAGTTTTTGAAATTTTTAACCAAAAATAAAAATATATACTCAAAAGACAAACAAAAATCATTTGAATTTTTCATTAAGCTTAAATTACCAAGAGATAAAAACCCAAATGACAAACAAAAATCTTTTTGTATTTTTAATTTAATGCAAATAAAAGAAATATAATACAAAAGATAAACAAGTCATGATTTCTAGCATGAGATATGAAATATAGCAATGACTAGAAAATGACTAAGCATGCATACACCTAGAAATGATATATAATATGAAGCACAAAAAGCTAGAGTATGCAAAGAAAACTAACACATTCAACCTTTAGATTTAGCAAGTGAGGAAGCATGTGATAGTAAATGAGAATAAAAAACCCTATCTTGTAAAGCTACCAAGTAGGATCTCCTAACCTAAACTAATGAAGAATGACCATCTTGGGGTGTAGGAATCTTGATTGCCTTACGTTGGGATTTACTAGGACCTCGTTTAAGATCAAAACAAAATTTCTTAAGATGACCTTTTCGACCACAATGTGAACACTTAAAGTCACGGCGAAAAGATTTGCCTAAGGATTGATCTCTAAAGGCTTTCCTAGGTGATTCTCCTAAAACATTGGTTTTGGCTTTTTGAGTTGGTTCATTACAAGTATCGAAGCCTAAACCACAAGTGTCGTTTTTGATTTGGACCGTGCCTAAGATTTTATCTAGTTTTTCGGACCTACACTCCAAATCAAATTTGACTTTCCTAGAGTCTTTTAATTTACTTCTTAATTCTAAAATATCAGACTCTAATATAACATTTCTCTCTTCAAACTCGAGAATCTCCTTTTTCAAGGATTCCATTAAACCTCTAAGGATATCTCTCTCGTCTTCTACATATTCAAGCTTCTCTCGAAGAGTTCTCTCTCGTGTCCTAAGGTCTTCCACTAAAACACTATCATCATTGACCTTGACACTCTCTTTTAAACTCGCTTCTAACTTCAAATTTGCCCTTTTTAATTTAATAGATTCATCATAAAGTTCTTGAAAAGTATTTTGAAGTTCACTCACATCAACCTCATCATTTTCATCATTCTCTCTCTCTTGTTCACTCTCACTACCATAAAAAACAAGGGAATCATAAACAATGACCTTGGAAGTCTCATGTGTTAAGTTTCATCGATAGACGAATTATCACTATCACTCACATGACTAGACATAAAAGACACAAAGTTGGGCTTAGTGGGGGAATCGGGTCCCTCTTCCATATCACTATCACTAAGGGTTGCATTAAAAGACATTGGTTGCTTACCCCCTCTCCTTAATTTAGTGGGGCACTCAGAAGCCATATGGCCATACCCTTCACAACCAAAACACCTATTTGACTCGTCCCTATTTAAATTTTCTTTAGAAGTTTTAGGGATCCTCTCGGCTTTGTCATGCTTAGAAGTCTCAAATTTCTTAAAGTCATTTTTAAATTTATCTTTGTTAATTTTAAGAAACTTTCAAAATTTCCTAGCAAACAAGGCCATATCTTCCGAGTCACTATCACTCTCGCTCTCCACTACTTGTTTTTCCTCTTTTCAAGCTTTTAAAGCAACCCCCTTTTCAATTTTCTTTTCAGTTTTAGAGGGAAACATGTCCAGTTCATAGGTTTGTATATCACCGACAAGCTCTTCTAATTTTGTAGAGGCTAAAGTTGGTAAAGAATTTAAAACGGTCACTTTTGGAAAAAATGTATCGGGTACGGACCTTAAAATTTTCTTTACTACTCGGTTGTCGGATATTTTCTCTCCCAAGTTAAAAGATGAATTAACAATATCGGAAAGTCTAGCATAAAATTCATCAAAAGTTTTTTTTTGTTCATTTTGTTGGTTTCAAATTGAGTGGGGAGGTTTTGGAGTTTCGAAGATTTTATGACACTTGTACCTTCATCAGTGAGTTATAAAATATCCTAAGCTTCTTTAGCTATTTCACACGTCATAATGCGACGGAATTCATCCGGTGTGACCGCGCTAAACAAGGCATTTATACCACGAGAATTAAAATTTGAAAGTTTAAATTCATTATCACTCCATCTATCGACCGGTTTGGGAGCACTTTCATTATCTACTAAACTACAGATAACCAAACCCTCTCGTTGATAGATTTAAGTGCCGATTTCATACGCGCTTTCCAATACACGTAGTTAGAACCATCGAAAATAGGAAATTTTGAAAATGGGGAAAATTCCATTTTAGCCAAAAATATTTAAAGGATCTTTAACGAAATAATTTATCGTTTTGGCTCTGATACCAATTTGAAAATGTAGGGCCCCCAATTTTAAAACCTTCTTACTTTAAAAAGAGTAATTTCCTTTTATGAGATGCGAAAGCGAAGGATGGTTCAATTAAACAACAAATTTTAATTTCTTCTAAATTAAAATTAAACAAAGTGAAATATGATGGAATACACACAATTTGATTTCACTTAAACACAATTAATTACCTCTCAAGTCCTAGAATATTGCCTAAGTCATATTTCTCAATTTTACCAAATTAGGCCAAACCAAATTTTACCAAATTAAATTAAATGACTTGAATTAAATTAACATACACATTACCCAATATTTATTTAGCACCAAATTAAACGTGTAGTGATTAAACCAAATTTTATCTTTTTACCTAAGCATACGTTCTAGGTGATATAGCAAGATAAAATTAAACAATGAATCACTACGCCGCGATGTACAAGGAAAAACCCACAACGGGTAAAAACCTCGGACGACCCTAGCCTCAAATCCACTAAGTATGGTTTTACAAATTCAAGGCAGTAGACTTACAACACTCGTCTTGATCCCTCTCAAGCCCCGACGCTTCTTCTTGTATACACCTCCGCCTAGCGAATAACCACGAAACTCCACCGCGGTCTCGGAATCCATCGATCGGACTTCATATAGACACCGCCACCCGAACAAGGAGCCTTTTTCCAAGTGGGTAAATCAACACAAACTTCTTATTCTTTGTGGGATTTAGAAGAAAACCCAAACAATCTCTTCTTCAATATTGTAGAGATAAACCTGTGCCAAACTCCAAGAAAAGTATATATATATGGATGAACTTGGTTAAACAAACTTTGGGTGTGAAACAAGTGTTTAAAAGATTTTTCTTGGAAAAATATACACTTAAACAATGAACTTTTATTTAGAAAGATGAACACTCAAAAACTCTCTCTAGGAGTTGTAATAGTATGAAAAGTATAGTTCAAAAAACTTTATTTCCGCACTTAAGAAGTTTTGTCAAAAGATAGTGGGAAAAGAAGTGGGAAAGTGGGAAAAAACTGCTCAAAACTGTCAAATAACTGTTCCCGCCAAAACTCGTTAGAACGACATTTTCGTTCGAACGAGGCTTCTAACGAAGTTCTAGTGTGAACTCGTAAGAAATCTCGTTTGAACATCAAGTTCGTTCGAACGACACTTCGAATGACATTCCAGTGGCCTTTTGGGGAACTCGTTGGCAAACTTGTTCAAACGACATTACTATTCGAACGAAAAACTCGTTCGAACGACACTTCGAACGAACTTTCAAAAAGTCTAAAAAATTGAATTTTAGCCCAAAAACTTTATATACTTTATTTTAATGTTTTAATAAAATCTTTCTAAAAATAAACAACAGTTTAAAAACAAAGTACACCCAATATAAATTGTTCCAAGCTCCTATATATGTATTAAAATGCATTCATACCTTAGGAGTAAACGGAACATTGTTGATGACGTAGAAACGAGGCACTACAAACACGACATTTGATGAAGCTTTATGAACTTGGCCGCTACGTCTTCAACTTTAGTATGTCATAGGCTTGAAGGATGATCAATAACTCTATCCTATGACTGAAAAGTTTTTGTCCGAAATTGAGCCAAAACTACAAAGGACTCAATTGGAAATTTGTATCCTTACAATACAACCTAAAACTTAAACATGTTTTGTTCCTGGAATAAGTCAAGTAAACATACAATGGACTCAATAGGAAATTTTGTCCTTTTAAATCCCCCCCTTTGACTATTCTGGGATAAAATTAACAGTGAAATGCCTAAGTCGGGCCGTCAATCCATATGACGCCTAAATCCCATCCCATAAACCTAAAATAAAAAATTAGAGGACAAGACTAGTAAATGATGGTCCGACAAGCATGAACTATCTGAATGTGATGTAGTCTTGAAATATCCAATCTCTAGATCATACTTACACACATTTTTTTTTATTAAAATGGAAATTTATTAGTATTTGAGAGAAAAGCCCGCTCAAGTGGTAATACAATCAGAGAGCAACATTAGATATTCCTTATAAAAGGTAAATAAGAAGCATCTATTAGCATAGATGATTTAGCAATATTAGGAAGATCCGAACAACTAATAAATGACTTTTGACATTTTGAATATTCACCATGCTTTTTAAGAAGATTGGCCACCTTGTTAGCTTCTGGAGAACAACAAGAGATATGACATCGAAGATTGTGAATTAACTCCTAAAGATCTTTGAAATTTTTTTGATTTTCCAACGAATTGAATTTGAATTAGTCTTTAACATGAAGAGAAACTGATAGGAATGGAACTATAAAATCACCTTAGAAAAATTCTTCTCCAAACAAATCTTTAGACCATAAGAAATATCTTGAATTAGAGCATACAGAGGAACATCATGAATAATGAAGTTTGATGAAGCCCAAATTAGTCTAGCTTGATCATCTCGAATAACTGAACCTATACCATTGATCTTGTGATTACTTGACGTAGCTGCAACATTTAGTTTGACTTAATCTACCCAAGGTTTATTCCATTGAATAATATTCTTCCAAGAAGCATAGGGACTAAATAAAGAGAAAACAGTACCAATTTCCTGCTTAATTCATTGAGTTAGGTCTTTAAAAGGAGTAAGCATAGTAAGCTCAGAGATTAAAGCCACTACTCTGTGAATAATTAGACCTGATCTCATAAGATTATTTTCAAACAAAGCCTTATTTCTACTAATCCAGATTTCACACATGATTATGATTGGAGTCACTTGAAACAGCCATTTGGACAATTTAGATTTACCCGCTTGCAGCCACCAATGAATAATTGAACTGTGTGAAGAAGAACAAGAACTTTGAATCCCCATAAGCTGATGAAAAAACTTCCATACCTGCTTAGCAACTGGACCAGAGATGAATAAGTGATTAATTGATTCATTAGCCGAATGACAACATTGACACCTAGAAACCAACCTAATCCTTACTGATTGAACACGGGTATCCACTGGAACTGCATTGTTGAGAGCTCTCTAAACAAGCACTGACATCTTTGGAGGGATATAAGGGTGCCATACTGATTTAAAAGCTAGAGAAGATAAAGCTTGAGGTCTGACTTGACCATATGCAGATTTAAAAGAAAACCTTCCATTAACTGTTAGATTCCATATCAGCTCTTCGTTGATAAAATGAGAATTTGAGTCAATTAGATCCATTCCTTCTTGAATCCTTTTAAAAGCCAAAGATCCATTTTTTCAGCCCATGTTAGAGTACTTAGAATACATAAAAGAAGCCCAAAAAGTATTGCCTTTCATGAGATTCCAAGCTAATCTTAAGTTGGAAGCTTTCTTGACTGAATACTTACACACATAAAATCGACAAATATCCAGTGAAGTATGGAGGAACAAATGATATAAACCAATATGTAAAATTAAATCCAAATCATTTTTTATATGAGCAAAACATGATATTTTCTTTACGACTCGGTTATCAGGTATTTTCTCTCCAAGGTTAAATTACGCATTGATAATAGTGGACAACCTAGTGTAGAACTTATCAAACGTCTCACCCTCTAACATCTTAATCCTCTCAAACTATGTATTTAGGTTTTGCAACTTAGATGCCCTGACCATGTTATTACCCTCGTGAGTGAGTGCAAGTGTATCCCAAGCCTCTTTTGAAGTTTCACAAGTCATGATTCTATTATACTCTTTCGGTGTGACGTGTGAGGAAATTACGTGCAGAACTTTAGAGTTGTAAAGTGCAAGCCTATGTTCAGCCCCGATCCAGGGTTTTAAACTAGTGATATCATCCTCTCGTGTGACTGTGGTGACCAACCCTTTTCAACCGCTAACCAAACACGCTCATTAATAGATTTCAAAGCACTTATCATTCGCATTTTCCAATAAGCATAATTTGTGCCATAAAAAATAGGAGCACGGAAACTTTCAAAACCACCAAAATTCATGCTTAACAGTAAAAAGGGATCAACACAATACAAATATGTTTCTAGATCTGATACCAATTTGTAATCCCCTTGTTTTCAAATCAGACTTTTCTATAAGGATGATAAACACTTTTTCTTTTTTGAAAAACTCTTTTTTAAATTTTATGCGCACTAATTTTAACTTAAATTAATTTTATCTTGATTAATCGTAAACATGCATCTAGTTATTAAAGAAAGTAAAGTAAGGAAATGAATTCTCACAACGCCGGATGTACGAGGAAACCATAAAAGGAAAAAACCTCTGACGGCCCAAGCCAGACAATCACTATGAATGTGGATTTACAAGGAACAGATACAAGTCTTACTCAATGACTCGATCCCCATGAGACTTGATGCTCTTATGATATTCAACCACCCCTGTCATAGTGTCCATGCGGAAAGTCCTTCTTTCATGATGCTCGTCCATAACACACGCGTCCATGTATGTCTCGGTATCCACCGATATGGCTTTGTCTCGTCTACGATGTTGAACACGAACTCCTTCTCTTCTTTATCGCAAAACTCAATGTTCAAGTGTAAAACAAACTCTTTTTGGTGCAACCAAATATCTTAATAGCATATAGTAATGAAAACTCGAATCTTTGAAACTCTAAGGATTTATTTGGCTTTAGAAAACCTTAGAAAACATGTGCATAAAACGTATTAGTTCATAAACAGTTTTCTAGAATGCACCCCCCCGAAATTCTGATGGAAAACACACCTTAAATAATTTTCTTAAGTTGGCGGCTCGTTCAAGCGACTTTGGCCCGTCGCTCGAACGAGATGGACATCTCGCTCGAACGACTGGTCAGGTCGTTTGAATGACACGGTGAATTATAGTTCAACCAAAACTTTACTCTAATCCATCCTTGTCAGAATAAAATGATGTGTAAACATTTTCAAACTCTTTTAAAAATATTTCTTTAATAAGATAACATCCTTAAACATTTTAAAATAAATTCGGAGTCCCATTAAAATTACGCATTCATACCTGAGTGATCTTGGAATGCAATTAAACTTAAGGATGAAATATGCACCATAAATCGACATGATAAATTCCTAATCACTTTGCCGCAACGTCTTCAATAAAATTCAATACGTCATAGTCTTTGTGTGATCGTGACAATAAAAACATGACCTATGACTCAAACGTGTTTTGTTCCGCGAATAAGTTAAATAAACATACAACGGACTCAGTTGGAAATTGTGTACTTATAATAAGACATTCATTAATTACATTAACCTAACCTGGTTAATTTAAGAAAAAATGCATTATGTAACATATACTTATAAAATGATTTTTATTCCATGAAAATTACCAATTTCCTAATTATCATAACAACAAAAACAATCGATTTTATAAGAAAATTATTTGTACTGCTTAACCTTATCACCCTTAAAGTAATACATTACCGTGTAAACTTGGGTGCATGCACCTTCTTAGGGCACTTATTTAGCCATATCTTATCCTTTACTAGATACTTCCAATTTACTTTTCCATGGACTTTTTTGTATTTACATTAAATTAACTTTAGTATCCACTTTAAACCTTACTCGGGATTGTACCCATATTAATTTCCTTTCATTAATCATTTCTAGAATTCTAACCAATTCCAATTATCTTTTTCTTATCATGGAGTTAATCGTAATCCCATTTATGTTTACAGGCTTTCACCGTCCACCATAAATATCATGGCCCATGTTTTACTGGCCAGTTATTTTGGGTCTTTCACTCTGGGGATCCGATCCCTTCTTAATTATTCCCCAGTACTCCTTTGTGAAAAATCTTTCATTTTTCATTAATTTCATTTGCTTGTAGTCTAGCCTCCATTTTATCAAAACATCGCGTCTTATATTCGTACTTTATTTATAAAAAATGTGTTTTTTAATCTCTTAACATCACCTTTAATCGTATGACCTGACACGAAAGCCGAATCCGAGGTAATTACCACCTCATTATCCTTATTATACACTTGAATATGTTTTTCCATTTAATTCTTATTACTTATTTTTTTATGTATTACCAACATCTTTACTTTGCAAATTTATTTTAATTCCATGTTTAAGGACTATTTGTACCATTTAGTGTTCATTTAAACCTTAGTGCACAATTCTTTACATTTTTACTTAATATGTATTATTTTAAGGAAATATTTATTTTCTCCCACTTATGGGTTTACTTTGCACTTTGTTCATCCTTTTACTATCCTTAATTCACTTTAACAACTTAACCTTTCTAAATCCTAAGTTTGTCACTTAATCCAAACTTTTGCATTTTTACACTTTCTTACAACTTTTAAAGTCACTTTATTTAGTCTAATATTATCTTGAAATTATTAACACAATAGTTTCACTTTTGACATGTTACTAGTTATCCCAAAATTTCTTATACATAAAATTATAGTTTTAGTGACTAAGATCCTTAAACGTAACCCAACATTTATTAACATTAAATGACACCAAATTTATTGAACAATACCATTCAAGTATGGCATATTTGTAAAATAACTCACTTTGAACCCAAAAGTTTATATTTACTTAAAAGTCCACTTGAAATTTATCATTTTTAACATATTCTTCAATTTGTTAAAAATGCCAACACATACGTTCTACCTTTTGGGGAAAACCTTAAATTTATCATCATTAAGATCAAACTTTACAAAGTTACTAATTTTACCCATTACTTTTACTTTCTATTCATAAAATGCCCAATTATCCACACTCAAAGTGCGAACCCTTACTCATTTTTACCAACTTTCATTTTTTTTGGAACATTAAACCATGTTTCCTTAATCATCCCTAACATAAAATAATATCATTTTATTCCAAATGATTTTTGAAATTATGAAAGTCATTATCTCATATAAAAACCCATTTAAAATACATATTGTTAGAGAAGCCCTTTTTACATATTTCTCTTAAATATTCATGTGAAAACATGTATTTTTTAACTCAAATTTCTTCAAGTAAAACCCAATACATTTCTCACCTAAAAATAACCATTTAACATCATTTAAAAATATTTTTATTCCATAAAAATGTTCAATATATATTATGAAATTAAAGAACTTTTATAACTCATCCTTAAACCCATATTAACATATGGAATCCTATCATATTCAACTAAAATGGAAGCATGCTTGAATCCAACACATAAATATACCCATATAGATATGTAATAATCATGATTTAAACTTGAATATAATAGAAAATAAAAGAAGATAAGTTTGCCCACTTAAAATGAACTCCATTAATGGTGGAAATGTCATTGGAGAGGTTAACCCCGACCCACCCCCTCCTAAGGTGGCCTAAAGGGGGTTACCAAGATTCCTCTAGCTTCCTTTGAAAACCCAACACCAAAGCTTCCTTTGAAAACCCAACCCCTCCTAAGGTGACCTGACCAGTGGTAGGGTAAGGCTCTTTCCATTTTCAGTCTTGGTTTTTTCACCTTTTGAACTTGTATTGATTTATGACTGCTTGGAGATTTTCAGGTGACCTTTTATCCATGGGGTAAAGCCATTCAGGATGTGGGGACGACCGGGGTGAACACGCAGATAAGGCGTTTGTTGGCGCATGAGTTTGGCCATTCCTGGTATCTAGGGGAGAGGGTGGTTCTCCAGATTGCTGAGGAGGAGGTGGTGGTGCCACCTGCGCACCCTCCTACGTCTATGAGAAGGGAGCGATTATTGTCGGAGGATGCGAGGATCACGGTGATGATCGGCGAGTCCTACTTGTTGTACACTGATTAGGCTGCGCCGTATGACTTTATGGACTTTGTGATGAGCTGGTTGATGGCGCCCAGCATATATGATGCCTTTCCTTTCCCTCCTGCGAGTTCGAGTTGGGCAGTGGGATCTTCCCATAGTGGCGGCGGTCCGACGACATCTGCGGCGACTGCGACCTCGGAGGTTCCTTTTTTGTGATTACACACTCCTTCATACAACATTCGATGGGCTGATGGAGGGATGGTGCCTATGCTGCATCGTCCTCATGCAATGGATCCGGAGGAGTAGGGTATGACAGAGGAGGTCCTTTGACCTGTGGTATACATCTTTTTCTTCTCTTTCTTTCTGTTTTGGTCATCTCTGCTTTGATACTGATTTTTCCTTTTCCTTGCAACAAGTTCGAGTGTCGACCACTTGACTAAGAGACATCAGAGGCTGGATATCCTCAGTGACTGCCCATATTCGGGATGCAGTTCTTGTTCCTTCTTGCTTGGTGCCATCTGCTTCGTCCGGAGAGGACTCTAGCTTGGGTAGTAGCGGTGCATCATCTCACCGTAGGGGAAAGAGAGCACGTTGCAGGGGTGGAAGCTCTTAGTGTGTGTGAGAGAGAGAGAGAGAGTGAGAGAGAGAGAGAGAGAGAATGTGGGTTCGAGTTGAGTCCCGTTATTTTTTATTTTTCTTTTTATTTCCTGGAAAAATGATGTAACACAGAAAATAGATAGATGCAAATGCAATGGAGTTTTTTGATTATCTTTTATTAATGATGAATGAATGCATGCACATGCCCTTTTTACTTTGCTGCTGAGATCGTAAAAAGGAGTATTTTTGGATTTTTTTTAAAGGAAAGTTTTTTAATTAAAAGGGGAAATTATATAAAGAGGAAAAAGGATTTTGAAATTCTGTTGAGAATATCAATTTATTTTTATTGAGTTTTCTATTTTGACAAAAGAGGAAAAGGGGAAATTTTTAAAAATGGGGGGTTGCCGATCGGCAAGCACCCGTCCTGCTTATCGGCAGTTCAGTCTAGTCCCTTCACTTCAAAGCTTTTATTGGTACCCTCTTCAGCCTTTGGTACTTTGTGGGGTATGATTCCCTTCAATTTCTGCAGGAATTATGTCTCTTGTGAGGGTTCTCAAGTATAAAAAGGGGGTAAAGGTTGAGTGTTTTCATCACACCTTTGCATTCTTACTTCCCTGCCCACTATCTCTTAGCCTTGCAAGATGGCTCTCCCTGGTAACATTGAGTTTGCTAACTACCTCAAAGCCTTGGAAGTAATGTGCTCTTATAATGTCGACTATGATGCTTTCAACATGCGTCGAGTCTCCTTGTGGCGCAATTGGCCTATTGAGTGGAACATGCTGATGGCGGCGGTACAATTCTGGTACCCCGAAGACCATGTATTCCACTTTGGGTTGGATGAAGTTTGTCCTACCTTCGAGGAATTTTCTGCCATGCTGGGTATAAATCCCAGTGTTGCTGCAGCTTTGCCTGAATTTTCCCATTCTCCCAGGGATTTGTTGGCCGAGCTTCTTCATATTTTGCCTTCGACAGCCAGATCACTGATTGCTGGAGGAATGATCACCCTCCTGGCAGTGTTACAGTCTGTGTATTTGCGGGAAGTAGGTGATGCTTGCTATGATGGAGCCGTTGCTATAGGCCTGGTTTCAAAAGTGCTATTGGTGACTGGGGAACTGCTGGTGGACTTGCAATTGCAGCTATTACTTTGTGGATATCATACCGTCGCAATCCTGGGGTGGTGATACTGGCCGAGACCCTTAATGGCCTGGACGCCTGGCGAGAATGTCGTACTGACTTTTTGAGGGGTAGCCCAGTGATGCTGGTCATATGGTTGTCTGAAAGACTTCGCTTGGCGACTCCTCCATAATATCCTTTATCGGTCGTACCCAACTTCTTTTCGCGTTACTTCATCAGCGTTGGCCTGTATGTCGAGAGCTGGGAGAATTGTCTTGTGGAGCATGGGGCTCGGAGTCTGCTCTGGTCAGTGCCTTGGTGGGGACAGTTGTTGCCTGTTCTGGAGCTAGGGGAATACTCGTATGTGCGGCTGGTTAGTCTCAGGCAAACCTCTTTTTATTTCCCTTGGCGGCTTCTACGCCAATTTAGCTGGGCACATGTCGTGACACCTCGGACCTCAAATTTATTTCCGGTAGAAGATTTGACTGAGCGCCTGCGTCTGTTTCTTAGCTCCTTATGGGAAAATCGGCGTCCGTCGAACCGTCCCTCTCAGTCTGTCGAGAGAGTTTGCATTGTCCCTAAAGATTATATGAAGTGGTTGTGGAGGAAAGTAGTCAGCAAGATGTTGGCAGTGGAGACTAGACAAAGGTGGTTTGTTTAATTTAACACCATGGAAGGGGGCGTCGTGGTCTTTTCGAAGATGGTTCGGGCTCATCGATCCATGGAGTGTTTACGGCATTCTATTCAGGCAGGGGAAGTTTGGGGGCCCCAGGATGTAGATGATGAGGGTGAAGGATCCTCTGGTAGCTATGGGTAGGACTCTTGGAGAGTTTATTTATGTAATAGGGAATAGGTGTGAGGATTTTATTTGGCTTTTTATGACAGTAGGGGGAAGGGAGTTATTTGTTCCTTTTCTTATGTAATCCGTGATGTAATTTCTTATTAATGAAATAAGCAAGTTTATGATCATCCAGCTGTGCCTTTCGATAAATTTTGTAATTTTGAATTATCTATACCGATCGCTAAGGCATACATAATCCTTTTGTTCAAGTTTTTATTAGAATGAACTGCCGTTCTTGGAGATAAGAAAAGAATAGTATTTTGTGAAAAAGAAAGGGTCGTGCTCCTGTAAGATGTATGAGCTGCCTACGTACCTCTGGCATTTTTGAATTTTTTTTATTTTTCTTGAAAAATGGTTTTTTTGCAGAGGATTAGGCCCACGTAGTTCTGGGTAGAGGGAAATGAAGAGATTTTTTTTTAGAATAGAAGGGAGATGAGAAAAGTCATTGTGCGCCGAGATTTCGGACTAGGGGTAGAATTTCTTGAGACGATCCAGGTAGACTGGACGATCCATCTCTTCCCCATCTAGGTCAGCGAGCATGGCGGCACCGCCAGATAAGATTTTCTTGACAATGTAGGGGCCACTCCAATTGGGCTTGAATTTCCCTCTGGGGTCCCAGATGGGTTCTATTATCTCCTTGAGGGCTAAATCCCCTTCCCGGACACCGCGGTCCTTGACTCTCTTATTAAATGATCGCGCTATTAGGCGATAGTACCCCTATATGTGGTAAAGATCTTTCAACCTACTTTTATCTAGGAGGGCCGCTCGTCGAGACGGCTTTGGCACCAGTCTTCTTCATTAACTTTTCTTTCGAGCATGACGCGTAGCGAGGGTACTTCCAGCTCCAAAGGTAGGACCGCTTCCATGTCGTAGACCAGAGAGTAAGGGGTAATCCCATTAGAGGTTCGGATTGAGGTTTGATAGCCCCAGAGGGCGTACGGGATCCGGTCGGCCCAATCCCTACAGCTTCTGGTCATCTTGCTGATGATGGCTTTTAGGTTCTTGTTGGCGGCTTCAACTGCACCATTGGTCTGAGGTCGGTAGGGAGAAGATTTGTGTCTCTGAATCCCGTACTCGTTGACTACTTCTGTGACTTTTGCTTTGAAATGCAACCTGTTATCTGACACTAACTCGTGCGGGACCCCATACGGCAGATGATATTTTTCTTGAGGAATTTGGCCACTTTCTTAACATTCAATACTGTATATGACTCAGCTTCGACCCATTTAGTGAAGTAATCAACGGCAATCAGGATGAACTCATGTCCGTTTAAAGCCTTTGGTGTAACCTTCCCTATGATGTCGACACTCCAGGCGGAGAACGACCAGGGAGAGGTCATGTTGTATAATTCCCGCGGAGGCAGGTGTTGAAGATTGGAGAACTGTTAGCATTTGAGGCACCTCCGGACATAGGTAGTGCAATCTTGGGCCATGGTGGTCTAGTAGTAACCCTGTCGGATGATTTTCTTAGCAAGCATGTGACCGTTCATGTGGGGCCCGCATTCCCCGCTTTGGATCTTCTGCATTATCTTCTCAATCTCATCCTCTGCGATACAGTGTAGATGAGTCCCATCAAAGTTCCTCTTGAGTAGAGCTTTATGACAGATGATGTAGTGGGCCGTCAGTCTTCGGAGGGTTGCTCGGTCTTTCTTATTAGAACCATTGGGATACCTACCATGTTTGATGAGGCACCAGATATCATAGTACCAGCAATCGGCTAGTTTGGGATCTTCGGTGGAGACAAGCTTAATATGGTAGCAGTGGGATGGTTTGTCTTGCTTTTGAACTAGGAAGGGGGTCATTGTTATTCCTTCGGGCATGTCGACTATGGAGGCCAAGGTAGCAAGAGCATCGGCTAGGTTATTCTTTGCTCATGGTAGGTAATGGAAGGTGATATCTCAGAATCGGGAGGCTAACTCTTCTAAGTGGGCATGGAAGGGTTGGATCTTTTCCTCCTTGACTTTCAACTTTCTGAGCACTTGACCGATGATGAGGGAAGAATCCCCGTAGACATCAAGGTATTGAATACCTTTCTTGAGAGCAACTTTGAGGCCCACTATGCATGCCTCGTATTCTGCCATGTTGTTGGTGCAAGGGAAATCCAATTTGATAGCGATAGCAGTGTGGGAGTCATCTGGGGCGATCAGAAGTATCCCAACGCCATATCCCTTTTTATTGGCAGCGCCGTCAAAGAACATTTTCCATCGAAGGTGGTCTTGAGCGGTTTAGAGGATATTTTCATCTGGGAATTCGGAGATCCAGACATCTGCTTCTTCTACGGGGTAATCAGCGAGGTAGTCAGATATGGCTCTTCCTTTAATGGCTTTCTGCGTGACGTACACGATATCGAACTCGGTTAGGAGCATCAACCATCGGGCCATTCGGCTGGATAAGGCGGGTTTCTCAAGCAGGTATTTGATGGGATCCATTCGGGATACAAGTTTGATGGGGAAGGCGAGCATGTAGTGTCGCAACTTTTGGGTGACCCAGATAAGTGAGGCACATGCCTTTTCCAAAGATGACCTCGTACCCACCCAGTTTGCGACTGGCATAATAGATGGATCTTTCTTTGCGGGAGTCTTCAAGGTATTGGGCTAGCAAAGCCCTAGTTGCAGTGTCGGTTATGGTTAGGTATAGGAGAAAAGGGAGACCAGGCTATGGTGGCATGAGCACTGGAGGTTGGGTCAGATATTGTTTGATTCGATCAAAAGCTTCTTGGCAGGCCTCATTCCAAACCTTGGTTGAATCCTTTCGGAGGAGCTTGAAGATCGGTTCAAAGATGGAGGTTAGTTGGCTGATGACCCGGCTGATATATTGTAATTTCCCAAGAAAACCTCGGACTTCTTTCTCTGTTTGGGGTGATGGCATCTCAAGTATGGCCTTCAGCTTTGCAGGATCTGCTTTTATCCCATTCTCACTGACCATGAATCCCAAGAGTTTTCCTTTTATAATGCCGAAGACATATTTCTGTGGATTGAGTCTTATCTGATACCGCCGCAGTCATTCGAAGAACTTTCGGAGAGCGGGAATATGATCTTCTCTAGTTTTGGACTTGATAATCATATCATCCACATAAACCTCGACTTTTTTATGAATCAGATCGTGTAGGATGGTTGTGGCAGCCCTTTGGTAGGTAGCCCCAGCATTCTTGAGACCAAATGGCATGACGGTGTAGCAAAAGGTTCCCCATGGGGTGATGAATGCGGTTTTTTCTTGGTGATCTGGGTGCATCTTGATTTGGTTGTATCCGACAAACCCATCGACGAATGACTTGAGAGCATCACTGCCTGTGTTATCCACGATCATGTCGATATTGGGTAGCGAATAATCATCCTTTGGGGAAGCTTTGTTTAAATCTCGGTAGTCCACACACATTCGAACCTTCCCTCCTGATTTTGGCATAGGTACTATGTTGGCTAGCCATGTGGGATATTGGATCACACGAATGAAGCCCACGTTCAACTGTTTGACCATCTCCTCTTTGACCTTGAGCGACCATTCAGTGCGGAGTTTTCTCAATTTTTTTTTGATCGACTTGTAATTTGGGAGAGTGGGGATCTCGTGCTGAGCTATTTCAGGATCAATGCTGGGCATATCATCATAGGACCATGCGAAGACATCCACGAATTCCTTTAGAAATTTTTCGAGTTGTGCGCGCTCATGCTCGTCAAGGGTGGCCCTTATCCTAATCTCGCGCAGTTGGCTACTAGAACGAGATTAATAACAACAGTCTCTTCTTCATTAACTTGAACGCGGTTATGTTGTTTATTGTTAACCTTATATAGATCAGTTAAGAATTGTTCATTTGCAAAATCATCATCATCAAAAGTTTGATTAGAATCCAAGCAGTTAATGTAAGATACTCAAAATCTTTATTTATTTCATTGATAGGAAAAATAGCATTGAGAACCTCGCCAAAAGAGGTCTTGATTACATTTGAACAAGGATAGACAATAAAAGAGGAAATAGGGTAAACATTGGGGTTAGGGTGGATTTCAAGAGGTAGAACTGGTGCAGCATTGCAGTTGAGGAGGGGTGTATCAGCAGCTTTAATTAGATGGGATGGATCCATTGATGTAGTGCTTGAATGAACCATGTAGAGTGCCAACCCCAGTGTCTGTAAGTTGAAGGAATCTTCAGAATCACTTTCCTTCGTCTCTTCGATATCTTTGATGACCGATTGTACTCAGTGTTGGAAACTTTCAGCCCATCGGTACCTATCTTGGAAAAAGATCTCCATTCTAGGCTTCATCTTCTTGTCTGTGGGGTCATACCATGGTTCTAAAAAATCGCAAAAGGGGAAGTCTTCGCCTTCTTTGATGAATCGTCCATTCAAGGAGTCTCCTGGGATAGTTGGGATGCAGTCTAATCTTCTCTTTGGTCTAGACTGGTGGATCATTCTAAGCTCTTGTTCTGATGGTTGATACCCCAAGACACAAGGAGGAAAAACTTTCTTCAGTTCGATGGTCTCAAGTATCCCTTGTAGCCTTTGCCCTAACCCCAGTCCGAGCATAAAGTGCATGTTTCAGAACATATGAATCACATTGACACTGCCATGAGGGTCATATTCTGGACAAACCCTTTCTTTGAAACCGTCCCCCGCCGGGAGTAGGAGTGGCTCAGCTCGAAATCTTGATATGAGCATATCATTTAACCCGTGTTGTATATCAAGGATTGGATTGCGGGTGCTTGCACCTTCGACATTTTCTTCGTTTCCTAAAATGGTGATGACTCGCCCATCGGCGAAGAACTTCAATTTCTGATAGAGTGAGGAAGACACACCATTGATATTGTGGAGCCAGTATCGTCCGAGCAACAGGTTGAAGCAAGCTGGTATGTCTATGACTTGGAATTCAACGACAGGGTTTATAGGTCCAACCCATATTACAAGTTTTATGGATCCCATCACCTCCCGACGGATATTATCGTAGGCACGTACAACGGCGGAGGTTGGAGTGAGGTCGCTTTCTTTCAAGCCTTAACACTTGAAGGCTCTTAGTGGGCAGACATTCAAGGCGGATCCATTATCGACAAGAGAGAGTGGCACGACCTTCCCCATAACTTCGACGGATATGTTGAGTGCATGATTGTGATTTGGCCCAATTCTGGGGATTTCTTCTTCAGAAAATGACAGCATTCGGGTAGAGGTCACGGATCCGACCAGATTTACCACTTCTTTTGGTGTGGTAGAAGGAGGAACTGCGGGTCCAGTGAGCAGCTTGATTAAAGCCTTTCTGTGCAACTTGTAAGACATGAAAAGCCCCCATAGAGTGATGTTAGCTTGAGTTTTCTTCAGTTGATCAAGGATCTTACTCTCCTCGATGGTCATCTCTGGCATAGGAAGGTTTTTAACGCCCTTCCCTTTGTCATTTGCTGGTAGTGAGCTTGGAACCTGGTAATGTCTCCCTGATCTGGTCATGTGATTTACTGTAGAAGGGAAGAACATAAATCCCATTTCCTCGTCAATCTCAGGTTGTTCTGTCACCCTATTTATTTCTCCGAGGAGTTCTTCAAATGATATCATCCCATATATGTCGGCTACTGGGCCAGTTCTTCTTGAAGCTTATTCTTCACTCGAATCTTCGAATTCTTCCCCCCATCCGGTGGCAACAATTCTGTCTTTCCATATAAAGTAGATGCATTCCCCAACTTCAACGGCTTCTTCATACAGGTCTTCCCATTCTGTGGGGATATGTATAGTTGAAGGGGCCAAGCGCCCTTATAGCTTCAAAATGTCAAGTAACCCGGTGATACTACAAATGTTGTTGGTTTGCCCGAATAATTCTGCCATAATCTAGACAACATCATCTAGGCTGACTTCATCGGTTGGTACCACCCACTTGTCTGAATCTCGAGACGATTTTCGTGCTTCCAAGAATAGTGTACTGAACCTTTGGAAATAGATGACCATCTGTGAGGGCAATTTCAACCCGAACTCTAGGAGTTGGTTTAACACCTCTGACAATTCTATATTTCCATTTTCAAAATGGGTACGGACAGCGATGCATGCTCTGGTAAGGAGTGACAATGCCTGATCAGCGAGGCTAGTAGGGTGTAAGAGGAACTATGGGCAAATTTGAAGAGGTTTAGGAGAGTATATGGGTGTGATTTGAGTTGAGGGATCAAAATCTGAGTTTTCTTCTAAGAAGATGGCATTGGTATGATTTGGGAGTGGATTGTGAGTAGTGTTTGTCTTGGGCTTGGCTGGTGGGGCGATGGTACCCCGGTTAATGAGATCTTGGATTATGTTTTGGAGGTGAAAGCATTGGTCGGTGTTATGGCCAACAGTTTGGTGAAAGGCGCAATGATCATCGGCCTTGAAGTTTCTTGGGAGTGGATTTGGCAATGGACGGGGATCCAAGGGTTTGATGAGGTTTCGTCTTAACAAGGCTTGGTAAACTTTAGAGAGAGGAGCATGGAGCTCAGTGTGTTCCCTTCGGATAGGGGAAGGGCGATTTTCTGGTGCCCATGATGTGGTTGGTTGAGATATATTGTTGATGGTTGAGACTGTAGCACCAGTAAGCTTGTCATACTTTTTAGGGGTGAACTGTCCGAACACCTTCTTCGGTTCAACCTCTTTTTTAACAAGGCTTTCCTAGATTTCTACTCCTGCCTCCCTGAGAGCTCAGAAGTGGGGATAGTATTGTCCTCCCATCGTCGCTCGGGCATGGGGCAAGAAGTTCTTTTTCACTATGTTGACATGTTCTTCCTCAGATGGCCGATTAGTCATGGTAGCTACTTATTCCCTCCACCGGGTTACGAAGTTACTGACTGATTCCCCAGGGTTCTATTTGAGCAGCTCTAAATCACGATGGATGACCTCAAGCTCTTTGTTGTATTTGTAATGCGACATGAATTCTCGGGATACATCCTCCCAACTACGTATTTTAGATTCCTCGAGAGACAAAAACCATCGGAGGACACTATCCTTCAAAGTTTACTGAAATAATTGGGCCATCACTTCTTCAGAAGCCCCAAGTAGAGTCATGGAACGATGATAACTGCGAAGATGAACAATCAGGGGTCCACTCCCTCCAAACTTCTCGATATTTGGCATCTTGAACTTCTCGGGTAACCTCGCTTTAGGATAAGGGGACATATGGGTGTAGTCCATGTAATTCCCAGAGATTATGACTTGGTCGAACTTCTTGGTGAGCATCTTGATATCCTCTTTGACTTTATTCAACTCCTCCTCTTTTGGATCAATGACCATAGGCAGGTTAGCCATAAGCTGGGCAATGTTTGGCATCAGAAGATGGACAGGCGGCGGCCCATTGACAGGAGGGGCACGTGGAGTGTGCTGATATTCTTTGGGAACCCAGATAGGCTCGGGTGGACCCGTAGCATGAGGGAATAGGACCTCGAGCTCTTGAAGAATAGGAAACTGGTTTCGTTGCATCTCTCGAACTTCAATTTGGAGGTTGTCAATCTTGGACACGAGCTGAGCTAGGACTGCCGTCAGATCCGGCTGTATGACTGGTACTTGATATGTATTCTCCATGGAAAGTGGATGGATTCGGGACTCGAAAGAAGTAGTAGAGGAACGGATGAAACTCAGAGATGATTTGACTGAAGATCGAAGCCAATATGGAGCTAGGCCAAGGGCTTGCGATTGACCTGAGAAGGCGTAGAATGGAATTTATTTTTGAGAAAAAGGGAAGAAACTATTTTTGGATTTTTGATAAAGAAGGGAGAAATGTTTTTGGATTTTTGTAAAGAAGGGAGAAATGTTTTTGGAGACGGAACTCAGCATGATTATTATGATTATTATGTTCGCACTTGTATTTAATTCTCCTAAATGCAATGCCGGACGGGACCCGGGCCTGGAAAAGTGGGATTTTTAATATATTCAAAGCTACGGTTGGACTTGTAACCAGGCTCACGGATAGGGTCCCATTTTAAAAATGCACAAAAATTGGGCGGCAGGCCGACCCGGAATTTCGGCAGAGTTTCGGGTCGAAATCGGCAATCTAAAGTGCATGTCCTAGGTTTGACACCTATATGAGGGTATGCAGTTGGTTGGGTGAATCGACATGGGTTCTACCCTTTGGCGTAACTTCCATGATATACGTCTTGCTCTTATGGGAAATCGGTACGTGTGGACAAGCCATTTTATATACCTGAGTGTACGTGAATTGCCTCACTATATACCTCGTGGGGACAGTACGTGTGAGAGAGAATTCAATATACTCGACGTACGTGAATGAATTCCCTGCGATATACCTCCCGTCATGACTTCGGTTAAGCGGTACGATGCGGGGGAACCGTTCGTATACGTCGAAGGTACTTGGCCAATGGAAGGTGAGAGTCATATTGCTTAGGATAACTGCGACTTTCCGGACCAACGCCCATCACGAAGTGACCCTCCAGTTACTGGGTAAAATTTGGTCAATAACAATGCTTTTTGATGATGTCGTGTGAATCATGCATGATTCTCTTATTAGTATCTTATGATGAGAATGCCTTTCTTGATTATGCCAAACAGGGAGCAAAGTACAAGTACCAATGGTACACCAAGTATGAATGGGTGATGCATGCAACATGTGGATATATGTGATCCTAGGTGCACGTGGTGTGAAGTGTACATGGAGAATTTTCTACAAGTGTGTGAACAGAAGCTTAAGCATGGGATACACATGGAAAAAGGGAACATGCAGATATAGGGGAAATATAAACAAATATAGCATCCATGCAAATAGAGTCAAGCCCTCAAAATATACATATATTCCCCAGCAGAGTCGCCACTGTGGCCATCCCCATCCTCGCCTGCAGGCGGGCGCGCGAGGGAAAGGATCCTTGGGTCCTGCGCATCCCTCTCGGGAGAGCTTCGGTCGACGTCATTTGAGATGACGTCTAAAAATATAGAGAGATTCAGAGTCACCAGTCTATTTAACTCAAAATAGACAAAAGAAAAAGGGGAAGCCATCCCGAAGGATGGCATCCAAAGACATACTGGTGCATACGAAACCAAAATGATTCGAGAAGGGTTCGGAGGCTAAGTTACGAAATGGGAAGGTGTTAGGCACCCATTCCGCCCTTTCGGTCTCTCATGGATATTTGTTATTTTCCTTTATTTTTCCCCGTGATATGTGTGCATGTGTATATATATAGTGGAGATAGGAATCCTCGACTTGTATCATGGAAGAGATAAAGCGAGTCATCCGTAGGAAGGAATACAAATAATATTAGGAAAAAAAGGTTTATGCGATTACCCCTACGTTGATCGTTATAATGGAACGATAACGCATATGGAGTAATACGTCACTAAGACCAAGTATATAGAATATAAGAAGATTGGATTTAGAGAAGATAGAAAATAAGAGAAAATAAGAGAAAAAGGACTCGAGTCTCGGTTTTTACCCCAAGACGCCTACGTAGCCTATAAAGGCATCAAAGTCCACGTAGTTCGCATACAAAATGAGGGGTGGGATTTATCCCATAATTCCAAATGGGGGATCTCTTATTTGTGAGTGTGTAGAAAAAGTGTTTTAGTTGTGAGAAAAGTGTGAGAAAAGTATGAGAATCCTATTTCGAATTTATGAGCAAACCCTATTTCTCTTGTTTTTTGGGTTTTATTTATATGAAAGTAGGATATATGCAATAATACTAAATAAAAAGTATATTAGGATGTGTGAGATGAGATAATAAAAGTGCTAAGTAATAAAAACAAGTTATTGCAAATTTAAGAGAATTTGGAAAGAAGGTTGAGAAAATTGGACCTTCTTGAAGATCTTGAGCTTGATCTTGAATGTTGGAGAGAAGCCCTTGCACTTGGATGATGATGGAGAGTGGATAATTCACCAAGTTTGATGAAAAGGGTGATGAAAAGTGGAAGTTAAGAAGGGATTTGGATGTTGAAATCACGCTGCCTTCGAGAGAGGTTTTTGGGATTCGTTGAGAGCCATTTGTATTAGATCTGGGTTCCCCCTGAAAATGAGGTGAAGGACTCCTTTTATAGGCCCAGGTCATTGCCGATCGGCATAGACCTGGTCCCGCCTATCAGATAGGCAGGGTCTGGAACCTGCCGTTTGGTAGTGTGTTTCAGGCCTTTTTAAAAAATTAGCTGCCGAGGGCAAACCGTTGGTCAGAATTGCGCACGGGGTAAACCGTTGGAAAGATGATTCAGAGACCTTTGAAAGTACTTTGGATCGCTCCCGGGGTTTGAGAGTTGACTTTGGGTAAAATATGGCTCGGAAGCGTTTGTCGGTCCATTGGACTAGGAATCGTTCGGACGCAAACAGATCGTTCGTCCGCATGGTAAGTCCAAATTGCGCACGGGATGGACCGTTGGAAAGGTTAGGGAGTTTGACCTAGTTTGGGGAGTTAACATTGGTCAACCGGGCCCTGGAAGCATTTGGTGACCTCTTGGAGTCAAACGGGTCGTTCGTCCGCATGGTAAGTCGGAATCGCGCACAGAGCGAACAATTGGAAAGGGGTTTCAATGACCTTCGAAGATTCATTCAGTCTCGATCTAGCTGAAGAGTTGACTTAGGTCAAAATAGAGCCCGAGAGCGCCCGGTGTCCTCAGGATCAAGTTTTGGACGCAAACGGATCATTCGTTCGCATGGTAAGTTAAAATCGCGCACGAGACGGACCATTGGAAAGGGAATTTAGTGCCCTTTGAAGATTCATTCAGTCTCAGTTGAGCTGAAGAGTTTGACTTTTTGGTCAAATGGAGCCTGGGAGTGCCTGATGGCTTCTAGGTCTGTACTCGGGACATGACCTGGGTTTATAGTGATGAAGGGAGGTGCTAGGGACCTTAGGAGAGTTAGGGGGTAACAGAATGGGGTGTCTACATAATCCACACATCATAAAAATCCCACTTCAAGAAACCCTCTTCTAACTTCACCAACACCTTCTACAACACCGAATAAACTCTTAATAGATAAAGGGGATGATTTGAGGTGTAACATGGGTAAAAAGTGGGTGAAAATATGGTGAGACAAGCTTTGGTAGTGGAGTATTTATGAGAGGAATCATGGATGATTTACATCTGTAAAGCATAAATGGAGAAGATGATCTCACTTTATCTTTCTCTCTCTCCCTCATATAATCCCCACTTAACCGATTTTAATTAATTAGCTAAACTCCCCAACAATTATTGAAGGGTTCTTAATGCCAAATGTGGTTAAAATATAACTTATTTTTATTGATCTTCCCTTTACACTCAACAAGACAACCAATCCAAGGGTCCCAATTTTGACATCACAAAAGGAAAACTAAGATGCTGATTTTGCTTATCGAATCGATCCGATATTCATTTTTTATTGATCCACGTGCCTTCAAATCGATCCATCCAGGCTTAGGATCAATTCGAAAACCTAACATTGCTTTTTTCCTTCGAATTTCAATCCTTTAAAAAACTTTACATTAGGGACCTTGAACCTTGATATGATGCACATTCAAACCCTGAATTCAATTACGTTAAATTGTTACGAATATGTGCATAATTCCGTTCATCGCTGACTCCATAAATTCACTAAAAGACCCTTGATAACTAACTTAAAAAGGCGCGGGTATTACATTCTTCCCGCCTTAGTAAATTTCATCCCCAAAAATCACTATTCTCTTTAACATAGGAAAATTTAATCATCTTCACCTCATCTCCAAGTTCATACTTAGGCTACACAAATTTCAATCATCAGAATGCCTATTCGAACACTATAACCTTCGCATTACTTTGACTTCTCGAGTCTTATAAACATGTTAACCTCCACATAAATTTACACCAATGCTTCAACCCCTTTAGTCTCACGAACTATCTTACCTCTTGTGCGATCCTCAAACTCCCACTAGGTATCGCAACCAATACATTACGTGCTCAGTCATCGAATCAACCCACACTATACACGATAGTGCACGATGACTTTGTGAACGACATCCTCCTTAGAATTTTCATTTATTCATCTAAGTAATCTTAAAGTCATAAACTTCCTTCCACAACTTCCATTGTAAACAATAACCTACCGGTTATCAAAGCATACCCTATAGTCCTTAGCTATAAACTATACATGCAAAGACTTAATAACTCTTGTGACCATGCACACAGGACACTTGTGTAACACAAAAATATAAATACATGGAAAGAGCACCCAATTATCGTGATGCATCAACCATACTCGAATAACTCGTATCAAAACTAAGCCAAACCATGCCATGTTCCAAACAACTGTCATGTAACAACTCCCAACTATCGGGATCAAAAGAAAATGACAAAATATAAGTGGATGGGCATCCCACCTTGAAACTGGGAAACCCTGTCGACAGATGTAGAACCTTATCTTCCTAGTTATGAACTCATCTTTTACGCGAACAAATATTATAATTTACCTTTACCATACTAGCTAAAGCCCTTGCCTGTCTTTACATATGTCGGCTCGAGTGGTCAATCTCTGACGATTTAAACTACGAACGGTTAACCTCACATGAAAAATGTGAGCATCTTGTCAATAGGAAATCACGACACTAGAATGCCCTCCTTAGAATGAAACTTGTCTCTTTCATTCATTCTAATGAGCGCTACGATTAGTGAGTCAACCAGTGAATTTTGACAATCTGTTGAAATATCGGACCAACAATCTTCCATTGGTTGACATAGCACCACATGCTTTGGTATCTCACTTGTCACAAAATATAATCGGTTGGACACACTGAGATCCCTTACAACCTCAAAACATAAGCAGTTGGGGTCCAAGAACCTCACCTAATACGATAATCATTGTCATAATGCCTACATTACGCAACTTGTAATTTCTTGAGTAATCTACCATACTCAAATTTTTGCGCCGACCAAATCAGTCGACATGGGAACCCCAAAAGTGGCAATACTTGATTACATATACCTATTTTTCATTCCTTAACTACCACCAATTAGGCAAAACATGCAAAGATTACATTCATTCCTTTATCGGGATCTACCAAAAGTGATTTAATACGCATACATCGAGAGCATAGTTATATCTACCACATCTTCTCGGGTGGTATTCTAAGACACCAATGTGACATTATCAAGTATTAATTCTCTAAGTACCTACAGAGCTCATCAAATCCTCCTATAATATCTCTTTACACTAATTATGCTGTCACCCAAGATGGTCATATTAAGACTAACACCAAATCTAAGGAATTGCTAACATTTTGTGCAATCATGTATCATTAAACTTGACGACTCCATAAGAACCTTAAGTAACCATTGGATGTAAGTCTCTAAAATTGGCAAGCTTGTATAATCTATCATTTTCTCAATGTTAAGAAAACTTCAATTGTATACTCCTAATGATTTCATTTCCATTGTTCAATATTACTTCTCAACCCAAGACCTTCCTCATTTCTAAGGTGGTGAAGACATACGACTTCCTAAGGCATTTATGAGTCATCAATGCTAAACTATCTTATCCATAGGATGTCTTTTCATTATTATGCATCTAATTGGCCTAGTAGATGCCTCTTATCTAGCCGACGACCTTATTCCAAAATTCAATGAATACTGTCATGCCACCCACCTCAACTCTACATGAGACTTCTCTTAATACTCATTTATTTTAATGGTCATTCAGCCATTCCAAGACACCATCACTTGTGCCTCTTGATACTTAACCATACTCATGTAACTATGCACTAGCTATATACTTAGGACTTATTTTTCTCAGTCTCCTCAACAATCGACACTCTATGAAATATTTTCTTGATAATATTTTCAATCTACCGACTCTAAACTCTTAGTGCTCATCACTATACTATAATTGATATGCATTTATTTTCCTAGCCACAGAGAAGCTACTTAAGACGAGATGCAATCTCGATGTAACCCCTCTCATAATTACTATCATCATTCTTATGTAACGATGAATTTTTAGCCGAGGCGCCTAATGAATCCCAAGAATCACCACGGTTAGTTGTATTACTCTAATTTCCCAATTTACATTTGTCACTATTTTCCCAAGGCATTTTACTAATGAGAATTGTGGGGACCAATTTTATTCTTAGCCCACAAGAACAGCCGAACTGGACCAACAAATTTAAAGAGCTTCTCGGCCTCATATCATGGAAATAAGTTATGATACATGCAGTCCACACCGCCCCAAAACCAAGTCAATCCCCTATAATCTCATAGGGATATTCAAGGGATTCATGGATCATCATGGGCATCATGGAGTTACTTGAACAACTAAAATTCTACATCTATAAATTGTAACCCCTGGACCGAGGCATAGGGGCATGTAACCGAGAAAATTGAGAGATATTATATAAAATAGTAGACCTCTCCGTGGACGTAGGTAAGTTATCGAACCACGTACATAGTTGTATTGTGTGTATGATTTTCTACTTTCTTGCTTGATTATGATTGTTCTTCGTAAAACATCTATTGTGATATTTTTTTATACCGAAATTTGTGTCGTCTATGGGAACGACTGTTATTCTTACGAGAACACTCACTAATTGAAAGCCCTCAGTGTCTCACCACATCAGTAATATCCCTCAAGCCGGCGATGTTCAGGAAGAACATGTCCCTCCTAGGGTAAGGTCTAAAATTCGCCAGCCAAATCCAAGTCTTTGCTAATAAATGCAACCTTTGAATAGAGTCATGGACCACCAAGTTCCACACAAATTTCCAGGTTGGTCGACGCCTATGAGGCCAGACTTCGAGAACAATAAGAAGCCACTCGTCACCAAAAAGAGGATAATGATTGCCTAAAAATGTGACTGGAGAGAATGGAGAGGGATATCCATAGAAATATAAGATGAAACTATGATCAAACTCTTAGTCCTCAGGTGAGTGAGTCTCATAGCCGAGGAAGGAGCCCCGGGCACGACTAAGGGAGAATTGAAAGGAACAGGTCAGAGGATGGTCGATCAGAATGACTACATCCAGCTCGACGCCGTGGGAGTCTTGGTCAACAAAATGATGAAATTAGGATCTTGGTCCGTAGGGAGATGTATAAGCACCCGACCTACAGAGGTGCCAGATCCACATGAGCGCTAGCCAGAAGAGCTCTTAACACCCAGATGAAGTCCTCTTTTTTAAGGACAATAGAAGAAGATCCTCCCAAGAAATTCACAATCCTTAGATTCAAGATCTATGATGGGAAAACTGACCCTATTGATCATATCCGGCAGTACAGGTAGGTCATGACCTTGTGGAGCCACAACGACACATTGACGTGTCGCATCTTCCCATCCAACCTGCATAACTTGGCCCAAAAATGGTTTGAGAGGCTGCCACATAGGTCTATCAAGATCTTTAAGGCTCTGGCCAAATTATTCGCAGCTCGCTTCATAACCAGTAGCTCCCACCCCAAGCAAATGGATGCACTGCTCACAATGAAGCAAAATCCACAGGATAACCTCAGGGAGTATGCCAAGAGGTACTGGGATATTTTCAATAAGATTGAGGACTACTCGTAGCAGGTTGTCGTAGCGTCTTTTAAGATAGGTCTGCCAAGCACTTCCTTACTACACTAATCCCTAACTAAGAGGGAGGCTAATTCCAATAACGACCTAATGGCATGTATTGAAAAATATTCTAAAGTCGAAGATGTAATCCATCTTAATGCAGGGGACAATGGTCGCACAAATATGAATAAAGGGACAAAGAAGAATGATTCCCAGAAGAAAGGAAACAAGAATGGGGGTGGGAATGGCACTAAAAATGGCAACAAGAATGACTCCTCGAAATCATTACAGGCTGTTAACACAGTCTTCAAGGAACCCATATACAAAATCCTCGCCAGGATCAAGGAAGATCCATTTTTCAAGTGGACCAAGATGATGGGAGGAGATCTAATAAAGCACAATAATGCACTGAGGTGTGCTTTCCATAAAGAGGGCGTTCACAGAACTGAACGCTATAAAGCACTCAAACCTCATCTCGAGGAGCTGGCCCAGGCTAGTCATCTCAACGAGTTCATTGACAAGAAGGTAGACAAAGTCACAGCCAATGGCAACCAGAAGCCAGATAACGTCCTCGAGGATAAGATAAGCCATGAGTTCGCAGTAATTCATGCTGCATCAGACCTTAATCAAGTATAAGGAAATGCTATTCGGATGGAAGTTAAGAAGCTCACTTCCGTTATGAAAACCTTTCAAATAGACCTCGCTAAGACTCAGGCCGGGAAGTATCGATGCCAAAAGATATCAACTACAATAAACACCTTGTGTTTACTGAAGATGACTTAGTTAGGGTGAGAACCCCTCATCATGACGCATTGGTCATCATAATCAGGATAGCTAATTAGAACATCCACAGGTTGCTCGTCGACCAAGGTAGATCTTCCGAAGTGATGTACCTAAACTTATTCCACAAATTAAAGTTGAATATCACTGACCTCAAAGAGGCCACCATTCCGTTGATCAGATTTACAGGAAAGATAACCATGCCATTGGGAAAGATAGTCCTGTGAGTCAGGGAAGGAAGTATTTCGAAGATGATCGAGTTTTTGGTAGTAGATATCGAATCCCCCTATCACTCCATTATGGGCAGGGGATAGCTCCATGCCATGAAGGTCATTCCATCCTCATATCATCATAAACTCAAGTGCATAACAGATTAGGGGGTGGTTGAGATCCGTAGCGACTAAGCTTTGGCAAAAAAATGCTTTATCGCAGCTATCCGCCCCAAGCACGAGAAGATAAAAGATGAGAGGAATGTACAGGAGGAAGCCCAAGAAGGCGTGTTGCCTTCAAAATAGTAATTACGGTATGGTCGACTTGGGGTGGAGGAAACTAAGGTCCACCCCGCAAATAGGGTCGTCAAAAACCTAGAAGAAGTTACCGCTGAAGTCAACTTACCTGAAAGGAGATTTCTGATTGGAACCTCTCTTACTGACCAAGAAAAGAAGGATCTCACCATGTTCCTCTAGAGAAATCTGGATGTTTTCTCTTAGGAACCATACGAGCTGCCTAGGATAGATCCCACAATTGCATGTCATCGACTGCATGTCGACCTAACTTTCAAACCAGTCACTCAGAAGGCTCGCCAAACAGCCCATAAAAGGTGAAGGCAGTAGAGAAAGAGGTAGAAAAATTACTGGATGCAGGTTATATTCAAGAAGTTCAATTTCTAAATGTCTATCCAACCCAGTCGTAGTACCCAAAAGCAACGAAAGCTGGAGAGTATGTATTGACTTTACCGACCTCAACAGGGCCTATCCAAAAGACCATTTTCCTCTCCCAAAGATAGATCAGTTGGTCGATGCTACTACAACGCATGAAAAATAAGCTTTCTGGATACTTACTTCGGATCACACCAAATCCCACTTTATGAGCTAGACCAAGATAAGACCTCTTCATAACGCCTATTAGGTTATATTATTACAAAGTAATGTCGTTCTGCCTCAAAAATGCAAGAGCGACTTATCAGCGACTGGTCTCCAGGATGTTCAATAAACAAATGGGAGAAATAATAGAGGTATACATCACCGACATGCTCGTCAAAAGTAAACTTAACGATGACCATCTCTCAAACCTAGCAGGAACCTTTGAGATTCTCAGGAAATATCGGATGAAACTTCATGCTAGCAAGTTTTCATTCGGTGTCCAGTCAGGAAAGTTCCTAGGATACCTTGTCAGCAAAAGAGGGATTGAAGCAAACCCTGATTAGAACGAAGCCATCAAAAAATTCCAGCCCCCTCGGATGATTAGAGATGTTTAGAAGCTTACCGGCATGCTCGTCGAACTCAACTGCTTCATCTCTAAGTCTTCAGAGCGCTATCAATCATTCTTTCAATTATTGAAGAAAGATAAGGGCTTAGTATGGAATGATGACTGCTCCAAAGCCATGGAAGGGCTCAAGTCTTACCTCAGCAAGCCAACCTTTCTAGTGATCCTAAGTGAAGGCAACCCCTTATATCGATATCTTGTCGTATCAAACCACGTTGTGAGCTTCGCCTTGGTATACGAGAAGGAAGGAGGCTAACATTATTTTCCCCTAAAGAAGCTCACCCATGCCATAATAATAACCTTGAGGAAGGTGAAGCATTACTTTGAGTCTCATTCCATCATCGTGATCACCTCATACCCCTTTAAAGTTGTTCTAAAGAAAGTTGACCTCTCCGATAGACTGTCAAAGTGGTTAGTAAAGATTGGAATATTCGATATCCACTTTAAACCAAGAATAACAATTAAGGGAAAATCCTAGAAGATTTTATCATTGAGTTCACGGGGAATCAACCTACTGTCCAGTTAAAAATTGAGCAACCAGCAAAAGAGGAAGCAAAAACCTTCAACTGGATCCTTTATGTTAACGGAGCCTACAACTCCAGGGGGAACGAGTAGGCATTATATTAGTTACCCCCGATAAGACTGTGTTCGATTAAGGGATTATGATAGGATTTGAAGTCTCAAATAACAAAGCAAAATATGAAGTACTGATCGTCGGCCTACGCAAAGCACAATTGCTAGGGGTAAAATACCTTCAGGTATTTGGCGATTCAAAGCTAGTATCCAAGTAGATAAGTGGAGACTTCAGCACTAAGGATGATAGGATGGTAGCTTACCTCGCTGTTGTAAGGGGAATTATAGCAAAGTTTGATAGAGTTGATCTTTAGTATCTCCCCAGGGGGAAAAATAATTGCGCTGATGCCCTAGCAGCTTTAATCTCTGCCATTGACTATGATTTAAGGAGAACCATTCAGATCGAATTCCTTGCACAACCAAGCATCAACCAGACAGCCGTAGAGTAAGTCCTCCACATAAAAAAGGCACTCAATTGGATGGATCCCATCATAACTTATCTATGGAACCTAGGCGATAAGAGATCGGCGCACCAGATAAGAGTTAAGGCTTCTCACTTTTACTTATCTCCTGAAGGAAAACTCTACAAAAAGTCTTTCACTGGCCCCTACCTCCAGTGCATTCACCCAGAAGATGTCGAGCAGGTTTTTAGTGAACTTCATGAAGTCATTTGTAGGAGTCATACAGGAGGGAGATCATTGGCTTTCCTTGCGATCAAGGAAGGATACTGGTGGCCGTATATGTAGAAGGATATTGGAGTTTATGTTCGCAAGTGTGAGAAGTGCCAGAAGCACTCCCCTTTGGTCCACCAACCAGTTAGTGACATCAAGTCATTAACCAGCCCATGGCTATTCGCCCAGTGGGGCTTTGATATTTTAGGGCCTTTGCCTACCGCATTTGGAAATCGCAAGTATATGTTGATTGGCACTGACTACTTCACCAAATGGGTAGAGGCAGAACCACTAGCAAACATCCGGGACTCTGATATGACGTGGTTCATATGGAAGAACATTATCACCTGCTTTAGGACTCCAAGGATGATCATTACTGACAACGGCACATAGTTGGAAAGTGTCTTCTTTCAAGGCTATTGCGACGAGCATGGCATCAAGAACTATTTTAGTTATGTAGCATATCCCCATAGCAATGGGCAAGTTTAAGCTTCCAACAAGACAATGATTGACAGACTGAAGAAATGGCTGGAAAGAGTAAAAGGTGCCTGGGTAGATGAGCTACCTCATATTTTATGGTCTTATTATACAACTTCCAGGAGAGAAAAGGGAGAAACACCCTTCGCGCTCGCCTATGGAATGGAGGCAGTCATTCCACTGGAAGCAAGACTCCCTACTATGAGGACCACCCTGGTCGACCAAGGCCTCAATGATGAATAATTACTCACTAAACTTGACTTAGCTAATGAGCGACGAGAACTGGCACTAGTCAAGTTGTCATCTTACCAACAACAACTGGTCAAACAATACAATCAAAAAGTCAATCCATGGATATTTTTAGTAGGGGATTTCGTGAAAGTCCTCGGCAGTGCTGTAAGACCATCAAATGGCAAACTATGACCAAATTGGGAGGGACCTTTCAAGATAATAAGAGACAACTTATAGGAGGCCTATCACTTAGAAACACTAGAGGGCAGGTAGATATCAAGGGCCTAGAATGCAGCCAACCTTAAGAATTTCTACTTTTATACTTCTATATCTTTTATTTTTCAGCATCATTAGTTTAGGCAAATTTTCATTTACAAACTAATGTTGCCTTTTATTTATCATTTTAATCAATGAAGATCGATTGGCCCACGCATTCTGAACATCTCGGTTGTTTAATATCTCTTGATCAAACTTCAATACGCATCCTTTCTAAGCAATATGCCCCTTAAAAACATAACGAAGCTTCGGGATTACAGCAGGTTGATCAACTTGCTCCAGTCAATGAATAAAGCACCTATGGTTGCAATAGTGTGCCATGCTTATTGTATTCAAAAATAAAATATATATAAAGCAAGGTTTATAATTAACCTTCCTCAGGTCTTTGTTGAAACTAAAATTGGCCTCTTCAGTTGCTCCGACAATAATAAAATACCTACAGAGAATACTTAGGAAATAAAGTCAACTCAAGGTTGGTCGCCAACTTAAGCTAGATAAAAAATCCTGATCGGGCGGATGACCCATTAACCAGGTACATTCTCTCCATCGCCCTACTTAGGCCTAAGGAAGTGTGACGATATAACCTAAAAGGTAAAGTTGATGGAATGATATGGATAAGGCATATTGGACTGCGAGAATGTTCAAACACGAGATAACAAAAACTCAACATTATTTAGTCAGTTAAGAAGCCCAAAATGATTAAAAAGTTTTTGTACTATTCATTCATACTATGATAAGACTTATTAAGTATTTTTTTGGTCAAACACTAATGACAAAGAATCAACAAATAAGGTTAATACATGTTTAGTCAGCAAATGCTCAAGATATAAATAGGTAGTTGTCTCTGTCATTAAGAATCATATGATTACATTTACATCAAAAGACTAAGAAATACTTAAATACATATGATGGCCCAGCATAATGAGCAAGATAGTCCTCTACTCGATCTCTCCAACCATCATTAGGATGAGGAACTAAGTCTTTTTCATAGCCCTATGGGTGTAGCTCTAGAAGCTGCGCAAGAATAGAATCTATTGGGATCCAATGGTCATCCCTTGAGAAGGGAATTCACTGAGCAGGTGAGCGAACTATCTGATATTTATACCACAGGGCAGATTCCTTAGGAAATTTTAATTCCTTAAGAACGTTCACCCATCCCCTGGCAAAAGAAAGTTCATCGGCCTCTTTTAGTCTTACTGGGGCATTTGTCTAACTTGAGTCATAACCATCAACCCAAACCTGCCAAGGACCCTTTCGAAATAACTCCCTCAATCGTGTGACATCCCTTTGAAGACCAGCATCAATCACATAGGCTCGATGAACGTCTTCTTTCAGCTCAAAAATCTCCCTCTTGAAAGCTTGATTGTCAGTTTGAGCAACTATAGCAGACGATGTGGATCCTCGCAGCACCAAAGGAGGGCCAGATGGAGTATTTTCTCTGAGACGAGCAATTTTTCTTCTTAGAGCATCATTTTATCTTTGTAATAACTCTCCCCTACCTGGTTGATTTTGGACGCATCCAGAAGTTTTGCTTTCAAGGCGTCCATCTCCTCCTGCATAGAGGTACTAATTCCCTATATTTCCTCAAGCCTATCCTTGAGCTTAACAACTACCTTAGATTGATCTTTGTAATCCTGGTTTCTCGCCCTCAAGAATTTAAAGATCCTTATAAAATCTCGGCGCGCTTGAGCACTTATGTTCGGACCAAGAATCTAGTCGAGACAGGAGTTATCAGGAATATAATCATCTAAATCAATGAGCTACAGTAAACCAAACAAGAAAAAAAGTAGCAAGAATCAGTGATGAAACAAAAAGTTTACTTTTCATTAAATCAAAGGGCACGCGCCACTACAAGTGAAGAAAAAAAGAAAAAAAAATAAAATAAAACAATAGATGAGCAAAAATAAGAGCAGAGTCTAAAATTCCTAGAAGTCCTCAACCTGGTCAGATGTTGAGAGCCCCTTCTCTTTGTCAGCAGCTTGGTCGACAGGAACCTCACCTTCACCAGCACCTGGGGCAGCCCCTATAACTAGGACAATGACCCCCTCTGGATTGACTAGTGTAGCCCCAGCAGCAGGAGTTACGGGCTCCACACCATCCTGAGCATCTGGTTGGGCAGAAGGAGACTCTTCAATAGGATTATGACCCGAATGATGCTAGGAGAAGAGGGGGGAGTCAGCATCAACTCCAACAGCAGTCAAGGCTTGATCCCAGCCTTTTTTTAAACATGCTTATCAAAGATAAGAAATTAGGAGTTCGGTGTCGTCATATGCTGCATCCCAACTTTCATTATATCCACTTTCTCGAACGGTCGCTGCTTCCTCCTTCAGCTTCTCCACTTACGTGACCAGCCCCTTATTTACCTCTGCCACTGCCAACTTATCCATAATATCGACACCGTAAGATTTGTAGAGGTCAGATAACTCTTTAGAATACTCCTCCCTTTCTTTATCAAAGGTAGCCTGTCAATAAGGGCCTTCTCAGAAGACTTTAGAGCTTTATCCAGCTTTGAGTTTCTCCTCGATAGCTCTGCTCTACCACAGAGCAACATAGTATAGTCAGAGAAAAACTATAAAACAGAAAAGACACAGGATCAACATGAGATGTTAGAACACAACATAGAACAAAGAAATTATAGAGAAAGGATTACTTACCAAAGAAAGCCCTTGGGCATACTTGAGGGCTAACTGGTCTCCCCCATGCTCGATGAGTGCTCGGGATCAGCTGTGAGCACTACTTTATCCAACTAAAAGGGGAAATTTGAGGATAATCATCCATCGAGGCTCCCTCAATAGCAACAACAGAATGCACTATCGAGGCCTATGCCCTTCTCTTTTGTCCGTCTCTCTTTATCTTTCTCTCTCTCTCTCTTTTGCTTCTCCTCTTCTCCTCTCTTCTTTCTCTCCGCATCCTTCTTCTGAGCCACCACCTTGGAACTACCAATCGAGTCTTCAGCCTTCTGCTTGAGGAACTTCATTATATTCGATAGCATATCATCATCGTCGTTATCCTGGATTAAGATTCTTCTCCTCAAATGGGCCATATCTTCCTAGCTGGACTCTTCCACACCGCTCTCGCTTTCACCACTCCCTTCCTCACTACCTTCTACCAAATCCTCCCCCAAGCTTCTTTTTTCCTCATCCTCTACCTTAATGGGTTCAGAGGTACTACCAACTCCTTATCCTGAAACCTCTAGATGAAGGATTGTGTCTATTGGATGAGTAATAAAGTTGGAAGTAATATTTCTATATTCCAGCAAAAATGCTGTAGACCTGGGATGTTCCCCTTTAGCAACAGTATCTCTTATCCTCCAAGCTTTCAGAAGTTCAGTAACTCAGATTTTGCGAGGAGCAGACTCTTAATTCTTGGCTTTAGCTATGGAAGAAAGATAAGGAAATGTCAGAACAAAAGAACACATAAGCAGGAAAACAAACAATGAAAAAGAGATGGTAATAACGACCAATGTAATCCTCCCCAAATGTAGGGATCTGAGGTCCCATGTACCTTACGCCTCCTAATTGGGGAGGATATTGCCAATTTTTGGCAATAAAACCTTCAGACCAATAGTGTTTATGGGAATCAGGTAGGTATACTACCAACATCCTATTAGGACTTCTTTCTTTCAGGTATAGAAGACCCCCACTAGTGCGAGAGAAAGTATAATAATAAAGAGGAGGGTTGGAAAGATGAAGAAAGTCTTGATTTTGAAGAGTAAAAGTAAGGAATGAAGCCCGAGGACACAATATGCACAAAAACTAATAGAGACGATGAACTGATGATTCGAGTTTTTGACAAACCAATTTAAACAAACAAATGACATTTTACACTTCTCAAGAAAGATTTGGCGCTTCAATATCTTACAGAAAGACAAGTTCACCTCTCCTACTTCAATAAATTACGATTATGCCACTGACGAGGTTGCATCCCTAGCCACATATAAAATCCATCGACCCAAACAATGGCCCAAGGATTTTAGGGGAAATCATGGGGACCAATTTTATTCTTGTCCCACAAGAATGTCCAAACTAGCCCAATAAATTTAAAAAGTTGCCCGACCTCATATCATGGAAATAAGCTAAAAGTACATGCAGTCCACACCGCCCTGAAACCAAGTCAATCCCCTATAATCTCGTAGAGATATTCAAGGGATTCATGGATCATCATGGGCATCATGGAGTTACTTGAACAACTGATATTCTACATCTATAAATTATAACCCCTAGCCCGAGACATAGGGGCCTGTAACTGAGCATATTAAGAGATACTTAATAAAATATTAGACCTCTCTGTGGACGTATGAAAGTTGTCGAACCTTGTACATAGTTGTGTTGTTTGTGTGATTTTCTATTTTCTTGTTTTATTGTGATTGTTCTTGGTAAAACATCTATTATGATATTTTTTGATACCACAAGAACCACTAGACTTTGGTCAATTCTAAACATGATTTGCACATCTTTTCAATATGACATGGGGAATTTCCCATTCACTGATAACACCATCTCTAAGAGAACACGTGCAATCACTAACTTAGGTCATTAAAAATTAGCACGACAACTAAACTTAACATATCATTAACACGAAACGAGTTTATGTCACTTATTTCAATTCCTTAACTCCAATGTCGCAGTCACACGCGTGCACAATTCGGATTTCCACTCGTCATATGAAGCTGAGTCCAAATCGAATCTTGACAATCGAAAGATCAAATACCTACCTTATGAATTTGTGTAATTCCCGTTAAGAAGTTGAAACTTAAAGATCTGATCCTAATTTATAACGCCCCGACCCGAATTTATGGGTTACCCTTGAGTCAACCCGAATCGGTTCGGATGCGTTAATGTGAAGTGATATGAAAGAGTCCTAGATAATTTTTCTCGTCATTTTTATTTAATGAAAGTTATTTAGCATCCAATTCCATTTTTAAGAAATGTAACATCATCAACAAGTGTAGAACCCATTAGAGTGAACCCAAGTTTCATGTAATCAGAGCAACTAGAGTAAAAGGATAAGAAACACTTACATGTAAAACACTATCAAATATGGAACCACATTTATCCTGCCCTAACAAACGAAGGGGTGTCAACCAATTCCCAATGGGGTTCTTAACAAAATACAATATAGAAACAAAACGTAGAAAGAACGATTGTTATGACATAGATATAACTAATAAGTACATGTAATATATATAGCCATATATGCAAAAACTTTATTTCATATCAAACCTTTACTTATCCCGATTAAATTACATTAACCTCTTATAAGCTCGTTCCTTTAATGTTCATAATATATTCATTAATTTCGTAAACCCAACCCAGTTAATTTAAGAAAAAGTCATTCTTTATTATTTCCTTCGAAAATTATTTTATTCTATAGAAATCACTTATTTCCTTATTATCATATCAACATATGTAATCGGTGTTATAATATAACTATTTATACTACTTAACCTTATAACCCTTAAAGTACACCTTTAAGAACATATTACCTATAAACTTGGGTCTATGTGTGACGCCATGATTCCGGGTATTCATTGCGAAAAACCTTTTATACTTTGATTTTATTTAAGAAAACCCTATTTTTAAAATAAACATTTGCTTTATTCATTTGTATCATAAAATTCATTTAATTTAACTTATGAAATGATGTCCATCTTATGAAGTTTATAAGAACACTTGAAATAAAAGAGTTTTATCAATTTCATAGAGTAAATAACAATTAAGAAAGTTCCATCATCTTGTCATATTATAAACCAAGTTTAAAGTACTTCCAAACAGTTCCAAATAATGCAGTCAAAAGTTCTATTTAAATTAAACTTTTAAAGTAAATAGTAAACAGATCTCTACTAGAGCATAAATCCTCCCTTTCCTCTCATGATTTCCTTACCTTTGTCTTTCCCTAAAGTACCTGCGAGGTTGGCAAATGGTGGAGTATGAGTGTGCTCCTAGTAGGAGAAATACTACCAGAGTAATACGTATAAGGAGATATTTATACATATAAAGTATATTTTAGCAATTATAAAATCATCCTTCATTTTATTAAATGTTCTCATGAAAGTTGTATCGTAACCATGCAATTGATGTTTAACTATGCAACTCGAGCGATGAGCCCACTCACACTTAATCTTTTTTACTATGCATTTTTATCTCATCTATTGAACTATTAACGTAATTTCACACCTTTCAAGTTATTTCATAGACTTTCCTTTACATTAATGAGTGTTGTGCTCAAAATTATGTTTTCGCTTGATTAATCAGGTTACCAATCCATGAGTGTTATACAGACTTTCACCAACTGCCACCATGATGCATTATGCTCATGATTAGTGGTTTGGGGTCTAAGCATTAAGCCGCACCCAAGGGCTTCGGGCCCTTCCTAAATTTCTCAATTACCTCTGAGTGTGTTTTACTTGTTACATCTTTGTAACCCATTTTCCCTTTCTTTCTTTCTTATCCGTTTTTAAGCCTTTTTTTTCCTTTTTATCGGTCGATGAATCCAAATACCCGGGACGAGATTAGTCCCAACACGTATTTTTAAGTTTCAAAGTTTATAAAAAGTTCATATTCATTTTACCTTTAACTCAGTATTTCTTCTTTGAAAACAATCTTATTTACCATTTCTTGTGAAACTCTAACGTTTGAGTTCAAAATACCCAATTATACATTTTAATACATTTTTCACTATTCACACACACTTATAAAGTTTTATTTTATACACTTTGCCAAAAATACTTCTTTTCATCTTTACTTTACAAAATATGAGTTTTCACAATATAAAATCTAACTCTCTCAACTAGAGTCCTTTAGTTTGAAAATTTACTCGTAAACCCTACTTTTATATAAAATGACACTTTTGTACTAAACTACTTTCGTCATTTCAAGAATTATATTTCCAACTTGTTAACTCCTATCATTTTACCAACTTTCCCAAAATAATACTCATGTTTGAAAAATTTACTACTTGGTTCAAACTTTTCATAGAATCATACTTTTGGACCAAAAACTATACTTTTGACATTTTAAGACTTATCTTACAATTTAATAATTTTTCATTATTACCCTTATTCTTGGTTTCACCCTGAGTCTTAACTTTTCACTATTACATGTTTGAATACTATAAGGACACAAATTTCCAATTAAGTCTTAATGTAGTGTTGGCTCAATTCCGGACAAAAACATTTGAGTCATAGGATAGAGTTCATGTGTATCCATCCAAGCCTATGACGTGTTTATTGAAGACATAGCGGCCAGATTTGTAAAGCTTCATCATTGCCGAGTTTCTAGTGCCGAGTTTCTACGTCATCAACTTGAAGATTTCATAGTCGCCAAAAGGTATGAATGCATTTTTATATATATAGGGAGACTTGCAATAATTTTATCATGGGTGTGATTTTAATTTAAACTGGATTTTATTTTCAGAAGGTTATTTTAGAACTTTGTATAAAAAGTTTTTGGGCTTAAAATGAAATTTGAACTTTCTGGGATTTCATTCGAAAGTGTCGTTCGAACGAGTTTTTCATTCGAACGAGTTTGCCAACGAGTTTTCCCATTTTGGCGACTGGAATTTCGTTAGATGGTCGTTCGAACGAGACTTCGTTCGAACAAAAATCTCGTTCGAATGAGATTTCTGGGCGGGAACAGGTTTGGCAGTTTTATCCCATTTTCCCACTCTTTTGTCCTACTTCTTTTTGGTAGTTTCAAACTTAATCGGGACAGATTTTTCCATAAACTTTGGTACCTTCCTTGAGATCTCTTTTGAGAGAAAATACACCAACCAAATTTCCATGTTTTTATACGTTGAATTTCAAAGAAATATTTTCAAGAAACACATGTGTTTACACCCATTGGTTGTTTATCCAAGTACCTCATATATATATAATATTTGCTTGGAGTTATTTGGCACCATTGGTTCATCTTTACCATAAAATAGGAGAAGTTTGTATTTACTTCTACATCCCACAAAGAAGAAGATATTTGGTTTACGCTGCGGTGTTCCCACTCGAACAAAGGATTCGTGTGAGGGTGACGGTGTCCAAGACCCCCATCGGTGGAGTCCGAGACTATGGAGGAGTCCACGGTTATTCGCTAGGCGGAGGTTAAAGATCGAAGGAGCGCGTCAAGGCTTGAAGGGAGTCGAGTCTGTTGTGTAAGTCCTCTTGTCAAGTCTTTATAAAATTTGAACCATGCTCAGTGAATTCGTTAGGTGAGAGCCGTCCGAGGTTTTTCCCGATTTGAGTTTTCCTCGTACATCAGCACATTATGGGATTATGAATTTATTTTATCTTTTGCAAAAATCACCTAAAACGCATGCTTAGGGTAAAAAGATAAAAATTGGGTTTAATTCGCAATCTTGCTCAAAATGGTGCATGTTTAATTATTTGAGTAAGTTTATTTTAAGTTAATTTAATTCAAGTTGGCATTAAATTAATTGAATAATATTCTTGCCTAAATTGTTTAAACTTAATCATTAAATTAATTTGGTTTGAGTGAATTTAAAGTGTGTGTGTGTGTGTGTGTTTACTTTAATTCACTTTGTAGTGTTTGTAGGAGGGTAGTGAGACTGGGGTCTATGAATAACTGGAAAGGGTGAGGCGTGACCCACTCCAATGGACACTGTCTGCAAGTCTTCAAGGTCTCCTGGTGCAATTTCTGAAGAAAACTTCTCCTTCTGGTAACAATGGAACTCAAGCTTCAACTCACTCCCTGCAAGAAGATGAACTTTCACAGAAAAAATAGTAATTTTCTCAAGGGAAACACCTGAGAGTGATGGCTGTCAATGGGGAGTGAAGGAACAAAGCACTCAGCACTATGAGAATGAGCAGGGAGAGAATACTAGGTAGGTCTGGTGATATTTTGGCAGAGTAACAGTGCAATTTTTCTATCTCTCCTCTTTTGACCTTGCCCAGAGGTCTATTTATACATGGGCGTCAGGGGTGAGCTGGCGATTTTTGGGCGCCAAAATTGAGGGAGTTGGTGGGGAACAATGTCTGAAGTGTACCATTTGTCCCCACCTGCAGGCAGCCTGCCTGTCCCCTCTGTAGGCGCCACCTGGCGCCGACCAAAACTCAAAAAGCACATATGTCCCCTAATGGAGACAAAATAGCAGATTTTGGTAGTTATCTTTTGAAACGGTAACTTGTGGTGCAATTTTGCAAATCTTTGAGAGAGGAGACCTTAAGGCCTCACTCCCTCTAAAAAGTGTTATTTTTTCTTGAGAGGGACCTCGAGGACCCCCTCTTCTGGAAAAGTCATTTTTCTTGTAAAGAGTTTATTTCTTTGTGAGTAGCCAACTCTTTGGCCACTCACTTCATTTATGACCAAGTGTGCAGTGTGCGTAGCCTCGAGTGGCTTCTGGGTCTTCCTACCAGTATTCTCTCAATCCTATAGTGCTAAGTGGTTGAGCTTGCTCAACATACCTTGTCCCTCAGCCGCCAAGCCAAAACTCCCAGGAGGTCCCGACGCGCCTGTTCGAGCCCTGCTTGCTCGACTAGGCAACCTGTGCAAGAAAGTAAAGTGTTAGTGCTGCTGTTCATTTAGAGCCTGCTGTTTCATGATGAAAACTCCTGTAGCAGTACTTCTCGAATAACATTTATGCAGTGACCCTTGCAGTGGTGCTGACGCTGAAGCGGCGCCGACCCTTGTCCTGACGCCGTTGCTTGGAGTGGCGCTGATGCTGTGAGGCGGCGCCGACCCTTATTGCGGCGCCGACGCTCGAAGTGGCGCTGACGCCCGAAGTGGCGCTGACGCCCGAGGTAGCGCTGATGCTTGAATCGGCGCTGACATGTGAGGCGGCGCCGACCCTTGTCCCGGCGCCGACGCTCGAAATGGCGCCGACGCTCGAAGTGGCGCTGACGCTTGAGGTAGCGCTGATGCTTGAACTGGCGCTGACAGGTGAGGCGGCGCCGACCCTTGTTGCGGCACCGACCCTTGAAGTGGCACCGACGCTCGAAGTGGCGCTGACGCCTGAGGTAGCGCTGAGGCTTGAATCGGCGCTGACATGTGAGGCGGCGCCAACCCTTGTCCCGGCGCCGACGCTCGAAGTGGCGCCGACGCTCGAAGTGGCGCTGACGCCCAAGGTAGCGCTGATGCTTGAACCGGCGCTGTCATGTGAGTCGGCGCCGACCCTTGTTGCGGCGCCGACGCTCGAAATGGCGCCGACGCTCGAAGTGGCGCTGACGCTTGAGGTAGCGCTGATGCTTGAATCGGCGCTGACAGGTGAGGCGGCGCCAACCCTTGTACCGGCGCCGATGCTCGAAGTGGCGCCGACGCTCGAAGTGGCGCTGACGCCCGAGGTAGCGCTGATGCTTCCACCGGCGCTGTCCTGTGAGTCGGCGTCGACCCTTGTTGCGGCGCCGACGCTCGAAGTGGCGCTGACGCCCGAAGTGGCGCTGACGCCTGAGGCAGCGCTGACCCTTGCGGTGGCGTAGGGACTTGCCGCGGCGCATACACTTGCGGTGGCTTTTGGACTTCTGGGTGACCTCGCGGGTACCTCTCGGATGTTATTTAATAAAAAAGCATATTTATTTTATTTTTCTTTTTTCTGTTTATAACACCCTTCTACAGTGTTTAATTTTAATTTGTTTTAAGAAATTAAAATTTATGTTCACTATAATTTTCCATCCTTTAAAGAAAAGAAAATCAAATGAATTTTGGAAAATTAAATTTTGTTAGTAACCATCTTTATTCCGCACTTATAGGAAATTAAAGTGAATGTTTTTAAAATTGGGGGCCTTAATTTCCAACAAGTGGTATCAGAGCTGGAGCACTAATTTATTACGTTAAGGTCTTTTTTTAAAAATATTTTTGGTTAAAAAATGGAATTTTCTCCAATTTCAAAATTTTCTGGTTTCGATGGTTCTAGCTACGTATATTGGAAAACGCGTATGAAATCGGCTCTAAAGTCTATTAACAAGAGAGTTTGGTTATATGTTGTGTTGAAGACTTAGTGGACAAGCTTTAAAGATAAATCATGTCGTAGTTTTGGTGCACGTTTCACGTCTTTAATTTGGTTTTTGAGATTCTCTCAGCTATGGATGCATATTGGTTTATGGATACTCGATAAATATTTTCTAAGGATATTATTTTATTTAAATATAATTTTAAAATGTTTTTAAAATAATTTTTTCGAGTTATCTCGTGTTTAGAGTCGTATGAAACAATGCCTTTAGTTTACGTGGTTCAAATAAACTTCTCACTCATTCAAATGACATGTGACTGTCATTCAAACGACATGGACATCTCGTTCTAAAGAGACGGCTATATTGTTCGAACGACATACACATTTAATTCTAACGATGTGTCGTCTCAAGTTTATTATTTAAAGCGTCATTTGTTCAGAAAAACAAGTGTGAAAAACATACAGAATTACACTAAACCCATAGGTTTTTCTGCTCTTGTTTAACAAAGGTTTCCAAAGTTAACATACAAGTATAAAAGATCCAAGTTTACATACCATATCACATAGATCTTGTGTTTGCACCACAGTTTCATTCTTCCATTACAAGAAGAACCTATTTAGTGCAATGGACTCTGTACTTGCTTATTGACGGTTGTTGGTTATATCGCTGGATACTGAGGCATGCGTGGACTCGTGTGTTGTGAACCTGGCATAGGTGGACTCCTGCGTTGCACTGTGGAGGAGAAGTTGAAGAGAAATAGAGGTGTTAAGGCTTGTGGGGATCGAGTTGTTGTGTAAAACTGAAATCTTCCTTTGTAAATTCATATCATAGTGATTGTCTGGCTTGGGTTGTCCTAGGTTTTTTCCCATTGTGGTTTTCTCGTACATCGGTGTGTTTTGTGAGCATTCTTTAATTTATCTTGCTTAATCACACTAGATGCATGTTTAGGGTTAAGAAGATAAAATTGGCTTAAATTATTTTAGTTCACAAATTGGTGCTAAATAAAATTGGAAAAAGTGTTTTGAAAAGAAAAATTATTTTCACCTAAAGCACACACAAAAGGGCCTTCTCAAATTGGTATCAGAGCTAAAAATACTATTTTACTATATGAGTGATCCCACGTGTATTTAGGTATGAATTTCGGTATTTATGAAGGTTTTAGAACACCGATTTTTGATGAGTCTAATTATGCTTATTGGAAGATGCGTATGAAGAGTGAACTTAAGGCCATAGATGAGCATCTTTGGTCAGCGATAGAAAAAGTGTGGACACCACTAGTTATGAGAGAGGGTGAGGCCACATGTTTAAAACCTGTTAAATCATGGACTGAAGCTGAACGTAGACTTTCATAATATAACTCCAAAGGTTTAAATGTTATTTCTTCATCTATCACACCGAAAGAGTATAATCGTATTACGATATGTGAAACGTTGAAAGAGGCATGGGATCTCCTTGCACTTATTCATGAGGGAACTAGCACGGTTAGGGCGTCTAAACTCTAAAATCTTACCACCAAATTTGAGATGATTAAGATGTTAGAGAATGAGACGTTTGATGAATTTTACGCTAGATTTTCCTATATTGTCAACTCCTCATTTAACTTAGGAGAGAAAATACCTGACAACCGAGTCATACAGAAAATCTTAAGGTCGTTTCCTAGTAAATTTGATCCAAAGTTGACCGTTTTAAATTCTTTGGGTACTATTGAATCCACGAGCTTGTTGGTGAACTACAAACTTATGAGCTCGACATGTTTACCTCCTAGGAAGTGCCAAAGAAAGAAAAGGACATTACTTTGAAAGCCCGAAAGGAGGAAATAAAAGTTTCGAATGATGAATCTGATACAAATTTTGAAAACGTATCCTTGTTAGCAAAGAAGTTCAAAAAGTTTTTTAATTTACAAAAGCAATCGAAAGATACCAAAAGACTTCAGAAATTCAAGAACAATAAGGCCGATCACATCCCTAAGAATCTAAGTGAGAATGATAAGAGGGATGAATCAGATAGGTGTTTTGGTTGTGAGGGTTATGGCCATAGGGTAGCGGAGCACCCCACTAGACTTAAGAAGGAGGGCAAGAAAGTGATTGCATATAATTCCACTCTTTGTGATGGTGAATCGGAAGAGGGAGATGATACCCCCATTGAGCGTAAATACACCGCGTCCATGGTTTGTCATGTGTGCGATGACGACAAATCTTATCATGAAGATACTCATGTGAATGACACTTCTGATGCCTTAGTTTGTGATTCCTAAGTGAGTGAGGGTGAAGAAAGTGAGGATGGAGAGATATATGAGAGAGAGTTACAAGCTTCCTTTAATTAATTGTATGAAGAAACGATAAAGGTTAATAAGGCTAACTTGAAATTGCAAGCTAGGTTGAAATAGTGTGCCATAGAAAATAAATATGAGTTGATTGAGGATATTAAGGCACGAGAGAAGACTCATAGGGAGAAACTAAAGTATGTTGAGGGTGAAAGAGATAGTCTTCGTGGTTTGATGGAGGCTATGAAGAAGGAGATTCTACAATTTAACGAGTCTAGGCATTTTCTCGAGTCTAGGATTAGTGAGCTTGATGAGAGATTGAGAGATTCGAGTAAGGTGAAGTTTGATTTGGAGGCTTGGTCAAAAAAGTTGGATAGGATTTTAGGCACCGTCCAAATCAAGGATGATAGGTGTAGTATATCTTCTATGATCGTATTGCTCTCATTCTCAAAGAAAATATCAATCATGTGAGAGATCCAACTAGGAACATTAGGAGACGTCCACATTTAGGTACCATTCCTCATTAGGTTTACACTTTCACTTTTTGCAGTAGGAAAGGTCACCTTATATATTATTGTTATGACCTTAAAAAATGCTCCTGGGAAGTTTAGGAATAAAGTCGTTTCGGTTCACAAAACCCCCATGCATCATTGCACACCTACTTGGGTTAGGAAATCAGACTTAGAGGCATTAAGAATTAAACTTCATGTCTCTCGTATGCTTGCACATGATACTTCTCATGATATTTGATACAAATGATTGTGTTAGCATGTTTGTCATACGCTAGTTTGCTTCATGTTATATATTTGCTGTGATATGACATGTTTATCTCTTTGTAATATATTTTTTTCTTTTATTTGAGTCTTATTTGGAAAAATACAAAAAGATCTTATTTTTTGAGTCAAAAATATATTTGAAAAACACAAAAATATTTTCAATTTATTTTTGTGTCGTGAGTTTACAATTAATGTGGCATATTAGTATTCTTGAACCCCCATCATTTCATCTTTCCACGTGGCTTGTACATTTGGTCATGATTTTGGATACAAAGATTTATCTTAACCATTGTTTTAATGGGGTTGTTTTGAAGTTGACTTAAATTTATATTCGACTATGCATATGACATTGCACATACACACGAGCTTTAATAAATGTTTAACTTCTCATGCATATTTGAGTTTGGTGAAACGTTCTCCTCTCAATTTTGTCATCTACGAGCATATTAGACTTAGGAGGAGTTGCACATGTAAGAACCTTTGCTCGTGAGGATTTATATTACATATTGAAAAAATGATGAGTGTACACGGGAAAGGGATGCCAGAGGCATGTGAACTCGTCGTGAAAGCTCGAAATCTCTTGAAAGAGAAATTAGAACCTCAAAAGAAAAAGAATTATCAAATATGAAGGAGTTTGGTTGAAAATATTAACGGGTTTGCATAAACAAGTTCTGGGTTGAAAAAGTCATGTCATGACGCTATTGTTTGTAGAATCATCAAAATTCTAAACTTGTGTGTGTGGTGTATGTTTTGTTCATTAAGTTCAATTTTAATTGTCACATGTGGCTAAAATGTAGTTTGATGATATTTAGTGGTCAATTAGAGCGTCTTGAACGTATCTTTGTGTTTGGATTATGATTCACTTGTGTTAGTTACACCTATTCATTCCATTCCATGTTTGAGCACATTGATATTATGTTAATGCCTAACTCATATTTGTTGTTTTGAGTCTATTTTGCTACTCTTTTGTATTTCCAATTGCTATTTTGAGATAATTTCTTCACTGGGAAAATCCTGCATAATTTTAGAGCTGGAGTTGAGAGATTTTGAAGTCGTTAGAATGACTTAGGGATGTCCTTCGAACGACATGTCCCTGTCGCTAGATCACTGGATCAAAGACCCTTCGAGCGAGGTACAATAAGTGTTAGGTATGGTCGTGAGATAGGTTATTAGTATGGTCATTTGATTGGTACTTCGCACGACATCACACTATTTTGGGTCGTTTCTTACATGGTTCAAACGATATGCTTCAGTCGTTCAAACGACCTAGCAATGTCGCTCAAACAACCCTGGTTGACTTTTTGCTCTTTGTTTAGTTTTAGTACCTGCGGGTTATATATTCTGTTATTACGCTATTTTGGTACTTCTGGGTTATTTTGGGTAGTTTATATGCAGTCAATATTGATTATTCCTGCTTGATTTTATACTGCATTGACTTTGTTTAGTCACATCTTTTGATATTGATGATTATTCTTTGTGACTATTTACTAGCTATGATTTGATATATATTAATTAATATTAGCTAGTTCATCATGTTTATCTAGATATGCTTCTTATGATTATATTCATGGGAGATATTCCTTTATATCTTTATTTTTCTCACTAGTTGTCTATTCGAGACAAAAAGGGGGAAAGATAGATATGTTATGTAGGGGGAGATTTTGCCTAGTATTTTATATTGTTATCATATTGATTATATATCATTTGTTCCTCCATACTTCACATGGTATTTTGTGTATGTGTGTGTGTGTAATGATTCTTCAGATTTCAAATTTTGCAACTATATCACATGGAGACAGTTCATGCTCGCCAGTCGTCCTACAATTGATAGCTAGATTTGATAGTCCATGTACTGTATTTTCTGTTTAGGTTTTTTGGGATGGGATTTAGGACATACAGCTTGACAGCCCGGCTTAGCCATTTCAGTTTTTTGGTTTTGTCCCAAAATAGCCAAAGGGGGAGATTTGTAAGGACAAATTTCCAAATAGTGTCAATTTGTATGTATTGGCATTATTCTAGACAAAAACTAATTTGAGTCATAGATAGTTTTTACTTGCCACGATTCACACATCGTCTATGACGTTGTGTTGAAGACGTAGCATCCAAGCTTCAAAGATAAATCATGTCGTAGTTTTGGTGCACGTTTCATGTCTTTAATTTGGTTTTTCGAAATTCTCTCAGGTATGGATGCAAATTTGTTTATAGATACTTCGTAAATATTTTCTAAGGATGTTATTTTATTTAAATATGTTTTTAAAATAGTTTATGTTTAGAGTTGTATGAAACACGGCCTTTAGCTTACGTGGTTCAAACGACCCTCTCAGTCCTTTAAATGACATGTGACTGTCATTCCAATGACATGGACATCTCGTTCTAACGAGATGGCTATATCCTTCGAACAACATACTCATTTTGTTCTAATGACGTGCCACCTCAAGTTTATTCTTTATGGTATCTTTTGCTCAGAAAAACAAGTGTGCAGAACATACAAAATTACACAAAACCCATACGTTTTTTTGCAGTAGTTTAAAAAAAGTTTCCAAAGTTAAAAATATCCTTTGTGTTTACAAGATCCAAGTTTATATACCATATGTTATAGAGATCTTGTGTTTGCGGTGGCGTAGGGACTTGCCGCGGCGCATACACTTGCGGTGGCTTTTGGACTTCTGGGTGACCTCGCGGGTACCTCTCGGATGTTTTTTAATAAAAAAGCATATTTATTTTATTTTGATTTTTTCTGTTTATAACACCCTTCTACATTAGCCCCTCGTGCAAAGATTTTTTGGTTGGGTAGACCAAAAAAACTTTGTATGCTATAAATCTGGTTTGAACAATTGTATATATATTTATATATATATATATATATATATATATATATATATATATATATATATATATATATATATATATATATATATATATATATATATATATATATATTTTCTGAGGGATCCTAGGATCATTAAATTCTGTGGCCCTTTATCCGAGGTATTTAATTTTTTGAGAACCCACGCGTCAGTGTGGGAACTGTCATCCCCTCATTTGGAAAAAAAGATCATCAACTTTTTTTTTGCCCTCCTGCACGTTTTTCCATTTTGGTGAAAAAAACATAAGCCCCTTATCTTGGGGTCTTTCATCTTCTTCAACCAAAACATAAGCATCTTTGGGTTTGTAGTGAGAGAAAGTGAGAGAGGGATTCTTTTAAAACACCATAGCCACCCATCTCCTTTTTTGATCTAAACTTGCCAACTTTCCTACCCTCTCATCCATGGATCCTAAACCAAACGATACCCCTTCAAATGTTGGTACTTCCAGCGCACCCATGGTTTTAGGCTATGCGCCTTCTTCATCGTTCCTTTCAAGCATCTCTATGCCCGAAACTGCTGGCGCCGGCGGCACTAGGTCCCCTCCGACCGGTGGCGTCGATTTGTCATCTGCCATACTTGCCTCCTCGCGTTTTGAGCCGATAACCCTCGCGGGTTCATCCCCTTCTCAATTGGCATGTGCCGGTTTTCATTTGGGTTCCTCCGCGATCGGGGGCCTCTCGACCAATGCCTTGCTGACAGCGGAGAGTGTCTCGCCATCTTTCGGTATGCGCGAGGAACAAAGGGGCTCGCCCGATCTGGGCGCGGGTCTGAATTTTTTAGTTGAACACGGGGTCTCGTCCAATCTGTGCGCGGAACAAAGGGTTTCATCCGATCTGCTCGAGGAACCAAGGGTCTCGTCTGATCTGCGCGAGGGACAGAGGGTTTCATCCGATATGCGCGAGGAACCAAGGATCTCGTCCGATCTGCGCGAGGGACAGAGGGTCTCGCCCGACCTGCGCGAGGAACAAATGGTCTCGTCCGCTCTGCGCGAGGGACAGGGGGTCTCGCCCACTCTGGGCGCGGATATGAATTTCTTAGTTGAGCAAGGGGTCTCGTCCGGGGGTCTCTCGCCTGCTATTTCCGCTTATGAAGGCTTCTCGCCTTTGACGAGTTTTCGTGTAGGTTCCTTGCGCGATGATGCGCCTTCTATGGTTATCTCGACGCATGTTGGCAGCGTCTCTACGCACATTTCGTCATTGGCGTCTGGTGGCGTCTTGCCCTTGGGGGTTTTGGCACCCGCTAATTCTGTCAGTGGGGGTATCTCGGCCTTGGGGGTCTCGACGCTCGTATTTTTTTCTGAAGAAAGGGTCTCGCCCCATGACGGTATAGTGACCTCTTGTCAGCAGTTGGGGGTCTCGCGACCTGGCCTCACATCTACGGGTCTCTCATTCGTGGAAGGGGGTGTCTCGACATTTCGTCACCTCGGGGGTTCCGTGACCCCGGATGCCTCGTTGACTGTTGGCGTTACGGAGGGCATGCTACTGACCAGGGGCTTTTCGCCTGATATTGCTGGGGTTTCTGCCTCTACTTCTTTTTTTACGACAGGGGACTCCGGGGGTCTCTCGCTCGGAGTCCCTACTAGGGTGAGTTCTTTTCTTGAGCCAATGGCTCTGGGTGGTTCATCAGCTACGCCAACCTCCTCTCAGGCATGGAAGGATTATATGCACATTCGTCAAGGGCGGGACTTCGTATTTATCGTCGTGCTCCCTTTTTCGGCCCTGCTGACAGTTTCATGGTTTCGCTTTCTGGTTTTGGGGAAAAAATTTTGAGTGCTGTTCTCGATCGGTCTCACGTGGGGTTAACCGAGTCTGCTGATCTTCCTACTATTTCTCCGGATTCCATTCTCCGAGTCCGAGTTGACCGAGGCGACTTTCCTTATTCCAACGTTGAGGTTAAAACCCCCGGTGGACCTACAGAGGAGTGGGCCAGTTGGGTTGACTATGTTCTGAGCGTTCCTGATTACGTGGCTATTCTCAAGGAGGTGGGGCTCTTCACCGCCGTCAGCAGTCTGAAGTCCTGCACCCTCTTTAAACACGGTTCTTCGCTCAATCTCTTATTGTCCCGATGGAGTATGGAGTCTCACACCTTTGTCACGGGCTAGGGGGAATTTACTGTTACTCTCGAGGATATATGTGAGTTGTACGCCCTTCCTTTCTTTGGGCGACAGGTCTTCACTGATGACTGCGAGGACTCCCTAGATCAGGAGTTGGTGGGGGAGTTACGGTCATCTCTCGGGGAGTGCTCGAGATATGTGGCCATAAATGTAACGGGTCATTCCAAGCATTCCTTTGCCAAATGGCAACGATATTGGTTCAGAGACTTTGAGCAGTTGCCAAAGGGGGAGACTTCTCGTGCAGCGCCCAGATCCCAGGATGGTCCTAAGCTTCACTCTCCTGCACATTTAGCCGCTTTCCTTGTTACGTTCCTGACTCGGTTCCTTCTTCCAGGTAAGCCTGAAGACTGTCCCCGCGAACTTCTTTTTAGGTTGGCTGTGCGATTGTCTCGCGGTAGACCAGTACCTATAGCTGCCCTGACCTTGGGTTCTCTTTACACCTGGATAGACCGAGCATACATAGATGTAGAGAGGTCCTGCGGTCGGTATGATGTTGTTAACCATGTCAACGCCCCTCTCTTGATGGCCTTTTTGTTTGAGCATTTCCCCCACTTTACTTCAGGGGCTCACGCTTGTCATAGCGACGCTGCGAGGCTTCTTCGGTGGCATAAGAAAACTCCCAAGTAGTCTTTGGGAATGTTGATTGATGATATCGAGGAGTTTCAGTTTCGGCCTTATACCAAGCGCTCTGGGGGTACTTTCAGCTGGCTTTCTTTCCCTAGTGATGGCGGAACCTTCTATTGTCCTTCCGCAGTGGGGTCAGTTTCCACGTGTCCTCATATTAATGTGATGACGATGCTCTTACCATGTCACCTTCCTTCTTGGACCGAGTTAGGTCCCCGTGATGAATTTTACCATTCCGAGAGGGCAAGACGACATTTTGGTTATGATCAGGGTGTCCACACTCCTCCTCTTCCTACCTACGGCAGTCATTCTGAGGCATTCTCCGAGGCGTGCGCGAGCTTTACTCTGCAGGGGTTATTTCGCAGGGTCAGTGGTTTGGGTGGTCTCTTTGTGCCTACCAGTGATTATCACCCTTCATTCACTTCATCCTGGTTCCTTCTTTGGCAGCAGCAGGTTCGTCTTATTCAAGAATGTGTAGTTGGCCCTCCTCATGAGACTAACCCCGTTAAATATACCAGAGCTCAGTTTTTGGTCAGGCGGACGCAGAAAGAGCCTTGGTTTCTCAGTACCACCTCTACGCCACCCTTGGAGCAGGCCATCCCTATTTTAGTGAAACCTCTCTTTGACGAGTCACTTCCGCCTCCGTCGACTGAGCTTCCCCCTGTGAAGTCTAAAAGCCAACCAAAAAGCAAAGGGAAGGCGGGCACCTCTACTACTAGCAAAAGGAAGCATCCTGACACCGATGTTTCCAATTTTGTTCCTGCTACTACTGCTTCTCCTCCTTCTTCTCCTGTGAGGACCCGGGCTGCGAAGAAAAAGAAAGGAAATGGCGCTGGCATAGCTGCTTCATCTACGGTGGATCAAGAGTCCAATACTGGTGACCTTGGTGCAGGGGGGACTTCCCAAGTAATGACAGGAAAGGGTTACTCCTCACCGAGCCTTACTTCCCAGGAGACGCGGGTCGCGTCTATTCCCATTGCAGAAGGTACTATATCACAACATCCTTTACTTAGTGGAACTAGTTCTCACAGGGTTCCTTCATCTCCCTCCCCTTCATTGGAAGAGGAACTAGTTGATTATGGAAGCAGCCCTTCCTATGACGACCATAGTTCTTCTTCGGATGATATGGGCGGCCGGGGTCTCCACAGCGAAAGCACTACTGACACTTATGCTTTGTTATCAGTCTCCAGAGAGTCTTCTAGCGATGATGAGGCCTCTCGTTCTTCTGGGAGGGTCAGCCCCAGCCATCTCCCTTATAGCCAAACTACGCGCCCTGTTACTGTAAGCGTTCTCCTTTTACTTGTCTTATTTTTTTTTGCATATGATTTTCTTTCTTCCTCTCATCATATATATATATATATATATTTTCATTCAAAGCATTCTGTTATATCTGTGCAGGCCACTTCCATCGAGGCAGGTAGTTCTCCTCTTCCCCCACTACGTCCGACGCCCTTTCAGCGGGAGAGGAACTCCATGCTCATTTCCTCCCGGGGGCTGTTTAGAGAGGTTTGCTGTTTCTTTAATTCATTTAACATCTGTTGTAGTTTATTCATCTTCTAACTTCCTTTTAGTTGCGCATATTGTCATTTCCTACAGCTGTCGTCCGTGCATTTTACTGTCACCCGGACCACCCCTGTGGCTTCCCCTTCTCCGCAGGTATGCCTCGTTATTTTCAAAACTTTCATTGCGTCGTTTCCTTTTGTACTCCCTTTTTTATTTACCTATTTATCATGCGTAGAGAGTTGTGTCCTCGGGCGTTGCCACATCGTCTTCTCTTGTCTCGGCGGTGGGTACTTCTGCGGTTGAGCCCCTGGAGGCCTCTTTATCTGAGGTAGTAGCCATATATTTGTTTTGAATATTTATTTCCTCTTAACGGGGGTCTTAATGGCTCTTGGACTTTCTTCTCAGGAAGGGGCTCCTCCCTTAGCTGGCGTTATCGCCCCAGGTTTATCCTCTTCGGGGAGAATTTCTATCCCTAGGGTCTGCGTATCTATGGATGGTAGATCTTTGGTTGAGGCGATTTCTCGTGGCCCAATATTTACCGTGGCCTCCACCAGTGAGCCCACACTTCAGGTCAGTCCTTTCTGTTGAAGTAATGGGATCTCCTTTTCCTCGAACATGCAGTAAACAACGCATTTTCATTCTTTGCAGGCTATCAGTACATCCCCTACCGCGCCGACCGTCTTTTTTCGCGCTTCCCCCTTGGATGGGGTTCAGGTATTCTTTTATTTTCTTAGTTCTATTCCTTTTATCTGTCCAGCCTGTGCTTATCGTAGCCCTCTTTTACTTTGTCGCAGTTATCCCTCGGCGCTGTTTCGAGTGCGGCTCCTGCCCCTGCCGTTTCAGCAGCCCCTATGCGCGGGCTGGTTTGTCCTGTTGTTGCGCCTCCTCAGGTAGCTATCTCTACGGCGCCCGAGGTTGAGGTAGTTTCTTTGGAAGTATTAGTCACTGAGGCGACCCCTTCCGGAGCATCGATCAGTGTTGTTGCCCCTACGGGAGTCCCTGCTCGTCCTTCTATGAGCGTTACGGAGGGCGTTGTTCAGGTACCGTGTATAAGAGTATCTACTTTACTCCTTATTGCGTATATTGTGCAAGCATTCTCGTTTCACCCTTGTCTCATTGTTTCCAGGTGCATGAGAGTACTCGGACGACTGTGGAGTCTGGCGGTGGGGAAACCATGAGAGAGGTATTAGACTGGCATACCCTCTCTTTCTGTTATTCCCCTCTTTTCTTCTTGCGTATACTGTGCAAGCATTCTCATTTCACCCTTGTCTCATTGTTTCCAGGTGCACGAGAGTACTCCTATGACTGTGGAGTCTGGCATTGGGGCAACTATGAGAGAGGTATTAGACTGGCATACCCTCTCTTTCTGCTATTCCCCTCTTTTCTTCTTGCGTATACTGTGCAAGCATTACCATTTCACCCTTGTCTCATTGTTTCCAGGTGCATGAGAGTACTCCGATGACTGTGGAGTCTGGCAGTGGGGAAACTGTGAGAGAGGTATTAAACTGGCATACCCCCTCTTTTTACTATCCCCTCTTTTCTTCTTGCGTATACTGTGCAAGCATTCCCATTTCACCCTTGTCTCATTGTTTCCAGGTGCATGAGAGTACTCCGATGAATGTGGAGTCTGGCAGTGGGGCCACTGTGAGAGAGGTATTAAACTGGCATACCCTCTCTTTTTACTATCCCCTTTTTCTTCTTGCGTATACTGTGCAAGCATTCCCATTTCACCCTTGTCTCATTGTTTATAGGTGCATGAGAGTACTCCGATGACTGTGGAGACTGGTAGTGGGGCAACTGTGGAGGGAGATCACGGTTCTGGGTTCGCTCCTTTAGTTGGTGATGCTGATTCTGGTGGGGAGTCTTCTTTCCTTCCTTCCGAGGTGGGGTCTCGTCATTCCGATGGTGATGATGGCGCAGAGGATGCTGCGACTATCGCGAGTAGGCTATGGCACGAGGAGTTACCGGGTCGATTCAGGGTACATGAGCGTCAGATCCTGGATCTCATCTTGGAGCACCATCCCGAGACATTCACTTCTCAGAGTATACTTCAGGTTGACAGTCTTACGGCCTTCAACCTGAGGGCTCTCGCCAGTCATGTTCATGAGTTCTTAGCTACTCCCCCTGCCAAGTTGGCTAGCTCCTATATTTCACTGTTCTTGAATGCTCTCCGGGACTTGCAGCAGTTCTACCATTTTCGTTTGGATTGGCTTGATGCGGGGGTTCACCCTTTTCTGAGCGTTCCTTTCCGCAAAATAGTGAGATTTCACGCTTCTCGACAGTCCAGAGTTGAGCAGCGGCAGGCTGAGGCTACGAGGATCCGGAATCAGATCGCCCTACTGCAGGTGAAGCTGGCCAGACTTGAGTCTGGCGATGAGGAGGACGAGGCTAAATTCATCAGGTTGGAGGAAGAGTTTCTACGGGAGGCTGGTCCATCATATGCCGACGCTATCGCTCAAGATGATTTATTTTTTGTAGTTTCTGGCAGATAGGATACTTCTTGCTTTGTAGTGTTCAGAACTCTATGTGTACATCACTTTATCATTCCTAAATGAGACACTTTGTTTCTTCTGCACTTTCCTTTTTTTCTTGTTCTCCCTTCATACTGTGGGTGTTTGTTTTATATGACTTGCTCTAATTTCTGTGAGCATTAGTCTACTGGCGGCTGCCCCATATACTGTGGGGTATTTGCATTAATATGAAAAGTTGTGTATTATCATATTGTATATATTTTGAGAAAATGCACCTCTTGTAGCTGTGAGGTGTTGGCATGTGACTTTCTTGGGTTACCCCTCCTGTCTGTGGGGGTATTCCTACATATTACTGCTTATAGTCATAGAGGCTGTGTTGGGGAGGAGGGTGACCCCCACCCCTTTCCGGAAGCCTGATTTTATTATAAAACTGTATTAATTTATGTCTGGGGGACTTTGCTCAATATACTATCTCTTAGGATGGACTTACCTCCCAAGTGTAGTGGGCAAAGTTCCTGATCTTTTTTTTTGTACTCTCTTCTAATTTAATAGGGAGTGTATATGTATGTATAAATGAGCAAACAAAGCAAATGTCAAAAATGATCCAAAATGTTGCTATTTCATTTCTTTACCTCTGTGTGCTGTTTACAGTGTAGTATTGCTCTAAAAAAAAATTTACACAAAAAAACTTTTCTGGCGTAGGAGCAATCCTTGACCTCCATTACAGGCATGCAAAACACAAACAACACTTGTTAGTTGTTACTAAGCATAGTACCTCTTCAGCCACTTGCAATTGATGGACTGGAGGCAATCACTCTCTGGTTCTGATATCTGGCAGTAGCCCGACTTTCCCACTCCTCTAACGACAAAAGGGCCTTCCCAGTTAGGTTTGAATTTTGACGCCGACATGCTACGGAGTTGGTGAGTTGATGCTCGCAGGACTAGATCTCCCACCTGGAATTCCCTAGGCTTAACCAAATTTTCGTAGGCCCTGGACAGCTGCTGAGTGTAGACTTTGAAATTCTCTCTCGTCCTGTCTCTGTGCTCATCCAGCGCCTCCAGCTGCACATGCCTAGGGTCTGGAATGAGCCCATTGCTAAGAGAAATTCTGGCCGAAGGTACCGCCAGTTCCACTGGTAGGACAGCTTCGGTCCCATACACTAGAGAGAAGGGAGTGAAACCTGTTGGCTTTCTTTTCGAAGTACGATAGGCCCATAACACCATAGGCAGCTTCTCATCCCATGCTCCGGGCATGTCTTCTAGCATTTTCTTCAAAATATTTATTAGGGTCTTATTAGTAGCTTCTGCTTGGCCATTACCCTTGGGGTAGGATATGGTTGAGCTATTATGCACAATCTTATACTTGTCCGTGAGGAGGGCCATCTCTTTGCATACAAATTGTTTCCCATTATCCGTTAGGATCACTTTGGGTATACCAAACCTACATATGATATATTCCTTTATAAACTGGGTTACCACTTGGGCAGTGACTCTCCTTAAAGGAATGGCCTCCGCCCACTTGGTGTACAATTCGGTAGCCACAATGATAAAAGCCTTGCCATGAGATGCTGGGGCGATCTTACCCACCAGGTCGAACGCCCATGTGTGGAAGGGATAGGGGGCTGCCAAGCTTTGTAGGCTGACGGAGGGAGCGTGCACCATGTTTCCGTGCACCTGGCATGCTCTACACTTTTTCACATATCCAATGGAGTCAGCCTCCATGGTCGGCCAGTAGTATCCCAGCGTCATCAGTTGATCATACAGCTTGGCGCCTCCCATGTGGGAGGGCTCATGAGCTTCTTTCAATACCTTTTCCACTTCCTCTTTGGCTACGCACCTTAGGGCCTTCTCATTGTACCCTTTCCTATACAAGTCTCCTTGGACCAAGTAGAAACGTGCTACCCTTTTTCTAAGGTAAATTTCATCCGCTCTCTCGGCGGGCAGTTCCCCATCCTTTAAATATGCTAGGTACGGCTGTCTCCAATCTTCGAAGGCTTCCGCGAAGTTAGCCTCCGTTGGCTGGTCAAAATTAGCTTGGCACTTTAAACAACCTTGTTGCAAGCGGGCTGCTTCTACGCTCATGGAGGGCCAGAAATACCCACTTCGCCGCAGTCTTCGGTAAAGGGGAATATCCGTATCTCCACAGTGCCTCTGGTGCATTTCTATTAGCCTCTCCTTGGCTTCTTGCTCCCCTACGCACCGCGCCAGAAACCCTCCAGGACTCTTGAAGTAGAGAGTTCCCTGCAGTAGGTGATAGTTGGCTAACTCTAATATTTTCATTGCCCCTTCTCTTGTTTCAAGTTGCTTCTCTACCAAACGCCTCCAATCTTTCGGCTCATTACTCGGGAATAAGGACTTCACGGTAGTGGGTACCATTCTCCGCCTCACCGTGATGGTCGCTTCTGACTCCTCCATGTCTAACTTTTGGGCTATGGTGGCAAGTGCGTCGGGGTGCCTGTTCATCGTTCGCGCCTGCCTCTCCACGGCTACTTCCAAGAACTGTCCCAGCAGTCGTTGGATGATGTGTCTGTACGGCGCTAAGTTGGCATGCTTAAGAGAAAACTCTCCATTTACCTGCCTTACGACTAGATTGGAGTCTCCTCGTATACACAGTACCCTGATCCCTCTTCTGAGTGCTTCCAACATCCCTAGAATGAGGGCTTCATACTCAGCCTCATTATTTGAGCATTTAAAATCTAACTTGAAAGAGAGGGTAATCTTCTCCTTCCCATCCGACAGTATGACGCCAGCCCCACCTGTTCCTTGAGCACTGAAACCATCAAACTCCATAAACCACTTCTTCACCTCCTCCGCCATGCATGCTTGGAAACTTTCTCCGGGTAGTTCCTCACTAGGTGGTTCGAAAATCCCGCTCGGGAAGTGGGCCAGCAGATCTGCTACTGCCTGGATCTTAATGGCTTTAGGCACTACGCATTTTAGATCATATTCTGATAAGATCAAAAACCACCTTGCTGCTCGTCCCACGAGTATAGTCCGCGCGAGGAGGTACTTGATGGGATCACACTTGGTGACTATATGAATGGTGAAGGCTAGAAGGTAGTGTCTCAACTTCTGTGCTACAAATACCAGCGCCAGGCAGTGCCTCTCGACGCTGGTGTATCTCGATTCTGTTCCGGATATTACTCTTGACAGGTAGTAGACCGGTTTTTCCACTTCTTCCTTCTCTTGCGCCAAGAGGGCCCCTATCGACCTTTCTGTAGAAGTGAGGTAGAGCAGCAGCGGAGATCCAGCTTCGGGGGGAATCATTGTGGACGGAGAGGCTAGGATTTCTTTAATCTTCTCGAACGCACTCTTTTGCCTCTCTCCCCAAACCCACTTGGCTTTTTCTTTTAGTAGAGGTGCGAATGGGTGAGTTACCTCTGCCAACGCAGGTATAAACCTCCACAGGTAGGACACCTTTCCCAGGAAGCTCTTAAGTTGTCTCTGACTCTTGGGCGGTGGCATCATCATAATGGCTTTCATCTTCTCTGCATCCACCTGCACTCCTTGTCTATTTACCACAAAACCTAAGAATTTCCCTGCAGTAACCCCAAAGGCACACTTTGAGGGGTTCATTCTCATCTTATACCGACGACACCTCTCGAATACTCTCCTGAGATCCTGAATGTGCTTGCTTTCTTTCCTAGACTTTACCACCAAATCATCCACATAGAATTCTAGTATATCATGAAATAAGTCGTGAAAGATTGCCATCATGGTCCGCTGGTATGTGGCCCCAGCGTTCTTCAATCCGAAGGGCATGACTGTATAGTGAAAGTTCCCTAACGGTGTTCGGAAGGTAGTCTTCTCTGCGTCCGCGGGGTCCATTTTAATCTGGTTATAGCCAACATACCCGTCCATGAAGCTATACATCTCATGTCCCGCGGTGGAGTCCACTAAGCTGTCTATGCTGGGTAGTGGGAATTCATCCTTAGGACACGCCCTGTTCAAGTCGCGAAAGTCTACACAGATTCTGATTTGGGTCTTGTCTTTCTTCGCCACCGGCACTATGCTGGACAGCCATATGGGGTGCTGAATAGGTTTGATGAACCCTGCCGCCAACAACTTCTCCACCTCAGCCTTTATTTTCAAATCAAGGTCTGCTTTATATGTGCGTGTGGCTTGCCTTACCGGAAGGGCGTTGGGAAGGATGTTCAACCTATGAGAGCTCACTTCCGCGTCAATCCCGGGCATCTTCGTGTACTTCCAAGCGAATACATCAGTGAACTCCTTAAGCAGCTCAATGAGCTCTTCCTTCTGCTTCGGTTCCAGGCACTTGGAAATTAGGATGGGTCTACTCTCTCCCTCTTCTAACCCCAACTTGATTTCTTCCAATTCTTGCAGCTGCTCTCTGGGTCCATCTTGCATGCACTCCGGCGCCTCTTCTGGTTCTTCAACATGCTCAACGATATGGGATTCATCAACAATAAAACATTCGGGCGTCGGGTCGATGCTCTCGTCCCAGAACATCGCCCGCGCAGACCGTTATAAGCGGTAGATGACTTTTCCATTGGGCAAAACCACTTTCTTGCAAGTTCGAGGAGGTCTAGCTACCTCCTCTACCTTCCTCTTGCCTTTTGCCATGTGGGGAATTATCCTCTCCCCTAGGCGGTCATGCACGGATTTTTTCTGCGGGACCCTTCCTTCAGCTACCTTAATTCCTGCTAGCTTTCTTGTAGAGACCTTTCTTTCCTCGTCCAACTCAGTGTAAAAGTCAGCATCTACCAGGTGGGCCTCCTCGACGGCGAAGGGTCTCTGCGTGGCCTTGATCACTATCTCTGTACCTCTAATATTTGCCTTCGCGCACTGATGGTAGGTGGAAGGCACTATGCCATGAGTGTGCATCCATACCCTTCCAATGAGTAATTGGTAGCTGGTGTCAGCGTTAATAACATGAAATTTGATGTGGGAGGTGAAATCTCCCAACTTAATTCCCACATTCACATATCCGATTGACTGCATTCCGGCGTTGTCAAATTCGGAAATTACTAGCGGTACCGGAACCACCTTCTCCTGGTCAATTCCCGTTTCATACAACGTACTGATGGGCATAATGTTAATGGATGCTCCTCCATCCATCAACGCCCTAGGGAATGAGACTCCATTAATTATGGTTGTGACGTACAACGGGCGATTGTGGAAGTAGGGCACTGCCCTATCCGCTTCTGAAAACACCACTTCAGAGGTATACTTCTTAATCATCCTTCCCATTGGCCCCTGCCAATTTAGCGAAGGGTCTCCATGCTGCTGCACCGCCTCCAAGACTTTCCTCGTGATGGACACCCTCGTGTCATACTTCACCCCTATCTGGTCGAAAAACCACTTGAACTTGGGGCTCCTTGCTATGGCCTCACATTCAGAATCTAAGTCTACTTCGTACGTCTGGGCACTGCAAACATACTCCGCTTCAGAGGTCCCTCCCTCGTCTAGAGCGAGGATGACGTCTACCTCGCCTTCTGAGAGACCGACTTCCTCAGCTTCCCCGCTCCCACTTTCATACTCCGGAGTGAAGAACCACTCCTCTTGCTTTCTTTCCAGCTGAAGTCTGCTTAGTGACAGATTTTCTAACTCCTCGCATAACTGCTCGCCGTCCTCCCGCTTCGCCAGACTTCTCATAGCTTCTTCGTCATAGGCAACTACCATGTTGGCAGCTCCAAAATGATGCGTAGGGAGGGGGTTCTCGTTAAGGTCCACGGGGGGTATCTGCAAGGTACCGCTGGCCATCTGCTCACCAATGATCCTTCTCAAGTAGTAACAATCTTTGGTAGAGTGTTGCACTCGTAGGTGCAATTCGCAGTACTTCGGATTGGCCTTGTCAGCTGAAGTGGGGGTCTCTACTTTTAGGTTGGGGGGTCCTGCTACGCCTTCTCGCACCAAGGTGCGGTAACAATCCATGGCCTCCGCTACGCTGCACGGTAGTGGCGGCGGGACATCCTCCCCAAACTTTCTCTTATTTCCGGGACTGTCAGTCCTGGCCCCGGAACCTCCCTTCTTCCCTTTGTTACTCCCGTCCACATAGTTAACCGCTTGCCTCCTCGTAACTTGAAACCTACCGGGAGTCGGTGGAACTTGTGTCCTCCAACCCGGGGTTCTCGGTTTGATTATCATAGCGATGTTGCTGGCAGCCCTGGTGAATTCTCTAAAAGTCCCGTCTCTAGTTTCGTTGATCAAATGCAGCTTGTACTCTTCCAAGAGTCCTTCCACACATATTTGTAGCAACCTGGCCTCCGCCACGTCCTCGTGAACATCTAAGGCCCTCTCGCGAAATCGCTTGATGTAGTGCATCAATTCCTCTCCTGGCTTCTGGACCTCTTGCGCCAGGTGCCTCAGTGTAAATTCATCCTCCGCTACAAAAAACTTCTGGAGAAACTGCCTGGGCATCTCTTCCCAACTAGGGACGCTGTTAGGCGCCAAGTGGGAATACCATGTATAAGCTTTCCCAGTGAGAGTTTTAGAGAACTCTCTCAATCTCAAGTTCTTGTCGCCAGCGTGTACTCCCAGGTACTCGACGAACCTCTTCACGTGTTCTCGAGGGTTCTCCCCCCTACCGCCAAACTTGATAAATTTTGGTGGAATATACCCCTCAGGGTATGGCTTCTCACTTACTTCCTGTGGATAGGGGTCTTGTAACTCCTCGTATAGGTAGGAACCCTCCCTTTGAGAGGAGGAGAAGAGCTTCTTCACTTCTTCCATAGTAACAGCCTTGGAGGGTGATTCCTCCAAACATGTGGTTTTAGGAACTGGAGAAACTGTTGGCACCAGGACCTGCTCTGGCGCCGCCTTCCGAGACGGCATTGTCTCTGCCGGAATCGTAATAGGAGTGCCTACCCCTCCGGAAGGGGTAGCAGCAGGTGTCACACAACCTTGACCCAAGTTTGATAGATCCACGTTGTTTTGCTTTAAAAAGTCAAAAAACATTGCCATAAGGTTCATACCTTCCATTGGAGCCACTGCTGGCGAACTTGTCTGACCTCCGTGAGGCGCTGGCGCCTTGGCTCCGATCACCACCACTTCTTCCTGAGTAGTCTGGTCACTGTGAGCTCCATCACCAGATGGAATGTCCTCAAAAACCAACTGCTTGGAGACATTGAAACCTTCTTTGTCCATGGAAATGAGAATACCTCCCCAGCAGAGTCGCCAAATGTAGGAGGGTAGTGAGACTGGGGTCTATGAATAACTGGAAAGGGTGAGGCGTGACCCACTCCAATGGACACTGTCTGCAAGTCTTCAAGGTCTCCTGGTGCAATTTCTGAAGAAAACTTCTCCTTCTGGTAACAATGGAACTCAAGCTTCAACTCACTCCCTGCAAGAAGATGAACTTTCACAGAAAAAATAGTAATTTTCTCAAGGGAAACACCTGAGAGTGATGGCTGTCAATGGGGAGTGAAGGAACAAAGCACTCAGCACTATGAGAATGAGCAGGGAGAGAATACTAGGTAGGTCTGGTGATATTTTGGCAGAGTAACAGTGCAATTTTTCTATCTCTCCTCTTTTGACCTTGCCCAGAGGTCTATTTATACATGGGCGTCAGGGGTGAGCTGGCGATTTTTGGGCGCCAAAATTGAGGGAGTTGGTGGGGAACAATGTCTGAAGTGTACCATTTGTCCCCACCTGCAGGCAGCCTGCCTGTCCCCTCTGCAGGCGCCACCTGGCGCCGACCAAAACTCAAAAAGCACATATGTCCCCTAATGGAGACAAAATAGCAGATTTTGGTAGTTATCTTTTGAAACGGTAACTTGTGGTGCAATTTTGCAAATCTTTGAGAGAGGAGACCTTAAGGCCTCACTCCCTCTAAAAAGTGTTATTTTTTCTTGAGAGGGACCTCGAGGACCCCCTCTTCTGGAAAAGTCATTTTTCTTGTAAAGAGTTTATTTCTTTGTGAGTAGCCAACTCTTTGGCCACTCACTTCATTTATGACCAAGTGTGCAGTGTGCGTAGCCTCGAGTGGCTTCTGGGTCTTCCTACCAGTATTCTCTCAATCCTATAGTGCTAAGTGGTTGAGCTTGCTCAACATACCTTGTCCCTCAGCCGCCAAGCCAAAACTCCCAGGAGGTCCCGACGCGCCTGTTCGAGCCCTGCTTGCTCGACTAGGCAACCTGTGCAAGAAAGTAAAGTGTTAGTGATGCTGTTCATTTAGAGCCTGCTGTTTCATGATGAAAACTCCTGTAGCAGTACTTCTCGAATAACATTTATGCAGTGACCCTTGCAGTGGTGCTGACGCTGAAGCGGCGCCGACCCTTGTCCTGACGCCGTTGCTTGGAGTGGCGCTGATGCTGTGAGGCGGCGCCGACCCTTACTGCGGCGCCGACGCTCGAAGTGGCGCTGACGCCCGAAGTGGCGCTGACGCCCGAGGTAGCGCTGATGCTTGAATCGGCGCTGACATGTGAGGCGGCGCCGACCCTTGTCCCGGCGCCGACGCTCGAAGTGGCGCTGACGCTTGAGGTAGCGCTGATGCTTGAACTGGCGCTGACAGGTGAGGCGGCGCTGACCCTTGTTGCGGCACCGACCCTTGAAGTGGCACAGACGCTCGAAGTGGCGCTGACGCCTGAGGTAGCGCAGAGGCTTGAATCGGCGTTGACATGTGAGGCGGCGCCAACCCTTGTCCCGGCGCCGACGCTCGAAGTGGCGCCGACGCTCGAAGTGGCGCTGACGCCCAAGGTAGCGCTGATGCTTGAACCGGCGCTGTCATGTGAGTCGGCGCCGACCCTTGTTGCGGCGCCGATGCTCGAAATGGCGCCGACGCTCGAAGTGGCGCTGACGCTTGAGGTAGCGCTGATGCTTGAATCGGCGCTGACAGGTGAGGCGGCGCCAACCCTTGTACCGGCGCCGATGCTCGAAGTGGCGCCGACGCTCGAAGTGGCGCTGACGCCCGAGGTAGCGCTGATGCTTCCACCGGCGCTGTCCTGTGAGTCGGCGCCGACCCTTGTTGCGGCGCCGACGCTCGAAGTGGCGCCGACGCTCGAAGTGGCGCTGACGCCTGAGGCAGCGCTGACCCTTGCGGTGGCGTAGGGACTTGCCGCGGCGCATACACTTGCGGTGGCTTTTGGACTTCTGGGTGACCTCGCGGGTACCTCTCGGATGTTATTTAATAAAAAAGCATATTTATTTTATTTTGCTTTTTTCTGTTTATAACACCCTTCTACAGTGTTTAATTTTAATTTGTTTTAAGAAATTAAAATTTATGTTCACTATAATTTTCCATCCTTTAAAGAAAAGAAAATCAAATGAATTTTGGAAAATTAAATTTTGTTAGTAACCATCTTTATTCCGCACTTATAGGAAATTAAAGTGAATGTTTTTAAAATTGGGGGCCTTAATTTCCAACAAGTGGTATCAGAGCTGGAGCACTAATTTATTGCGTTAAGGTCTTTTTTTAAAAATATTTTTGGTTAAAAAATGGAATTTTCTCCAATTTCAAAATTTCCTGGTTTCGATGGTTCTAGCTACGTATATTGGAAAACGCGTATGAAATCGGCTCTAAAGTCTATTAACAAGAGAGTTTGGTTATATGTTGTGTTGAAGACTTAGTGGACAAGCTTTAAAGATAAATCATGTCGTAGTTTTGGTGCACGTTTCACGTCTTTAATTTGGTTTTTGAGATTCTCTCAGCTATGGATGCATATTGGTTTATGGATACTCGATAAATATTTTCTAAGGATATTATTTTATTTAAATATAATTTTAAAATGTTTTTAAAATAGTTTTTTCGAGTTATCTCGTGTTTAGAGTCGTATGAAACAATGCCTTTAGTTTACGTGGTTCAAATAAACTTCTCACTCATTCAAATGACATGTGACTGTCATTCAAACGACATGGACATCTCGTTCTAACGAGACGGATATATTGTTCGAACGACATACACATTTAATTCTAACGATGTGTCGTCTCAAGTTTATTATTTAAAGCGTCATTTGTTCAGAAAAACAAGTGTGAAAAACATACAGAATTACACTAAACCCATAGGTTTTTCTGCTCTTGTTTAACAAAGGTTTCCAAAGTTAACATACGAGTATAAAAGATCCAAGTTTACATACCATATCACATAGATCTTGTGTTTGCACCACAGTTTCATTCTTCCATTACAAGAAGAACCGATTTAGTGCAGTGGACTCTGTACTTGCTTATTGACGGTTGTTGGTTATATCGCTGGATACTGAGGCATGCGTGGACTCGTGTGTTGTGAACCTAGCATAGGTGGACTCCTGCGTTGCACTGTGGAGGAGAAGTTGAAGAGAAATAGAGGTGTTAAGGCTTGTGGGGATCGAGTTGTTGTGTAAGACTGAAATCTTCCTTTGTAAATTCATATCATAGTGATTGTCTGGCTTGGGTTGTCCTAGGTTTTTTCCCATTGTGGTTTTCTCGTACATCGGTGTGTTTTGTGAGCATTCTTTAATTTATCTTGCTTAATCACACTAGATGCATGTTTAGGGTTAAGAAGATAAAATTGGCTTAAATTATTTTAGTTCACAAATTGGTGCTAAATTAAATTGGAAAAAGTTTTTTGAAAAGAAAAATTATTTTCACCTAAAGCACACACAAAAGGGCCTTCTCAAATTGGTATCAGAGCTAAAAATACTATTTTACTATATGAGTGATCCCACGTGTATTTAGGTATGAATTTCGGTATTTATGAAGGTTTTAGAACACCGATTTTTGATGAGTCTAATTATGCTTATTGGAAGATGCGTATGAAGAGTGAACTTAAGGCCATAGATGAGCATCTTTGGTCAGCGATAGAAAAAGTGTGGACACCACTAGTTATGAGAGAGGGTGAGGCCACATGTTTAAAACCTGTTAAATCATGGACTGAAGCTGAACGTAGACTTTCATAATATAACTCCAAAGGTTTAAATGTTATTTCTTCATCTATCACACCGAAAGAGTATAATCGTATTACGATATGTGAAACGTTGAAAGAGGCATGGGATCTCCTTGCGCTTATTCATGAGGGAACTAGCACGGTTAGGGCGTCTAAACTCTAAAATCTTACCACCAAATTTGAGATGATTAAGATGTTAGAGAATGAGACGTTTGATGAATTTTACGCTAGATTTTCCTATATTGTCAACTCCTCATTTAACTTAGGAGAGAAAATACCTGACAACCGAGTCATACAGAAAATCTTAAGGTCGTTTCCTAGTAAATTTGATCCAAAGTTGACCGTTTTAAATTCTTTGGGTACTATTGAATCCACGAGCTTGTTGGTGAACTACAAACTTATGAGCTCGACATGTTTACCTCCTAGGAAGTGCCAAAGAAAGAAAAGGACATTACTTTGAAAGCCCGAAAGGAGGAAATAAAAGTTTCGAATGATGAATCTGATACAAATTTTGAAAACGTATCCTTGTTAGCAAAGAAGTTCAAAAAGTTTTTTAATTTACAAAAGCAATCGAAAGATACCAAAAGACTTCAGAAATTCAAGAACAATAAGGCCGATCACATCCCTAAGAATCTAAGTGAGAATGATAAGAGGGATGAATCAGATAGGTGTTTTGGTTGTGAGGGTTATGGCCATAGGGTAGCGGAGCACCCCACTAGACTTAAGAAGGAGGGCAAGAAAGTGATTGCATATAATTCCACTCTTTGTGATGGTGAATCGGAAGAGGGAGATGATACCCCCATTGAGCGTAAATACACCGCGTCCATGGTTTGTCATGTGTGCGATGACGACAAATCTTATCATGAAGATACTCATGTGAATGACACTTCTGATGCCTTAGTTTGTGATTCCTAAGTGAGTGAGGGTGAAGAAAGTGAGGATGGAGAGATATATGAGAGAGAGTTACAAGCTTCCTTTAATTAATTGTATGAAGAAACGATAAAGGTTAATAAGGCTAACTTGAAATTGCAAGCTAGGTTGAAATAGTGTGCCATAGAAAATAAATATGAGTTGATTGAGGATATTAAGGCACGAGAGAAGACTCATAGGGAGAAACTAAAGTATGTTGAGGGTGAAAGAGATAGTCTTCGTGGTTTGATGGAGGCTATGAAGAAGGAGATTCTACAATTTAACGAGTCTAGGCATTTTCTCGAGTCTAGGATTAGTGAGCTTGATGAGAGATTTAGAGATTCGAGTAAGGTGAAGTTTGATTTGGAGGCTTGGTCAAAAAAGTTGGATAGGATTTTAGGCACCGTCCAAATCAAGGATGATAGGTGTAGTATATCTTCTATGATCGTATTGCTCTCATTCTCAAAGAAAATATCAATCATGTGAGAGATCCAACTAGGAACATTAGGAGACGTCCACATTTAGGTACCATTCCTCATTAGGTTTACACTTTCACTTTTTGCAGTAGGAAAGGTCACCTTATATATTATTGTTATGACCTTAAAAAATGCTCCTGGGAAGTTTAGGAATAAAGTCGTTTCGGTTCACAAAACCCCCATGCATCATTGCACACCTACTTGGGTTAGGAAATCAGACTTAGAGGCATTAAGAATTAAACTTCATGTCTCTCGTATGCTTGCACATGATACTTCTCATGATATTTGATACAAATGATTGTGTTAGCATGTTTGTCATACGCTAGTTTGCTTCATGTTATATATTTGCTGTGATATGACATGTTTATCTCTTTGTAATATATTTTTTTCTTTTATTTGAGTCTTATTTGGAAAAATACAAAAAGATCTTATTTTTTGAGTCAAAAATATATTTGAAAAACACAAAAATATTTTCAATTTATTTTTGTGTCGTGAGTTTACAATTAATGTGGCATATTAGTATTCTTGAACCCCCATCATTTCATCTTTCCACGTGGCTTGTACATTTGGTCATGATTTTGGATACAAAGATTTATCTTAACCATTGTTTTAATGGGGTTGTTTTGAAGTTGACTTAAATTTATATTCGACTATGCATATGACATTGCACATACACACGAGCTTTAATAAATGTTTAACTTCTCATGCATATTTGAGTTTGGTGAAACGTTCTCCTCTCAATTTTGTCATCTACGAGCATATTAGACTTAGGAGGAGTTGCACATGTAAGAACCTTTGCTCGTGAGGATTTATATTACATATTGAAAAAATGATGAGTGTACACGGGAAAGGGATGCCAGAGGCATGTGAACTCGTCGTGAAAGCTCGAAATCTCTTGAAAGAGAAATTAGAACCTCAAAAGAAAAAGAATTATCAAATATGAAGGAGTTTGGTTGAAAATATTAACGGGTTTGCATAAACAAGTTCTGGGTTGAAAAAGTCATGTCATGATGCTATTGTTTGTAGAATCATCAAAATTCTAAACTTGTGTGTGTGGTGTATGTTTTGTTCATTAAGTTCAATTTTAATTGTCACATGTGGCTAAAATGTAGTTTGATGATATTTAGTGGTCAATTAGAGCGTCTTGAACGTATCTTTGTGTTTGGATTATGATTCACTTGTGTTAGTTACACCTATTCATTCCATTCCATGTTTGAGCACATTGATATTATGTTAATGCCTAACTCATATTTGTTGTTTTGAGTCTATTTTGCTACTCTTTTGTATTTCCAATTGCTATTTTGAGATAATTTCTTCACTGGGAAAATCCTGCATAATTTTAGAGCTGGAGTTGAGAGATTTTGAAGTCGTTAGAATGACTTAGGGATGTCCTTCGAACGACATGTCCCTGTCGCTAGATCACTGGATCAAAGACCCTTCGAGCGAGGTACAATAAGTGTTAGGTATGGTCGTGAGATAGGTTATTAGTATGGTCATTTGATTGGTACTTCGCACGACATCACACTATTTTGGGTCATTTCTTACATGGTTCAAACGATATGCTTCAGTCGTTCAAACGACCTGGCAATGTCGCTCAAACAACCCTGGTTGACTTTTTGCTCTTTGTTTAGTTTTAGTACCTGCGGGTTATATATTCTGTTATTACGCTATTTTGGTACTTCTGGGTTATTTTGGGTAGTTTATATGCAGTCAATATTGATTATTCCTGCTTGATTTTATACTGCATTGACTTTGTTTAGTCACATCTTTTGATATTGATGATTATTCTTTGTGACTATTTACTAGCTGTGATTTGATATATATTAATTAATATTAGCTAGTTCATCATGTTTATCTAGATATGCTTCTTATGATTATATTCATGGGAGATATTCCTTTATATCTTTATTTTTCTCACTAGTTGTCTATTCGAGACAAAAAGGGGGAAAGATAGATATGTTATGTAGGGGGAGATTTTGCCTAGTATTTTATATTGTTATCATATTGATTATATATATCATTTGTTCCTCCATACTTCACATGGTATTTTGTGTATGTGTGTGTGTGTAATGATTCTTCAGATTTCAAATTTTGCAACTATATCACATGGAGACAGTTCATGCTCGCCAGTCGTCCTACAATTGATAGCTAGATTTGATAGTCCATGTACTGTATTTTCTGTTTAGGTTTTTTGGGATGGGATTTAGGACATACAGCTTGACAGCCCGGCTTAGCCATTTCACTTTTTTGGTTTTGTCCCAAAATAGCCAAAGGGGGAGATTTGTAAGGACAAATTTCCAAATAGTGTCAATTTGTATGTATTGGCATTATTCTAGACAAAAACTAATTTGAGTCATAGATAGTTTTTACTTGCCACGATTCACACATCGTCTATGACGTTGTGTTGAAGACGTAGCATCCAAGCTTCAAAGATAAATCATGTCGTAGTTTTGGTGCACGTTTCATGTCTTTAATTTGGTTTTTCGAGATTCTCTCAGGTATGGATGCAAATTTGTTTATGGATACTCCGTAAATATTTTCTAAGGATGTTATTTTATTTAAATATGTTTTTAAAATAGTTTATGTTTAGAGTTGTATGAAACACGGCCTTTAGCTTACGTGGTTCAAACGACCCTCTCAGTCCTTTAAATGACATGTGACTATCGTTCCAATGACATGGACATCTCGTTCTAACGAGATGGCTATATCCTTCGAACAACATACTCATTTTGTTCTAATGACGTGCCACCTCAAGTTTATTCTTTATGGTATCTTTTGCTCAGAAAAACAAGTGTGCAGAACATACAAAATTACACAAAACCCATACGTTTTTTTGCAGTAGTTTAAAAAAAGTTTCCAAAGTTAAAAATATCCTTTGTGTTTACAAGATCCAAGTTTATATACGATATGTTATAGAGATCTTGTGTTTGCACCACAGTTTCATTCTTCCATTAAAAGAAGAACCTGTTTAATGCGGTGGACTCCGTGCTTACTAATTGACGATTGTTGGTTGTATCAGTGGATATCGAGGCATGTGTGGACTTGTGTGTTGTGGACCTAGCATAGGTGTACTCCTGCGTTGCACTGTGGAGGATCAGTTGAAAAGAAGAAGTGGTGTCAAGGCTTATGGGGATCTAGTCATTGTGTAAGACTGAAATCTTCCTTTGTAAAATCGTATCATACTGATTATTTGGCTTGGGTCATCTGTGGTTTTTTCTCGTTGTGGTTCCCTTGTACATCGACGTGTTTTGTGAGCATTCTTTACTTTATCTTGCTTAGTCACACTAGATGCATGTTTAGGGTTAAGAAGATAAAATTGGCTTAAATTAGTTTAGTTCACAAAATTGGTGCTAAATAAAATTGGAAAAAGGGTTTTGAAAAGAAAAATTATTTTCTCCTAAAGCCAACACAAAAGGGCCTTCTCAGCTTTCACCGTCAGCCATAAATATTGGGTCCCATGATTTACTGGCCAGTTGTTTTGGGTCATTCACTTTAGGGCTCCGAGCCCTTCTTAATTATTCTCTGGTGCTCTTTTGTGAAAACTCATTCACTTGTCATTAATTTTATTTGCATGCGGGTTAACCGTCATTTTATCAAAACAGCCACTATTATCTTCGTACTTTATTTACAAAAAGTGTATCTTTTAATCTCTTAACATTATCTTTAATCGTATAACCTGGCACGAAGGTCGAATTCGGGGTACTTACCACCTCAATATCCTTATTATACACTTGAACACGTTTTCCCATTTAATCCTTGTTACTTATTTTTATTGTATTACCAACATTTTTACTTTGCAATTTTATTCAATTTCAAGTTTAAGGACTATTTTCACCATTTATTGTTCATTTAAATGCACATTTTTTTACATTTTTACTTAAAATGTATTATTTTGAAGAAACTTTTATTTTCTCCCACTTATGGGTTTACTTTATGTTTAGTTTACCTTTTACTATCCTTAATTCACTTTAACAACTTAACCTTTCTAAATCCTAAGTTCTCCACCGAACCCAAACCTTAGCATTTTTACACTTTCTTACTTCCTTTTAAGTCACTTTTTTATTCTAACAGTATCCTCAAATCATTAACACAATAATTTCACTTTCGACATGTTACCAGTTATCCCAAAATTACAACAACTTTTATGATACTCTTATACATAAAATAATATTTTTAGTCTAAAAAATACTTAAATGTAACCCAACATTTATCAACATGAACCAATAATATCATTCAAGTATGGAATCTTTATAAAAATAACTCACTTTGAACCCCCAAATTTATATTTACTTAAAAATCCACTTGAAATTTACTATTTTGTAAAAATGCCAACATAATATACATTCTACCTTTTTGACTAAAACCTTATATTTATAAACACTAAAATCAAACTTTACAAAGTTACTACTTTCACCCATTAAGTTAATGTCTACTCATTTTTATTCCCAATTATCCACATCAAAGTGATAATCTTTACTCATTTTTATCAACTTCTATTTTTTTGAACACTAAACCATGTTTACTTAATCATTCCTAATATAAAATAACATAATTTTATGCCAAATGATTTTTGAAATTATGAAAGTAATGATCTCATGTCAAAAATCCATTTAAAATACATATTGCTCCCCTTTTTACATATTTCTCTCACCTATTCATTGAAAACATCTATTTTTTTAGTCAAAGTTTCTTTAGTAAAACCCAATACATTTCTCACTTGAAAATCACCATTTAACATCATGAACATCATTTCAAAACATTTATATTCCATAAAAATGTTCAATATATATTCTAAAATTTTAGCACTTTTATAACCCATTTTTCACGTATATTAACATACGAAATCCTATCATATGAAACTCGAATGGAAGCACGCTTAAATCCTACACAAAAATATACCAATAGATGTAATAATCATGATTTAAACTTTGATATAATAGAAAATACAAGAAGATAGGTTTCCCCACCTAAAATGAACTCTATTAATGGTGGATATGTCATTGGAGAGGGTAATCCCCCACCTCCCAAGGTGGACTCAAGGGGGTTACCTAGCTTCCTCTAGATTCCTTTGAAAACTCAACACCAAAGATCCATGAAAATGCTCCAAGAATTCTTAAAATAGCACTTAAAGGAACCCTCTTTTAACTCCACTAACACCCTCTACAACACCAACTTAACTCTTGATAGAGGTAGGGGATGATTTGGGTAACTTGGGTAAAATGTGGGTGTAAATATAGTGAGACAAGCTTTGGTAACGGAGGATTTATGATAGGAATCATAGTTGATTGAATTTTGCAGAAGAGAAGTTAACAACATAACTCCCATTTTCTCTCTCTCCCCTCTCATATAACCCCCACTTAACCCATTGAAATTAATTAGCTACACCCCCAATAATTAATTAGGGGTTAGCCAAATGTGGTTACAAGATAAATCATTTATATTGATCCTCCATCTACACTCAACAATACAACCAATCAAAATGTCCAAATTTTGACAGCATAAAAAGAAAATTGAGTTGCTGACTCCGCTCGTCGAATCGATCTGATATTCATTTCGATTCGATCCATGTGACTTCATATTGATCTGTCCAAGCTTCGGATCGATCTAAAAACCTGACATTATTTTTTTCTTTCTAAGTTCAATCGTTTAGCAAACTTCCCATTAGGGCCCTTGAACTTTGATATGATGCGCATTCAAACCCCAAATTCAATTACTTTAAATTGTTACCAATATGTGCATGATTTTGGTCATCGTGGACTCCATAAACTTACTGGAATACCGTTAATAAGTAACTTTCAAAGTATCACTACACCAAAACAGACGATTTGTTAGTGTTTTAAACACTTACAAACGGCATTTGCAAGTGTTTAAAACACTTACAAATCGGCGCGTTGCAAAAAATTTGCAAGTGTTCAAAACCGTTGAAAACGTCATTTGTAAGTGTTTATTGGCAACACATGTCCGTTGTGTATAACCGTTACAAAAAAATTGCAAGTGTTCTTAACACTTGCAAAATTCAAGAAGCATTTTTAATTTACCACGGTTATAAACACTCAAAAATGAAAATATATAATTGTTTTTGTAATGGTTTAAAATACTTACAAATATTAATATGTAAGGAAAACAAATATTCCTTTTGTAAGTGCTATGAACACTTACATAAATTAAAATATTAAAAAAATATCCACCAAATGTCACCACCCTCACATTGATAAAAAGAAGTGGAATACAACAAACAATAGAATCAAATTCTTGACAAGAATTAAAACTTTGTATTTCTACTACAAATTCATCAATGTAATAATAATCATTATTACTAAATCCGTACAAAATGCACTAACTAACACAATCAAAACTTATTAACGTTATATTAAATAAAAAACAAAAACCCGCCATCTCATTAACGTCACCATTGCCCAATGCCACAGTCTCCAATGTCATCTCTATTAATGCTACTAACATCGTGTCTCTCTCCTTAAGTTGTATTCGTTCCATAGGTCCTCTTGTACAACCCAATCGACCCCTGTAAAACCACTCACCACTCCTCATGACAACTACAAAAAAGGCATTAAAACAAAATCAGCAAATCAAAACTAGTACAACAAATAATTGATTAGTTTATGTTAGTAACAAAAAACTAGTATAGCAAATTACAACTACAATTGTGTATAATGATAATGGATACAATCATACATTACATATCCAAGCAAGCCACCTCCAAGAACAGTAAGAGCAACAGATGGAGGTGCTAAAAGCTTAATAAGGTTCCAAAACTGAAGTCACAAATCATGGTAAATCAGAATAAATCAATGAAAGTTATAGGCAACATATCAAAATGAAAACATATTTCGAACCATTTGTCCTTTGTAATATACACTACAAGTAACGGGTCATAAATGAGGATAAAGTCTAAATAAATTTATAATTGTAGATAAAAGGCATAAATTATGATAGCACCCAACCTACCAGATCCAGGGATTGAAAATTTCCATGCTTCATAACAGGGACATTTGACTTTTGCTCCGAAGTTTATATTAAAACTGATTCTAGTCCCTATTTTTTTCAATAAGAAATCTTAGCACCCATTTTAATGGTTTATAACATTCACATGTTCTCATGTGGTATATACGATTTTTTTTAGCCAAGAACAACAACAACGATGGCGAGCTTCTGGCCCTGATACCAATTTGACATAAAGCTGCAAACTAGCACACAACAAGAAGTAGTATTGGAATAAACCCTTTCTCTCTTTATTAAGTGTAATGTCCCATCAAAAAGGTTACAAGAGTTAATATAGTTGGGGAGTGTTCCTAGGGCATCATTTAATGAAGCTAAAAGACTAAAAAGGACAAAAAAGAAGATCCTACTGGCCTAGCCCATTATAAAATAGGGCTTAAATCACTAATAAAGGTATATGACTAAATATGTAGAGACAATAATATCTAAAAGTAATCTAAATGAAAAAACGAAAAGATGAAATTGCCCGCTAGGGCTTTGGGCCAATCCCATCAAAATCGCTTTGGCTAGTATACACAAGGGAGAATGAACTATTTCAAGCACATTAGAAACCCATAAATATGCTTTCCCAAATATTAAAAAAAAAGACCCTCTCCCAGAAAAAGAATTATGGTATCCATATTTTTTGTGAGCCAAATAGATACTTAATTACAATAGCTTTTAATAGGTCACCAAAACAATGTTGAAAAAAGATGTGGTGGGAACAGTTAAACCTTAGATAGTCCAGAAAAGTTGGTTGGCAATACTTCCGAAGAGGCTTCCCGACCTTAATCCGGTGTCAAAATAACATTACCATCAGCAAGAAGCAATATAGACTTCTCACTTTTATTAACAACCTGCAACTTAGGACCCACAGTATCTAGTAGAACCTGAAAAGTAGAACACAATATATTCTCAATCCTCAATCCAGATTCCCCTGTGGTGTGTATTTAATATCTATTGAGTTCAAAAGCTATCTAATTGATAGTTATTGATTATGGCCAATAACTAATTTCCTTATGTTGACGAATGACCCTCGGAGAAACAGCCCTAGGGGAGGCAGCCCTAGGAGCAGAAGGCCTAGGAAAGGCAGGCCCTGGAGTAATGACAGTTCTGCCCTCGGTTGCTCTAAAGGTGTTTTAGGCCTAATGAGTAATTTGTGTTGATCTACTTCCCCCAATATTTTCTCAATACTACTTGGCTCGTTAAAGAGGGGAATAAATGATTTTGACTCTCCATGGTTTAATATTTATCATCCCTTCTTTTTTTCCTTGGCGCTATTCTTATCTGTTACCTACAAATTTGAAGATATTTGATCAAATAAGCAACTAGTTTTGCTTCAAAAAGCAATAGAAGTACTCGGACATAAAAACATAACATAAGTTCAATAAATATGTGTTCTTCCAAGCAACAATCATTTTGTTTTTAAAAAAGAGATGTGTGGAACATGGTGAGAAACTCTATAGTAATAAAAACAACACATGAACAATTACTTATTATCAAACTGTACTTGGAAAATAGCATAATTCTAAATTATTTTGAATTTATTTATCATAACAACAATGATTAATGAAAACACAAATAGAGGCACAACCCAACTCAAATCATTTTGAATTGATTTACGCACAAGCTTGACCCAAATAAGGTAAATCCAATAAATTTTCTCATGCAGAAATTAGGATCGTTAAATCTAGACCAAGACATCAAAAGCTCATGGGCTTGAATCCAAAAAGGACATCAAACCAGCAGCAGTAAATACTGAATGCTCACTTGGTGCCGGTGCCATCTTTCAAACGAATGAAGTTTGACATTTCTAAAAATTCAAAATCTGAAAAGAATCAAGGATTAAAAGAACATAAACCATACACACCCATATATATAGATATAATATTGAGAATTGTATTACCTGTGGGGGCAGCGATTTTGGTGCACGTTTCATATGGCACCAGTCGAGTAATATCATATTACCGGGTAATTTGGTACAATGATACATCCAAAAAAATTGCCAAAAAAAGGAAAAATAAAGAAACTCGTTCAAACAATTTACCAAAGATGCAACATGTTAAATACAACAAAATGATGCACTAGTCACTGCACAAAACCTCTACTACTTTTCAACTCCTAAAGAAGCCAAATGTGAAATCAATGATAGAAATTAAAGACAAAATAAAAAAATACTTACGTGCTCAGTTTCTAAATGTGAAGAAAAAATCAAAACAGAAGAAACAAAATCCTAGAATATCAAATCTCAAAATATGAAACAAAAAAACAAAACTATGAGCAGAGAGTTAAAATCAGGTAATGATTATACCAATAGAGATTTCATGGCATCCTTAGGTAAATTCTTGGTGAGATAGAGTGGGTACCATTCTTCAGTCCAATCATAGTCCACCACATTCCTACCACTCATTTATGCAACCTTAAGGCTCCTATTTTTCGTCCCCTACTGATGATGAAATCAAAAATAAATCGTTCGCACAACAAATGAAAAGAAACATAGTTACAAATTTTGTCACAAATGATAACAGAAACCAATTGAGAAGAAATCGTTTGCACAATTAATTAAAAAGATAACATAAACCATATATAAAAGAAACCATATAAAATTAAAAGTTTGGAAAAGTTTACCTGAATGAGTAATCAAAATCGTTCACGGTGAATGAGAGAGAAAAGGGGTATAAGGGTATGAGAGAGAAAAGGGGTATAAGGGTTTGGAGAGGGTCGGGGAACTCTGATTGAAACGTTAGGAGGGAAAGTTTGGAGAGGAAATTTAGTGAGGAAATTTTTATTGAATTTTTTTACTATAACCCTTTTAGGTTTTTTCACTTATAAAGTATGTAACCATCACGAATTTTATAATGGTTTTGAACTCTTACAAATTTTGTAAGTGTCCAAAACCGTTGTAAAATTGTAAGTGTTATAAACACTTACAAACTAAATAATCTATTAGTTGCAGTATAAGCATTATGGTGTAGTGTATATAGAGAAAGGTATTTTATGAAAGTGAAAGAAAAGAGATCTGAGCGCACTTTGAATTCACTGTCACTACAACGAACCTTCTCGTTGGTCGCAACCTTCACAGGAGCGAAGATTAATGTTGTTGTGGAAAAAACCCCTTCCCCGACCGCATGGATATCCAGAAAACTTCAACTCTCTCAAATGAGTGTTTGACTCAAAGGAAGAACTCATAAATGAAACAAAGTGGTCAGTCTCAAATGATCCACTTCCTAAAATGACTTAGATAAATAAAGTTTGATATATATGCATTATGAATTGTGAAATCAAGGTTTAAATGGTCGTTCCAATGGAGAATAAATGAGCTAGTTAAATATTCATAGTATGTTTTCAAGTTAATCTAAAAGAGCACATGGGAGATAGCTCGTGTGAAATAAACAAGGGTACAAACATGAGCATTTGTCCGCTGAAATAAAAAAAAAATATCAAAAGAGAAATTTTACTTAGAAATTTCAAACTTCAAATGATTTTTATTGAAAATGTTTCATTTTCCTTGAAAAATTAAAATCTTCAACTAGCACTTTTTTCTTCCTCATTAAACGATTATTTGGTTAAAACCTTGTTTCACATCCTTAATGATATTAAATTTTTTATAAATCTTTAAAACATATATTTTAAAAAATATTTGCATGTGGTGGGTTTCACACATTAATTACTATGATAGAATACTATATCCAATTTTCAAAGGTAGTATTATCTAATCAAACTTATAACCCTAACCACGTCATCTCACATGATTTTGACATATATATCAGACAATCAAAAATTTCTAGAAACAAATTATGCAAATAAAGCATTAAACAAAGTACAGTGAGCCAAGGAACAAGATAAGCATTCTAAGAAGTCCTAAGTTCATAGAGAAACATTCTAACAAGTAGAAGTTGAGGTGATCAACAAATGATCCAGTCTATTTTCTAAATCTATAAAATGTAAACAATACTTCCTAGTCCATATTTGTCTAGCATGAGGATAATCGAGAGTAGGATGAATCTTAGGTGTATTAGCAATTCTTTTGCCCCTGATTCTATGATCATGCCTAGGATGTTCACGTTATTTTCCCGAGATGTTATTCCTACCAAAGTTATAATTCTTCCTATCATTATGGAAGTGCAAGGTTGATTTAAGAAAATAATAAAATTCTCTCAAATGTCCTTTCCTATTACAATAATTACATTTATAAACCTTAGGATGAATCACATGAAGAATTGTCTTAGTAGCAACCTTATCGAAATGTTGAACCTTTTTCAACATAAAACAAAAATCCTTATGATGACCCTTTTTGTGACGATAGGAATAAACAAAGTCTATTTGGGGTCTCTTATGATTAAGTGTGTGATTTTTGTTAGCAAAAATGGGTGGAACAATACTCTTTCCCTTCAAATGATTGACAACATGTTTCCCTTTATTTTGAGAACAAATGGGAAAACTTTCAATGGGTGTTTTATCGTTTGATGACAAAGGTTTGACAAAAAAATGTATATCCTCTAGGAATATCTAATTTGATAGAATTCAAGATGTTCTATATTTTTTAAAAGATTGGCATTGGATTCTTCACAAATTTAATATTCCTTTTTCAAATGGTCTAATGAGATGGTCACATTGTCTTTTTCTCTTATTAACTTGGACAAACATTCATCCTCTTCTTTATCAGCCTCCTTTTAGTCTTTTAGTTCATCAAGAGAATCTAGGAGTTCACTAAAGTCAACAACTGTGTCTTTAAGTTTAAAAAATAGGGAATGACCATGAACTTCCAAGGCTTGAAAAAAATCATTTTCTTCTTTTTATAAAATAAACCTTATTGGAAAAAAAAATTCTCATTCTCAATGGTTTTGATCTTTTCTAATAAAATAACCCTTTCAAAGAGAAACCGAGATAATCAATAATCTTCGCTCTTAACAACACTTCCCTTTTTTAAAACTTTTGGTTTGTCTATAGAATTTGTCGTAAAAAGTTTGGAGAATATCATTATCACTAGCATCATTACTACTACTAACACAAGATTTTTTAATGTTAGGAATAGAGTGATTTAAAAAATCGAATGGAGTTACAAGTCCGGTAAAAACATGGCAATTAGATGTACCAATTAAATTACAAATATTATTTCAAATGATAAAGTCCATCTTTACACACACTAGATCTACCTCAAGGTGATTAAAACTAAGAAAAATTAGGTCGAGATCTATTACCAGTTGAGAGTGTGTGTGCTTGAAGCTGATATGGACAAAAGGTGCCCAAGTAAAATTTCTTGTCGAAAGAAATAAGATTTTCTTTTCAAGTTAAAGATTGGGAAAAAATACAAAGCCTAAGGTCTATGTGACAAATTATTTACAAATTAGATTATACCAAATTTTATCTTCAATATTTGGGTGACTTACTCTAAATGCGGATGGATAAATAATATAGCACAATACCAAGGCATACGAGAAAAAGCCTCGGGCTAAAAAGCTAAAAAATATACTATGGAAGAGTTTTATAACTAGAAGAAATAGACTTACAACCCTCATGATGCTATAGCTGACTAGACACTATTTCCTACCATATCCTCCATAGAGAGTGCCAACAATTAGAATATGCTACGTTATCGTGACCCATTTTGGTCCGCAACTAATGTCGTAAAGTCCTCTTGCCAAATAAATTCTTTGTTTAAAGTTTGAAAAAAAACTTATTCTTTTAAAGTTTGAAGAAAAACTATGTGTTTCAAAATGAACAATGCTAAGAAGGCTCGGATGAGTGTAGCACCATTTTCTAGATGTGTTATGACCTGAGGTGAAAGTGTCTTTCAAAATAAAGTCTTAACTCACAGATTATATCTTTGACATATATGAAATCTAAAAATAATAAAATAGAAAATTAGAAAGATATTTAATCAAGATTTTAAAAATATTTTAAAGAAAAAAATTCACTTCAAATAATTATAGATTTCACAAGTATTTAAACTTAAAATATCTCAAGAACATATTGAAGAGAAAAACAAGATTTTAAAACTTGGAAGAATGAAAAATTCAACACTAAAAGAATATTTTTAATCTAAATAATTTTCTCATCTAAAAATGATTCTTGTGGCAAGAAAGATTTAGCAAAAATATTTTGTCCACAAAGAAATCTCAAAATCACACTTACACTGACTCACAAAATAATGGGGGCTAAGATTTAAACTGTGAAATTATTTGGAGAATGTTGTTAATTCTTATAGCAAGTAACCTTAGTTAATCACGGGAGAATTCAATATAGAGAGGAAGATTGAATAAAGTGTTGTAGGTGTTGGAATTGATTGGGATGAAACTACTGATTTCAATGAATGTATTTCTAAAATTTATATTGAAGAGCTTCCTTTGAAGTTTATTGGTCTACATGGGCTAATGCTAGAGAGGTTAATGCCAATATTCAAAGTAAGATTGACAAAATTCTATACAATGAATTATGGCTTCAATAATTTATGGAATGTGAAGCTTAGGTTGATCTCCCAAATATTTATTACCACACCCCCTTGTTCTTACTATTCAGTTCGAAAGGGAAAGGGTTAAAAAAACTTTTAAATTATTTTACTATTGGATAAAGTATATTTTATTTAGATAAATTCTTGGAAAAGGCTGGGAAACTCATATATATATTGGAGCCCTACGTATTCTGTTGGTAAAAGGTTGAACGTAATGAAGAAGGAATTCGAAACTCTAAATGAAAATGGTTTTCTAACATTTCTCTTAAAGTGAAAACTAAAAAGGATGAGTTTAATAATATCTAAAGACTTTTGATTCATAATGGTGGTGATGGAAGATTTTTTCGATAAACATGGAGTGTCAAAAATAATATTTACAACTTAGAAATATTCAAGATGACTTTTATAGGTAGAAACCCATAGTCCACTGGCTTAAGGTTGGAAACAAGAACATTGTAATACCTCGTATTTTTTGTATATTTTTTAAATTATGAAATTTATTATATTATATTTGCCTGTTGTGACACGTGATGTCTATAAGAACAATTTTTCTATCATTGTTCATAGAATAGCTTTAGGCTACTTTGGCGTATCCCATTACAAATCATCACGTATTGTCAAGACGAACCGAACTCAAGCATCTCCAAGTGTGAAGACTTCCCGATATCTCAAACGGTATAAATCCATTTAGAGTTTGAATTAATTCATAGAATTATATTTGGCATGTTTATTTTCTATCAAAATACGAACACGATTTTTAATTTTTGAAAAATATATTTTTTAAGTTTTTATAGGCAGAGTTTTTAAAATAAATTTTTTTGATGCTGCAGTCATTCAAACGACAACTCCATGTCATTCGAACGACAAGATCAAGTCGTTCAAATGACCCATATAATGACATTGGATGTCGCTTAATGCAGTTCATCTAACGACATCACACTGTTTGGTTTTCTTAACGTCATTTCCTGGGATCTAACGACATGAGATGTCATTCAAACAAGATCAAGATGTCATTTGAACGACTCCTCTGACTCAAGTTTTTCATAAATACCTGTTTCATAATTGAATTTGTTTAAGAATTTTGCAAATACGTTTCTGCATATCTGATGCAAAATTTCTTCAAGTTTTGTTTTGAAAAACACTTTTTTAATTCAAAAAAGGTATCCTTGAATATTATTATTGTGAATTTTTTTAGAACCCTAGAAAGTTTTGTGTCTCTTGTATACACCTTGGTGGAGAGGCACTCTATTTCTGACTTGTGATACCTGCAGGGATTCACTGTTAAAGACAAAGGCTGAGGCTTATTCGTAGGACTGTGGTCATGTGACTCTTACGAGCATCATAGTTATTCCTTAGATATTTTTGAAGAATAGTGTGTTATGCTTGTGGGGGATCAAGTAGTCTATAAGTCAACTCTCTTGTAAATTTTTGAGTGAATAAAGCTTTTTTCCTTTGAGTTTTTTCCTAAAACTTAGCCTGAGTTATTTGCGTCGTTTAATTTATCTATTTTATCAAATAGTTGCATGCTTATGATAAACAAGATAGAATCGGTTTAAAAGTCACTTTTGCATATTTAAAATTGGTGTTGCAATTTTTTATTGAAATCTTGCGAGCGTTCTCGCGTTTACAATGTCGCTATTTATCTTTTCTTTCTGTTATATAATCTATTGGTGCAATTGAAAGTAATACATAGTAATGCATTAAGTAAATCTTGAGAAGTGACCAAGTATTATGGCTGACTACGGAATGTCAGGGACTTGGGGTCGGGGGTTTCCTTGTTTTAATTATTCCCTCGGTGTCGGGTCCCACCAATAGTGAAATAGTTTCATATAATGTCGCGTTGCTTAATTAAAATAATTTAATAATTGATGTTTGGACTCGTATAGGCTAATATATTAGTTTAGTGAGATCTTTAATTTGTTGGAATATTTTCATATTTCAGATTGGAATTTGAGACTTTTAGAATGTCCTCTTTTGATTTAAAATAGTGGGTTTTAAGTCCATTGGGTCTGTACATGGCTTGGGTAGAGTTTTGGGTCAATTGGGGTGGTCTTTAGGCCTATTGGGTTAAGTCACATATGGAAGTTAATTTAAAAGTTCATTAAACCAAACCTAAATAACATTAAATACTATAGAGAAAACCCTAAGAGGATAGTGAGAAGAGGAACTCAAGAGAGAAGCAGAATTGGAGGTTTGGAAGCTTGAATTCATCTAATTTGGTTAAGGATATTTTACATAGTGTAGGAATTTGATTGTCTTTGTGTTAGAATAACGATTATACATTTGAATCTAAACTAATCCATATGATAATCGGATTTTATAATCAAACTCCTAATTTTTGTAACTAATTTAATGATTAAATTAATGTTAAACTTCAAGTTAATGATATAATTGATTTTATTGATAAATCTCATGAATCTCACCTGAGATTCGATTATAATTATTGGAAACAAATTCATTGTAGTGAATTAATTAAGAGCCCCTTGTTTAATTTGAGAATTGATGTGAATATGAGATTAATTTGTTAAAGTTACAAATTTAGGGTTCTTAATCTTATAATCTGAAGTGTTTACTTAAACCTTTGTCGAATTATCTAAGGCTTGTAGATATAGCTTGGAGATTAATCTGTTGGTGCTTTTAGGCTGTTTTAAGGTGTATTTGAGGTAGTAGAACCTTAAGCCAAGTCGTTAATGGTGGTTTTGGGTGTTCGGTTCATAATAGGGGTGTAGGGATGAGAAACAGGTTAAACGTCGTGCGCACAGATGAACAGATCCACGTGAACAATTAGCGTGTGCATGGCTAGGATTATCCTTGTGCGCATGAATTGGGCAGATCTTTGGATTATTGGATTTTAAGGAGAAACATAGGTAAATCTTATGATGGGAGGGTTAGCTTTCCTAGAATAATGGTTAAAGGACTAGAAACTCCATTTATATTATGAGTATTGAACTTATATTAAATAGAGTTAATTAATATGAGAATTTGAGTAATTCTTTAGTAATCTGTGAGTAAATTGGATTACTGATTTTATGTGCATGCAGACCATGGGTGAGTTCTCATGGGGGACATACTATGAGGGATTATTTATGGGGAACATGTAACGTCGATCACGCTAGTGCCCTGGTGAAAGTGACGGGCTTACCTTGGTCATTTTACCCCGGGCCCTATTGTTGATGTAATCGTGTCCCGAGTGGGGATAAATGGGGGTTATCTTCGTATGGTCTTGGGTATGGAGGTCTATACGAATGACGGGAAGGTATAGTGACATATCCTTTTAATGATTTTTTGAGTTTATAAGTATAGGACATCATATAACCATACCTAGTATGCACGAGTGACCCTAAAAGTCAATAGGGATAGGCCTTCGTATGTATGTGTGAGCTCGTGCATATTAAACTTTGAGAGTGCCTTTCATTTACTGGGATTATATTATAGATGTATATACTGGCATAGTTATGGAACCACTTAATTATAATCAATTAGAAAAGATTATAATTAGACATTGGGTTCACTTGGGCTTGAAATTAGACGCATGTTGTATTTATGGTTGTTTGGGTAGGGATAACTTAAAAACAAATAAAATATGAGAGGAAGATGCGAAGTTATTATTGTAGCCCAAATTTTGTTAAATTCTTACTCTTTGTAGACTTGTTGTTATCGTTGTTATTGAAATTTGTTTTTAGGTTTTAGGTCGCCGGTGAAGCCTCAGCCCTAATTCTTACTTTCATTCCTCAAGGTTGTTGCTCTTATATAAGATGTAGGATGTAATACCCCGCACTTTTATTGATATTTAAATTTCATAAGTGAGGGTAATTTTGAGATTTGAGGAATTTCTCTGAAAAATAATTTTTGGAGTTTATGAGGGTTAATGATTTCCGATGTGTGTTACATTTAATTTTGCGATTAAGTAAATGAGTTGGACCATTTTAATTTCATGTCGCAGTTAGGTAAAGCGACAAAGGATAATATTTTAATTAGAAAACTCGTATCAAGATGTGTTGGGTTTAATTAGTAAATTATAGTTAAGTGACTCGAATGGAGATTTCGAATGCACGGTTGGTTTTGGAATGGCCGAGATAGCCAGAATAGAGTATCCGGGGGTAGTTTTTAGGTTTCGGGGACTTTCGGATTAGTAGGGACTCGTAATTGAGTAAATGAGTCATTTTTGGGTTTATAAGGGATAAACCCTTATTTCTCTCTTTATAAGGAGAGAGAGAGAGAGAGAGAGAGAGAGAGAAAGAAAGAGAGAAAAGGAAGAAAAGAGGGAGAAGAAAAGGAGATTCCGATCAACTCCGCGGGATTCGACTCGAGGTCGTTGAATTTTATCCTTCAGGCAAGTGTTTACTTGCTTTATTTAATTTAGTGTGTACATCTCATATCATAGTGGGTACATTATATGATTTTGGGTTAGAACCCTTAAAATAAACTTGGGGAATTTGAGTACGAGTTTACATATTGACGTAGTGTAAACTCTTAATGTCTTCTAGTGTTAAATACATGATAATGGAGTGTAAAAATGGTTAGAAATGGGAGAAATAATAAACAAGGGTTTTATGATTTAAATCTAGAAGAAATGATTTAATACCGCAAATTAATGGATGTGTTAGTTATAAATTAGTGTGAGGATGATCATAGAGTCGTTGGTTGAGATTAGAAACCACACAAATGGAGGTTGGGATGTTATTTGGGTATTTTGGAGATTGAGAAATCGCCCAAACAGTGCCCCTCGAACAGGGCGAATCAATTCGGGTCTAAATCGAATCGATTCGCATAAGGGGATCTGTAAGGCTGTTTCAGGACGAATCGATTCGGATTGAGACTGAATCAATTCTCCTTTGAGGATCTACTTGCAGAACACTTTCCGAATCGATTCATATGGAAACCGAATCGATTCGCATTTGGGGTGAATCGATTCGCCTTTGTTGAAGTTGGCAGTTTTCCCTTCTTTGAGTTTAGGGGGAGTTAAATCGCAATTGGGGAAGATTATGGGGGGGTCTAGCCAATATATTAGGGCTTCTAGATGATGGTTTGGAGGGAGAGTAAACCTCAGAATGAAAGAGAGGACCTCGGGTTAATTTAGGGTACAATCCGAGCAATGGACCTAGTGAATGTTCGGGTCGAGCAACATTCGAGAGAGAGGTCTTCGGCAAGTGCGTAGAGATATTTATGCGGTTAGCATGGATTCGAGGAGATGAGCTAACAAGGATTAAGCAACTATCCGATACGTCTCTTGACGATTATTAGTAGGTAATGTGATACCTATGGGACTCAAATAAGTTGAGCGTATACTTATTTAATTATTATGAATTGGTATATTTGGAGAATATATATAAATCCTTAAACGTGATTAAGGTACGAGTTATATAGAAAGTGATAGAATACTTTTGGGTTTAGTATTTTAAGTGTATGAGTGCTTATATACTTAAATATTAGTGCGAATGGGAACATTCGGGATTTTGGCCATCGCTATGAAAGTTTGGCAATTATAGCCATATATATATTGGGAAGTGATATAATATATATACGGAAGTTGTTAAAATATATATATGTGATGATATGAATAAATATACTTGTGTGTTTAGTATATTTGTATCTTAGAGGCTGGTTCCACGAGATTTCCTTTGGCGTAGGGTTGGAACAGCCGGATTATATATTTTCTCTAGTGCAATCTGGGGAGGTTGCGCGATGTGTGTGAATCCCCTAGCTTGAGGAGCAGGGAGAGTATATCCCCAGGTAATCTCATCCCGCGTACGAGTGAGATGTGTGTACTCCACTTGCAGAGGGAATATGACCGCATCCACCATTGTGTATTTTTACCATGACCATGAGTTATTCTGGCTTAGTACCGCGGTTGAGTGAATAAACCCGGATTTGGATAAGCATTATGAGACCGCATCCTCGAGTTATAGCTCGGTGGGATGGTTATTATATTTATGTCGTGATAGGTATAACTATGCTTGTTGTGTATAATATATTGAGTGTATATAAGACAAGATATTATATATAATTGACTTGAGTAAAGTGAAGAGAATGATAAGCTGGCATTTCCCTTCCGGTAGATTTATATCCGGACCTATATGAATATGAATTATAGGTTCTATTGATAACCATATATTTATCTATATGTATGAGTTACGTATTCGCGTTCTGTACTGAGGTCCTAATCAATCCCGCCGATCAACCTTGTCAGGTAGTAGTGTATCGGGGAGTTCCTTATTTGGATTTCGCTTCACGAGACACCCCACGCACGAACATAAGGCAATGTTGGGAATGGGGAGAAGTTTAGCCCTTAGTACTCAGGTATGAGGATTTTTAAATGATGGGTGATAGCGTGTAGTAAGGAAGGGTAGCTTAACTAGTAAGTTTAAAAGGTATGCGATAGGTGTGCACTGTTAGAAGAGGGGTGAGGGATCATGGGAGGGCGATACCAATTTAAATATGAGATTTCATATTTTTTAAAATATGGCATATATGAACTTGCAAAATATTTTCAAACTCGGGCTCTGACCCGTTTCTCTATTTTCTCCTCTCTTCCTATATATTATACATATATAGGTGTCCAGGCACAGGGATGCCTGGATGATGATCCTTTCGAGTCAGACGTTGTTGTAGCAGTTGTGGATGCATACAGGTTTACTATAGACACTTCTATCCTTGTAATCTAGATAGGAGGTACTTTAGAAACATTCGAGCCGATAGCCCAATTGTATTTATTTATTTTTACCTCATTTTAATGCAGCATTCGATTTGATTGTATGATGTTACCGAGTGTTCGGTTATTTTATTTCATTATATATATATATATATATATATATATATATATATATATATATATATATATATATATATATATAAACTGTGTGAATGTTTTATTTAAATGGTTTGATTAAAAAGATTAATTAAATAAAATTTTGACGCCAGCCTAATAGGTTATTAGTAATTAAATTGGTTTTCGACAGTGATGCTAAGAATGAACCATATGAGACTCTTATTTTAATTTGGTACAGGATTGATCGCCCGATATTTTATTAGGTGGGGTGTCACAGATGGTATCAGAGCATCAGGTTCTAGTGTCCTTAGGAATCTGTGCGGACGTACTATGCTTTTAGCGTTGCTTTTGATTTGACATAGAGCCTTATGATTAGGATTGTTGAATTCCTCTTGTTAGATTTCGTTCCCCTGCCATTATGTAAGATTATATTAAATCTTTTGTGTGCTCGTTCGACATTCATTTGTTGATCAATGAAGAGCAACCACAGAAGGCCATTTCAAGGGCAGCAGGAGATGGGGCTTAGTTAGAGTTGTAAGTTGAAGTTGGGAATAAGGACCGCAGTAGAGGTCACTCCCGTTTGCTCAATTGTCAAGGATTGCTAAGACGATTACTAAAGTATTAGTTGTAATTATCCAAGTACCGCTATAATAGAGAGTGGTGCTAAAGTTGATTTAACCCGTGAAGTTAAGTTTGAAAGGGTCTTTGACAAGGACCATATGTTGAAGTTAAGTCATGCGAAGGCAGTGCAGCTGTATTCAGTGGAAGTATAGGGCTCAGAAGCTTTGGCTTAGAGCACGGTATAGAAATACCCATATGTGAAAATTTGAGGAAAAAATTTCACTCGTGGGAGCAATGTTGAAATGACAGGAATGATAGTCGCCATGTTTAAGGGAGCAGGATGTTTTGCTTATAGGGGGATCTTACGGATGGTTTTAACCGCGAGTTCCCATGATTTAGCAGGAATGAAAAGAATACAGTTTTGAATTATTCACATAAGGATCGGTCAGAGGCCGACAGTGAATAAAGAGTGATATGGAGAAGTGAACCTTGTACCGAAGTAAGGTAGGTACAATGAAGAGAGAGTCCTACAGAAGAATGATAGGCTCACTAGAAAGTGTTCCTAACACTTATGGATAATTTGTGTTCGTGGAACCCCATTGGTGAACATCCACCTGGGGAGTTCATTGAAATAAGTCAATTGAGGCCGGCAGAAAGTTTCCTTTTAGTCGGAGGAGTTGAGGGAACTGCAAAGGTGATTGTCAGGATCGAGGCTATAGAGTATGAGACACTGATAACCTTAACATGGTCAGGGTGGCCAGAGATAGGGAATGATTGTAATGTGGAACGTAGAACCACACGCTTTGATCTTGCCCGATATGAGTTAAAGGACGAGAGTAGGGTGCCGAATTAGCGCATCGATTAAAGTAGTTTTTAGTTCAGTTAGGACAAGTGTACTATGTCCAGAAACCAATTGGAATGGCCAGGGTGATTGGCAAGAATGTTGTTATGAGTTTCACCTCGGACGAACGAGGTATATTCTGTGTGACAAGATTTGGGTCACAGTATTTTTTTAGACTTAGATTCGTGTGTGATTCGAGTTTACTAGTGGTATCGGTAACATTATATAGTTTATGTCTATGTGTTTTTCTGCGGTAGCGGGGATCTATTTTCTTTCATTCGCTGTGAAAAGCGGGTGTTAGTATTTTGAGTTTATATCAGGTTTGTACTGCTCATTTTGTGTGTGTTATACGATTATAGTACTATTGTAAGAGTAATGTATTTGTGGATTATCGGAGCGATAGCAGGCTAGTGATTGCAAGACTATCGTGTTCATAGTTCTAGGGTGGAATCAGTTGTTATTGCGATATATCATCTGGATACAGATCGAGCTCGCTTTTATTATACGTTTAGATGGAACTTCGGTGAGCAGATGTTTCACTAGCATGACTTTAATTCATGGGGACCTTATAGATGTGATCTAAGGTATGCAGGATTTAGTATTTTACATGTTCTTCACTAACATACCTCCACGACCAACAAAGTTAAGTAGTAGTGTATTGGAGGGGTTCCTTGTTTGGATTTTTCTTGCGAGACACTCCACGCACGAACCTTAACGACTTTGGGAGTGGAGAGATGTTACTGTATGCTAGGATGTCAGTTTTGATGATAATTACCTAAAGGTCATGTGGCGATTAAAGGCTAATGAAAGTAGATGCACTAAGGAAAAGCACTAGAAATGTTTCTCTCACCGCAAGTATGTGGGAGAGGCAAGGTAAAGAAAATTAATCTAAGTCCTGATGAAAAGGCAAATTTTGGAGGTAGTATGTTTTGGGTGTGATGTTCGTAACACTTTTACAGAGAGTAGGCGCCCCCAATTTGTTAGACTTTCCATTTTGCCAAGATGAAAGTACATAGTGGTAGAAGTACGTAAGTAGGCTAGCGAGGTAAGATTTACAACGTCCTGATGGTGTGCCTTAGACCATTATATCTCGATGACCGATGACGCGAGATATTAGTGTAACATGAGGGTTCTTTGTTTAGATTTCTCTTTGCAATACATCCCACGCATGAAACCGAGCAAATGTCGAAAGTTGAGAGAGGTATTCGGCACTAGGGATATAGTTAGGATAGTACTCATTTTACATGAGTTGGAAACACTTTGATCGTAGGGTTATTATGAAGTAAGGCCAGTAGGGCTAGTGGAATCAATATAGGAAGAATTGAATTTTGAATTTTTTTTGGGTTAGGAAAACCCATGTGTTAGTACTAGGCCGAGGAAATGAGGCCCATTATTTAGAGAGAGTGTTACGTGTCGAACGTTTACAATGGTTGTGCAGATAGGCACGGTTTAAAAGGTCTATGGGAACCTTGGTAAGTTGATTTTATATAAAGCCCAAAATAGAAGGGACGTAGTATATAAAGCTGAAGATTATGCTGCGAGGCAGTTATAAATGATTTGGAATGGATTGGATGGAACGTCGTAGGAGGTACGCAATGATCCAATTATATTTGTGCAATAAGAGTTAGCACACCTAAGATAAGCGAGAAGACTGGCGGGAGTATTCGAGCGCTAGTGTAGTTTCCTTTTTGAGGGGAAATTCGATGTCCTGTTGTAGATGAGTGGACACCTAGAGTAGCGGATCTCCGATAGGATCAATAAGTTATGTTCAATAAGTTGTCATTTCCCTTCCGGTAGATTTATATCCGGACCTGTATGAATATGAATTATAGGTTCTATTAAGAACCATATATTTATCTATATATATGAGTTACATATTCGCATTTTGTGCTGAGGGCCTAATCAATCCCGACGATCAACCTTGTCAGGTAGTAGTGTATCGGGGGGTTCCTTGTTTGGATTTCTCTTCACGAGACACCCCACGCACGAACATAAGGCAATGTTGGGAATGGGGAGAAGTTTAGCCCTTAGTACTCGGGTATGAGGATTTTTAGTTGACGGTTATCGCGTGTAGTTAGGCAGGGTAGCTTAACTAGTAGGTTTAAAAGGTATGCGATAGGTGTGCACTGTTAGAAGAGGGGTGAGGGATATCTCATGGGAGTGCGATACGAGTTTAAATATGAGATTTCATATTTTTTAAAATATGGCATATATGAACTTGCAAAATATTTTCAAATTCGGGCTCTTACCCGTTTCTCTATTTTCTCCTATCTTCCTATATATTATACATATATAGGTGTCGATACACAGGGATGCCTGGATGATGATCCTTTCGAGTCAGACGTTGATGCAGCAGCAATGGATGCATGATGGTTTAATATAGACGCTTATATCCTTGTAATCTAGATAGGAGGTACTGTAGAAACATTCGGGCCTATAGCCCAACTGTATTTATTTATTTTTACCGCCTTTTAGTGCGGCATTCGATTTGATTGTATGATGTTACCGATTGTTCGGTTATTTTATTTCATTTCAGTTTTATATATATAAACTGTGTGAATGTTTTATTTAAATGGTTTGATTAAAAAGATTAGTTAAATGAAATATTGACGCCAGCCTAATAGGTTATTAGTAATTAAATTGGTTTTAGACAGTGATGCTAAGAATGAACCATATGAGACTCCTATTTTAATTTGTTACAGGATTGAGCGCCCGGTATTTTATTAGGCGGGGTGTCACAGTGTCGAGCCAGCGTGCTTATTTCTTATACTTCTATTTACTTTTCCATTTGTATCGGATTACGACAGTAGTTATTTTTACATTTGGGTTGGATTATGTTTGAGACAGTTTATAGTTTCCATAATGGATTATAATTGTTGTTGAGTCATGGTATTAGGGATTTTGTTAGCTTATTCATATTTATATGTATCAGTCTTCATTATTATGCATATTGGTTTACTTATGTCAAGCTTAGAATGGTATTCAATTATTTAGACTAATGTATATTTATTTTTGGACCTGATCAGTCTAGCCATAGATTTTATGGGGTATCACATTTGCTATCAGAGTATTCCAATTTCCAGTATCCTATGGATCTTGAGTGCATCCATCGTCTTTCCGCACAACATTATTTGATATTTTAGAGCTTGTTGTTAGAATATCATTATTTTATTATCATCCATGTACTTACACTCTTTTGTTTATTTTATTATCTTTCAGATAGTGAACATTGGGAGGATGTAAGCACGATCGAGACTAACCGTGAGTGTCAAGTCTGAGGTAGCAGTGCCTTAATAGTGGCATCCATCACCATGGGGGTAGGCGCCCGCATTAGAGTTATCTAACTTGGCATCCATTATTTCACATGCTATAGATGCGTTGTTAGTTTCCATGAGATAGGAGCATCCACCCTCAGCGATTGTACCTATACTTTCCCCGCACACTTCATCTACCTAGGAGCGAGCCAAGAGTGCCTTCGGTAAAGGAAAACCACCGGAGTTCGTAGGATCCACATAACCAATTGTAATGCTCTAATAGATGTGCGTTATAGAGAGGCACGTACGTTTAGTATATTGCACAGATGTTCAGAGGTAGATGTTAGCCGGTTTTAGAGTTGTTGGAGATGACCTATAGTAGTGGGAGTCTATTACCACCGAGGAGGATAGGTCATAGCTAACCATTAGTAAGTTTTGGGTGAAGTTTGAGGGGATGTATTTCCTTCCATAATATCAGTAACATTTCAGAACGCAGTTTGACAAGTTGAAATAGGAGGACCGTACAGTGGTTGAGTATGAGAAGGAGTTTACTTGCCTTGTGCACTTTGACCCAGATATTATCAGTTCTGAGGCAACGAAAATGAATAGGTTTGTTATAATCTGGATATGGAGTATCTGGTAGGTGTTGTGCGATAACCCATCCTTCACTACATATATATGGGAAATAGATTATGTACTAAAGAAAAGGTAAGAGTTGGATAAGGGCTAAAGACTGTTGAGGATGATAAGCATGCTGGGGGTAGGGAGGTTCACAGTAGCATCATAGGGGTAAGCCACATAGGGAGCATCCCCCTAAGAGGTTTAAAGGTGAGTAGCAGTGTCGATAGGGTCGCTAGGGACAGGGTCGCTCAGACCAGGATAGTATAGCTAATAAGGCCAACAGCATTAGGGCCAGTAGGGCTAGGGAGGATAAGCCCCAGGAATATGGTCAATAAGGCCGAACATTTTGAGGGATATGTTATACATGTGGTGAATAAGTCCACTCTTTTAAGAGGTTCCCTAAGGGCTTTCAGGCTGGACCAGGTCAATTTTAGTAGGGTCAGCCTCATGCGTAACAGTAATTTGGGTCATCCCCCACCAGTTTTAGGCATTCCCACCACTGCCACAGTATCCGTCTATACCACAGTTGAGAGATCAAATAGAGGTGCCCACAGATTCACTATGGGCATGTTTTTAGCATCTATCAACTAGATTAGCTGGTCCCACCTCAGGATATCGAGGGTACATTTATGTTTATGGTAATTGTGTATGAGTTTTTTTTACATGGGCGTGTCTCGCTCGTTTACTAGTTATACTTTTTCTTCTACATCAGGGTTGTTATAGATCACTACCGATGTATATATGCATACGGATACCCCAGTGGGTAGGGTTTCCTCCTTACATCAGTTGAGATCAGTCCTTTTTACTTTCTGTTCATATATTACTTTTACACATGTTAACGTATGATGTCATATCGGGAATAGATTGGCTAGTGTAGTACCATGCTCAAATCGACTGCAGGGGGAAGGAGATCACATTTTCCATTCTCGAGAAATATATGTTTATTATTTCTATGCCTAGGCTCGAGGGAGGTTCTAGCACTCACATATACAACATATATGTGACTTCATCTAAGGAGGTCACTGTACCTCTAAATTCGATTTCGATTGTTCAGGAGTTTTGAACGTGTTTGATGAGGTAAGGGGGTAACCATTGGCACGAGAGATAGATTTTCTTATTGATTTAGCACCGGGCATTAGGCCCATTGGGAGGGCACCACACCTAATGGATCGTAATAGATGCGGGAATTAAATGAGCATATTCAGCTCTTATTGAGCCAGGGATTCATACGGAGGAGTTCATCATCGGGAGATCGAGTTTTTTTTGAAAAGAAGAAGGTCGATTCACTCCAATCATGTGTGGATTATTGGGAGTTGAACAAGTTCTCAATATGGAACAAGTACTCGTTGGCATGTATCGATGATTTATTTGACTAGTTGAGAGGCACATCATTCTTTTCCAAGATTGATTTGCACTCAGGGTATCTCTAGATGCATATACGGGAGGAAGGTATTCTGAAGACTATTTTCCGATGCGCTATGGATCATATAAGTCATGGGTCATGCCGTTTGGGTTGACAAATGTGCCATCAGTGTTTATAGACTTGATGAGTAGGGTTTTTCGCCAATTCTTAAATCAGTTCGTCATAGTATTCATTGACGATATTTTGGTTTATTCGTTGATGGAAGAGAAGCATATGGAGCACTTAAGGTTGTTTTTATAGACAATACTGGAACACAAGTTGTATGATAACTTCTCTAAATGTGAATTTTGGCTTCAAGAGGTGCAGTTATTGGGCTAAGTTGTTTCTGAGGTAGGGATTTTTGTGGATCCTAAAACAGTATTTGTAGTTATGGATTAGGGACAAACCCCGATGCCTATGAAGCTTAGGATAATCTTGGGCTTGGTTGGGTACTACATGAGGTTTATTCATGGGTTCTCGAATATTTCTAGACCACTAATTCACCTTTCCGTAAGGGGGTACCTTTTGTATGCTATCAGAGAGCATTCGAGGAGCTCAAGGAGAGGCTAAAGACTGCGGTTGTTCTTGCTTTGCCATGGGGTGGCATGGAGAATATGGTATATATAGATGCATTACTTCAAGGGTTAGGAGTAGAATTAATATAGGAGGGGATTCATGTAGCTTATACTTCTCGTAATCTTAAGCCTCAAGAGATTAACCACCCCACCCATGATTTGGAGTCATCGATAGTTGTCTTTTCTCATCGTATCTGGAGACATTATCTGTTGGGTGAGAGGTTTACCTTATTTTTTATCACAAGAGTATTCAGTACTTGTTCATGCAGAGGCATCTGAACATGATACGGTGGTGATGGTTGAATTTTTTTAAAGACTACCACTTCTCAATTCAGTATTACCCGAGGATGGCAAATGTGGTAGTAGATGCCTTATGTTGTGGACCGATTGTGACTTTGGCAGCTTTGTGGGAAGATCATGGGTGACTTACATGTTCTTTGGGCAGAGGGGTGGAGTGCCGCATGTGGCATGGATTTGTCATATGCCTTTTTGGAAGTTGTGGTTGTTACTCCAGCTATTGTGATTCGAGTGATATATGCCCAGGCTTAAAATTCCTTTTTTCGGAGAATGTGTAAGAACTTGTATATGGAGGAGTTCCCCTTTAATCGATTGGCTTAGATGGAGGAATAAGACCATAGGGTTGTTTTAGAAGGTCCAGAGTCACAAAGTGCCATTTTGGCCTAGGCATATGGTACATGATTTACGATACATCTTGAAGGGGATAAGATGTACCAGGACATGAGGATATCGTATTGGTAGGCCAAAATGAAGAGGAAAATTTCTAAGTTTGTGTCTAGGTGTGCCTTTTGTTAGCTCATAAAGGTAGAGAATCGAAGACCGATTGGGGAGTTACAGTCATTGGATATTCTCATATAGAAGTGGAAGAGAATATCCATGGATTTTATTATGGTATTGTCGAGGTCTCATAGGTGTCACAATTTTATTTGGGTCATTATCGATAGACTGACGAAGGTGTCTCATTTACTTCTGGTGCGGATAGACTACATTGTAGAGCAATATGCTAGAATTTTTTATGCAAAGATTATGCATCTTCATGGGGTACCACTTGATATTGTGTCCATAGTGACAATACATTCGTATCTCGATTTTGGAGGAATTTTTTGGATGCTATAGGTGTACAGTTAAACTTGATTATGGCATTTCACCCTCAGTTCGATGCTCAGAATGATCAAGTAAACCAGATTCTAGAGGATATGCTTCAACTTGTGTGTTGTATCTCAAGAGGAGCCGGGATCATCACTTGCCACTCGTGGAGTTTTCTTAAAATAATAGTCATTAGAAGACTATCAGTACATCACCTTACGAGGCACTGTATGGGCGACCATGACGTTCATCCAGTTATTAGTTGGAGTCAGGGGAGCACGGGAAGTTTGGGTAAGACATCCTTAGGAACACCTCAGAGAAGGTGGATCTCATCTAAGCACATATAAATATGGCACAATATCTTCATAAGAGTTACACTGAGAAGTGGAAGTGTAAACTGGAGTATAAGGTAGGGGATTCTTTGTTATTGAAGGTCTCCCCGATGGAGGGAGTTATGATATTTACATCCAAGGGGAAGATAAATCCCCAATGTGTAGTTCCCTTCATGATACTGGATAGGATGATCCCGATGGCACATCAATTGGCCTTGCCCAATCATCTTCAATGGGCATACGATATCAGCCATGTGTTATTTAGGAAGTTTCTGAGGGACAAGGATGCCTATCCACATAATGACCTTGACGGAATCAAGCTACATCCAGATGCAAGCTATAAGGAGATATCGTAGCATGTTCTTGAAGGGAAAGAGCAGCCTAGATCGTAGCATGTTCTTGAGCCGAAAGAGCAGCCTGTGTGAAAAGGTTCATGCCGCTAGTAAAATTCAGTGGAGACACCATAGCGAGCATGTGTCCACTTAGGAGAGAGAGGAGTAGATGCGTGCGATGTATACAGAGATCATAGAGTGGGGTGTATAATGAGAACACACAATATGGTACTCACTTGAGTCTGCACCATATAGGAGTTCCAACTAGTTTTGATATGAAGACAAAATACGATTAGATTTCATGAGCATCCCCTCCAAGGTATACACAAGATTCATCATCAAACATCATTCAGTCCAAGAACAATGCATCTACCAAAAAGGAAGTGATTTATCTCTTGAACACAATATAGGACACAATTCATGCATATAAGTGTTAGTGTGTGCGAAAAAGTGTTTACATATTTTTAGGAATTTTCAAAGCATTTTTAAAAGATTTTTAAACATTTAAAATTATGTTTTAAAATGTTATGGGCTTAACTAGAATTATTTTTATTCCTAAAAAATGTGTCAGGGTAGAAAATAAAACCAACAGAAACATTTGTGGGTACGTTTGGATTATTAATACTTCTAAAACACGCATTTTGCATTCGGTTATATTGCTCCACATGTTATATCATTACTGGTTGCATTTATGTTTCTTTAAACTTTCATTCTCAAACACTCTTCACAGTCGTAGGATCTATTTAATCAACGACTTGCATGTGTTTTGAAGTGATCCATGTGATATCATTTAGGGACAATCAGAGCCAGTAATTGTGCGGTTCCATTTCAACCCTTATATTTAGATTTGAACCATCAAAGCAATCCCAACCCTTTATTTCCTTCGAACATTTGAATCCTTTTATGACCAAGTATAAATAGGCTCCTTGGGTCAGCCATTAGAAGACTTTGGTAATCCGTCTAACTTGAGAAAAAAAAAAGAAAAGAGGGAGGTTAGAGAGAGAAGACAAAATAGAGAGAGAGAGAGAGGGAGAGAGAGAGAGAGAGAGGGAGAAATAGAAAACCAGTGTTCGTAATACAAAACCCTTAGGTTTTCTTCCAAAAGACAAACACGTTATTAAAGTTTCATTTATTCCAGAAAATCTACCTTTTGAGAGTTAGAATCAGTTAGGTTTTTGTGAGTTTGGTATTTGGTTGAGTTTGAATATCCTCTTCACTCATTATCTCTCTTAGGAACCACGTCTCACAGTGGATCTTGATTTTCTTTCTACAAATTGCAAGATTTGCAGAGAGATATATCACGTGATATATTTTAGGGTTTTTGTTATCTTTTATCTATTGGATCTTGTTGTGTATGTTTATATTTCTTTAGATCCATTCTCTATTTTACAAATTCTTTGAACAAGAGACTTCCAGTAGTCTAATATTTCAGATCTAGAAAACTTTGTTTCAAAAAGTATAAGTTTCACAGTTTGTTAAATTATTTCATACATACATAAGTTTTGAAACAATAAAATCTACGTTTCAAAAATATCATTTTTCAGATCTGAAAATAGTTTTTGAAATCTAATTTTCATAGAGATTTGAACTCTTTGCATATCATATAGAAACTGTGTAATTTGTAGGATTTATTTATAGAAATTTTGATAGGTGTGAGCTGCATATTTGCATGTAGTTTTAGTCACATCACTATCACTCTCACACGATCACATAGATAGTGTGGTTTATTTGAGAGATTTTGAGTTGTTTGAGCCACTACAAACAAAGAATAAGGAGGAAGCCAAAGAAGCTGTTAGGGAGGTCAAAGAGGTTAGATCATAATTATATTTGAGAGGGGAACTCGTGTAGGTACATATCTATCTTAATGTTAGGATCTTGAATCCATGCTTAGTTCTTGTAATCTTGTAACTATTTGATTTTAGTGGATTTTTCGTTTTGTGGCGTAGAGGTCACTATGGATGTTTTCCCTAATTTTGGGTTTTACCACGTAAAAAATAGTCTCTTGTGTGTGGGTTTTACTTCTTCACTATTACTGCTGCAAACTAGACTTAGGTTTAATGGTAAAACCTATTTCCAAGAAACTCAAATGACTTGTACATAATTTTTTAAACACATCTTGTGTTACTAATCTGTTTTATAAAAGAGTTTCCTCAAAAAGTTATTCGGAACTTACTTAATCGTTAACTTGTGTTAAATAACTTATTAAGGTTTTTTAATTGGTATCAGAGTTGAGTACTTGTTTTTCTTCAAAATTAATTATATCCTATGCTTTCAATTTTTTTAAAAACAAAATTTCAATGGACGTAAAATTTGAGCGTCTTAGAAATTTGTCCAGGCCTCCCCTCTTTGATGGAACCAATTTTCCTTACTGGAAAGTATGGATGATTGTCTTCATCCAAGGGACACTGGGAGATGATGCCTGGGATACCATTGAAAATGGATATACTCATCGAACTAAGCCTGTTGTCGAAGGTAGTAATGTAAGTATTTAAAAACTCCTCAATGAGTTTACCAAGGAAGAAAAACTAGCATCCTTAAGCAACAATAAAGAGGAAAATTCCATATTTATGTCTTTTAATGAGCATGAATTTAAAAGCATATACGTATGTTCAATATCTAAGGAAACCTGAAACACGTTAGTCATTGCACATGAAGGTGATGACCGTGTTAAGGAAGCCAAAACTTGGATGTTAATACACCAGTATAATACTCTCCTTATTGGTGAAACTGAGACTTTTGATGAATTCTACATTAGACTCACTGATATTATTACTAAATTACAAGTTAATGGAATTATGTAAGAAAGGAAAGAAATAGTCTCTAAAATTCTTAGATCCCTTCCCCACTAAGTTTAATAACAAACGTTATGCAATCGAGGAGATAGATGACCCATATTTGACCCCTGAACTCCTTAGTAGCAAGCTTAGGACTGTAAAAATGGAACTGGAATTTAAAAAGCATCTTTCTAATAATCAAAAAAGAGACACACCAATCCCAGTGTAGTCTTCTAGTCTAAAATTACCACACCACAGTTTGTTGTACCTAACATTGATTTGGACTCTGATGAATATTGTGACTTAGATAATTTGGATAATCAGATATCCCTCATGTCTAAACATTTTTAAAAATTTTGAAGTTTATAAATAATGTTGCTTCTAAACAAGAGAAGGTTGCTTATTCAAATTATTTTAATAACAGGCCTCATGAGAGAAATCAAGACAAACATAACACTGATGATAACAATAGACCAAGGACTGATATGAATAATGTTAAATGCCATTGTTGTGGGAAACTAGGTCATTTTACCAGTAAGTGTAGAGTTAGACTTAATAATAACAATGTTAAGGCCAATATATGCTAGACTTGGGATGACGCAAGCGATTCAGAAGAAGATGAGCCCGAGTCTTCCAGTTGTTTTGATCCCTGTAAGGCTTCTTTGTTTAAAAAATTTATGCTGAATATATAACTGAAACTGATTCTGATGTTGTTATGCTTAGATTTGTTATGACTGATAATGTTATACCAACTACTCATTTATCAGCTTTTTTCTTATTGATGTTGCTAGTACTAATTCTTCGATGTTCTGTGAGTCAAAGTGATTACTCTAATGATGAATTGAATGGGTGTGTGAGTGCTGATAATATGCAAATATCGCATATTTCATCCGTCGAACCTACGCATTTTAGCCCCCTCGGGTGCCTTAATCTCTATATTTAACCTCGTTAACCAGACAACTCTGTTTATATTGTTAACATGCTATATGAGGTATAATTGGGCTTTTGTAGGTATTTAGGTACCAAGTATGGGATTCGGACGCATTTCGCGCAATTTTCGTACACAATCGCACGTTCAAGGGCAATTCGGTCATTTCACAGTTTGGGCACCTGGACCAACAACTACACGGAAGTTGTATCCCTCCTCGCTAGCTTCGTGTGACCATAAACGGTGCGCAATTCCGAGTCCGTATGAAAAAGTTATGGCGATTTGAGCGGAGATGAATTGCATGCCAAAAGAGGGGATTTTGCAGGCTGCCCTGCATGATCGATCGATCGAGCCTAGGAGTCGATCGATCGACCCTCCATATTTTTGCCACGAATTTAACAGTCGATCGATCGATCCCCTATTTTTTCCTGCAGATATTTTCTTTTCATTTTCTTTCTTCTTTTCTTTTATTCTAACTTGGTATATATACCAATTTTATTGTAATATTCAGAGGTGAACGTTTTTAGAGAGTTTAAGAAGATAGAATAAGTTAGGGTTTGGGTGATTTTCTTAGTTCTTCTTCATTTCTTCTTGGATTGACACACTTTTGGACTTGAATGTTGACTATTCATCATCCTCTCCATTAATATAGTTTGTATTTCTTCATTTCTTGCTTTCTAGTTCATTTACAAGCTTTCTAATTTAGGTTTACATGCTTTGATCCCGTGCTTTCTACTATAGTTTTATCGCGTTTATTTTACGCTTTCCATTTACCGCGTTTTGACATGCTTTCTAGGTAATTTAAATTAGGTTGTGCTTGAATTGAACTCACTCGGGTTGGCACGTTGCTTTTCTTTGGTGATGGTGTTTACAGGTCTATTTCGGGTGCGTTGTCCTAGTTATTATGCCTAGAAGATTTGACGGGGCATATCATGTGTGTCCCGTGCTTACGACCTTTCACGCGTAATTTCCGAGATATTTGTTGATGCCAAAATCTTATTAGGCTTTTATGATAATTTAGGGCGTAACAACCCTTGATTTAATTAACTGTCGAAACGAGACGCACTTGTAATAACCCGTCGTCCCATGTAACCATTTTATACTAATTAACTCGGGTGAGGGATATTCGACGCAACCTATAGTTTTACTCGCTTTCATAATCTAGTTTCAATACCTTGTCTAGATTAACATTTCCCATTATGCATATTTTTCCTTTTAGTTTGTAATCATCTTTTACACTTTTATTTCGAAATATTAAATCACTTGAATTCTAGCAACTCGTCTCTGTGGATTTTCGATACCCGACTTATCGCTATACTCACCCGTTGAGTGTAGGCGTAGTTTAGGTTTTTGTCTAGTTCAGGTGAGACGAATTCAAAACGACCGGCGCGTAGGTGACTCTCACACCGCGATGAAACCTCTGTCTATCAAGTGCGACAAATGAAACGCTAGGAGATAACTCCGCACTGCACTAGATAACCCCAAAAATGATGATCTACCTGACATTCACACACTTTACACTAAGACCCTTGGGAAGAGCAGTAGACTTGAAAGGACTGTCAAGGAGTTAACTGAGAAAATAAAATCTTCAAGCCTAATGGTAAAGCAGAATGCTGAGTACTATACTAATCAGTATTTGGCCCATGAAACCAAAACTAAAGTTTTTGTTGAAAAAATTAAACAAATTTCTGGATCAAATGAAGTTTTGGAAAAGAAATATAAGGTAACTTTGATAGAATTGGAAGAATCCAAAACTAAGGCACAAACCAAACCTTTGCAAAATGTAAAATTTGTGTCTTTTGGAAAAAGACCTATTGACCTATGTCCTGATTTTCAAGCCTTAAAAACTGATTTTGACAATAAGCAAAAAGGGCCAGACATCTTGATGAAAAACTGTCCAAAGCCTACTACGAAATCTAAGGCTAAATATATTTGCCCCCCCTGTTAGTAGATTTGAACCTGAATGGAAAACAATTCCTGTTAAACCTAAGGTCAATGTCCAGTAAATGGATAAACCTATTTTCAAAGATTTTAAAAAACAGAAGCAATCGTCTAGCCATCAATATTGTTCATACTGTGATGTTTATGGACACTATCTCGATGAATGTTTTCAAAAATGATTGTATAAGCTTGTCTATAAATCACCAATTTACAAAAACTTTAACTATTCTAGATAGAGGAGAAATAATTATATACTTCCTAAACAGCCCAAAAAAAACTCTAACTATAGGAATAGGAAGAAAATATTTCACGCTAAAAAAATCTAAGAGAAAGAGTTCTAGATCTATTTCTAAATTAAAAGCTCACAAACCTTTCAAAACTAGAGCTATATGGGTTATAAAGGATGATCTGATACCCCAGTTGAAGTGTAACATTGCCATAAGTGCATTAAAAGCTGAACACACTACTTTTGGTTGGTATTTAGACTCTAGATGTTCCAAATATATGACCGAAGAGGATAATAAATTATTTGACATAATTGACTACTTAGGAGGAAATGTTTTGTTTGGGGACGGAGTATCATCTTAGATCATAGGTAATGGAACACTTCAAAAAAAAGGAGTCCCTATTCTCAAAGATGTCCTATTAGTGAAAGGTCTTAAAGCTAATTTGTTAAGTATTTCACAATTTTGCGACTCCAATCATACAGTCATATTCTTAAAGACTAATTGTAAAATCTTTAATGAGAATGGTGATTGCATCCTCACTGCTCACAAGACCCCAGATAACTGCTACATAGCCAATTCGGGTAATGAGACTTATAGGTTAGATAGGCTTGATGATAATGAAATCTAGCATAATCGGTTGGGTCACATAAATTATGGCAATCTTAGAAAATTAAGATCCCAGGATATAGTTAGAGGTTTGCCAACATAAAACCTATCTCAAGTGTTGTTTGTGGGCCGTGTCAGGGAGGAAAAATAGTTAAATCTGCTCATAAGAATGTTAAAGACACTTTAACAACAAAACATCTAGAGCTAATCCACATGGATCTAATGAGTCCTTCCCGAACTGTAAGCCTTTGTGGTAACAGTTATATTTTGGTTATGGTGGATAATTTTACTCTATTCACTTGGGTAACGTTTTTAAAATAAAAATCGAATACATTTTGAGAATTTTTAAAAATTCTTTTAAGAATCGAGAATGAAAAAGATACCCAAGTTAATCGAATCCGTAGCGATAGAGGAGGTGAATTTAAAGACTTAGACGTAATAGAATATTGTAACTGTGATGGTTTCCAACATGAGTTCAGTGCACCTAAAACACCTCGGCAGAATGGTGTTGCCGAGCGTAAAAATCACACAATCTAGGAAATGGATAGGGTAATGATACATGCTAAGAATTTGCCAAAATATCTTTGGGTTGAGTCTGTTTAAACAGCATGTCGTATTATCAACAGAGTTTACCTTTGAAAAAATACCAAACAAACGTTTATGAACATTGGTATGGCAAGAAGCCCAACTAAAAATATTTTTGAACTTTTGGGAGTACTGTTATGTTTGCAAAGACAGAGAACACCTGTCTAAATTTGAAACCCGTGGTGATAAAGCCATATTTTTGGGTTACTCCTCGGGATTATCACATTTATAATTTGCATACCAAAGTAATCATGGAATCGATAAATGTGATAGTTAGTGACACTAATGTCGAGAGTAAAGAACAAGGGCCAACTTTAGTGGATGAGCCTGAAAATAATTTTACTTATGACTCTCCAGAGAGAGTTGATCCTTCACCAACAGAGACCCCTGAAGTACCTAACTAGGTTTCTAAAGATCATGCCATAGATAATGTTGTCGGTAATCCTGAAGACCTAGTTCATATAAGATCCCAATTACGTGATGTTGCTCATTTTGCATGCTTTGTTTCTTTAATAAAACCAAACAATGTAAATGAAGCACTTAATGACTCATTTTGATAGGTGCTATGCAAGAAGAGCTTTTCCAATTTAAATGTCAAGACGTGTGGTATCTTGTGCCTAGGCCAAAACATAAAAGGGTTATTGGCACTCGCTGGATTTTCAAAAACAAAACAAATGAATCTGGGCTGATAAATAGAAATAAATCTAGATTAGTTGCCCAGGGTTACTCTCAAGTTAAAGGAATAGATTTCGAGGAGACCTTTGCCTCGGTCACAAGCCTTGAGTCTGTTCGCTTACACTTAGCCATAGCTTGTCACTTATAATTCACAATTTATCAAATGGATGTGAAATTCGCTTTTTTAAATGGTATTTTGACAGAGGAGAATTATGTTGAACAAGTGAAAGGCTTCATTGACCCTCATTACCTAAACCATGTTTATAGATTGAAAAAGGCTCTATACGGTTTAAAGCAAGCCCCTCAGGCCTGGTACGAACGCCTGTCAACCTTTTTAATCAATAAAGGGTTTCGATAAGGTGAAAACGACCAGACATTATTTGTTGAACATTTTAACAATGAGGTCTTAATAGCTCAGGTTTATGTTGACGACACAATATTTGGTTCGACTTCCCTGTCTGAGGTTAAAGAGTTTTCTAAAATTATGCACAGGGAATTCCAAATGTCGCTTATGGGGGAGCTTCAGTATTTCTTAGGACTTCAAGTCAAGAAAATCTCATGGGTTATTCATTTCGCAATCAAAATATGCTATTGACTTAGTGAAAAAGTTTAGATTAGAGAATGCCAAGGTTGCTACGACTCCCATGAGTACTTCAATAAAACTTTCTAAAGATAAACATAGGAAACCTATAGATCCTACCCTATATAGAAGTATGATAGGTATCCCGTTATACCTCATAGCCTCGCGTCCTGATATCATGTATGTTGTGTGTGTTTGTGCCCATTACCAAAGTTCACCTAAGGAACGTCACTGGCTATGTGTCAAACCAAATATCAAATATAGTAACGGTACAATAAACCTAGGTATATGGTACACTGATGATCTAGCACACTTATAGGGTACACCGATGCAGATTGGGTTAGTTGTTCTGATGATAGCAAAAGCACCTCAGGAGCATCTTACTATATAGGTAATAACTTAGTAGGATGGAGTAGTAAAAAGAAAAATTGCACTTCACTTTCCACAGTACAATCTGAATATATAGCCACAGGAAGCTGTTGTGCTCAATTAATGTGGATTAAGCAAGAGCTATTTAACTAAGACATTAACAAAGAAAAAATACATCTATATTGCGATAATCAAAGTGCGATAAATATCTCTAAGAATCCTATTCAATATTCGCGTACTAAACACATCAAGATAAGACACCATGTTATTCGTGAATTAGTTGAATCTAAAGAATTGGAGATAAACTATTTACCTACAGAACTTCAATTAGTTGACTTATTTACCAAATCATTAGATAACTTGATATTTGAATCCTTAAGAAAATCTATTGGTATGGTTATTCCTGAATAATAGTCTATCACTTGAAGTGACTCATTGATTATTATAGGTTGTTGGATTGCTTATTATGATTATTTATCAGTTTTTCACCGATTGTTGAAAGAGTTGCGCGTGCGTTCAAATTAAGAAATTATATAATTAAACACAGTTTAACCCAATTAAATCCTAAACATGCATCTAGGTGTGATTGAATAAGATGTAAAGCATACAAGAACATTCAAACACACACAAATGAGGAAAAATCCCCCAAAGGGGCAAAACCATTTATTTCACTATAATATTGTAAAGTACAATTTACACGGATTACAATGAAATACAGGGGTGATAATTAATTACCCTCAGGCGTCAGATCTGTAGCCAGCGGCTGGAAGTTTCCCTTTCCAAGAGGGCTGCAATGAAGAAGAAGGTCGGTCTTCTCCATAAGGGTATGAACAGCAAAAGAATTTGTGTTCTAGGGTTCCAAAATGATTCACAAATGATTTGAAAATTTGTGTGAATCAAAACATGAGTTTGGTAACTCAAAAAGATGAAGACTTTTAGTTTATGGACTCTGAAAATTGTGTATGGAAGTCTTGTAAAACCACTTCCCATAGTGGGTTTATAAAGGAGTAACTTGGCCTAAAAAATCTCTGCACGATCTGTTTGAAATTATCCCGGCGAATCGGTTCGAGTCTGAGCCGGATCGGTCCGAGGTGGCGGACCGATTCTTTTAAATTTTGGCATTATCGGTTCGCTTGCAGTCCAGGGTGTACTGGTTTTTCATCAAGCAGATCGGTCCGGTACAGGGGCGGACCGGTCCGCAGGCGGATCGGTTCTTTTTCTCTGGGAGGACCGGTCCGGCCTGCCAGACTTTTGGCTCCTCCTCTTCTTTGATATTCGGATCCGTTGATGACGATATGAATCTTGAATTTTTTCAACGGTGTAACGGCGTACGACATAACAATAATATATGATGGACAAAATGTCCTTACAAATTTCCCCCTATGTCTATGTCGGTACATACATAAACAATAACAATCCGAATTATCAAACTTACAAAAAAATGCCTATACAAATCTACCCTTCCATGAACCCAAAAACTGAAAAGGTACAATTGAATAAGACTTCAGCGTTTGTGCTTCAACTCTTCAGGAATCTTCAACGCTTTTCTCATCAGGGTGTGCAAAAAGAGATCATTAATGAAGTGCGTACACACATGAGACAAAGCAAATACCAAGTGACATATCGAGTTTGAAATGAGATAAATAGAGATACCATTTATAAGGAAAGCATACGTTATCAAATCTCAAAAACTCAAAACTCCCCCATAATATGATAATTCTTTCTCCCCCTTTTTATGATGTCCCCAAATAGACAAATGAGAGAAATAATGCAAACAAGCAATGACGGGGTGTCACAAGGAAATACACAACTATTTTTGAATTTTTCAAAAAAAATTTAAACAAAAACACACCATGAATGAACACAAAGCAACCAAGTCGATGATAGCGTTAATGAATGGGTGTGATCAATATTCGATAGAAAGATCAATGCATACAAACATGACATATGTGCACTATGAATATTGGATATTCCTAGCGAATGAACTCAAATGCTTCCTTTGGTGTAAAAGACTGACAATATAATACATTGACTTAATTCAAATCAACAAATCAAAGCTCAAAGTGATTTCCACACCAATAACGTCCAAAATGTTTTCATGCTTTTTCAGGACTTTCAAGGAAGTGCAAGCCCGTTTAAAGATTCTCCAACCAAACTCCCTCAGATATATATTTTGAATAGAGGTATTCTAAATTCTCAAACTTTGGAGAATTGATGGTGAAACCTAAATGGCCCATATTTGGCATGAATTTTTTTTTATTGCCTTTAAATTTTTTTCGGGGCTCTTTTAACCTCTTTGGACCTCGGATATTAAAATTCCTTCATTTTTTAGGTCCTTTTAAATGGTGGCTTTTGCGCAAAGGAAAGATAATTACCTTTCGCAGCCCCTCCCCGTTTTACAAATAAACACACAGTCTCACCAAACGGTTTTCACATGCATTCCAATCTTGTCAAGTTTATCGCATATTGTACATTGTATAGACAGAATAGAGATGGAAACACTCAAGCCAATATGTGATAGACAAGTGCAATAATCAAATAAAGCCTTGCATGTGTGCAATAAAGGATATAGGAGTCAAACATGTAGGAAAATATCACTAATTACATCTCAAAGACTCCATACAATGTAAAGCACATGGATGAAATGATGTAGCATCTCAAATCTCTATCAAACAGTCACATGGATAAATGGAATGAAGTTGTGACTTGGCTATCTTAAATGCTCATCCATAAAAGGTGAATAAAAAAAATAAAAATACAAAAATCTTTTTGTGCTTTTCAAAAAATTTTATATATAAAAACAAAAATCTTTTTGGATTTTTCAAAAGAAATAAAAAATAGCTGTACAACAAAGCAATGATACATATAAAACAGACTAGCAATAGGAAGCATATGATATGAACATAAAAAAATATCCTATTCTAGACATAGACCAACCCCTCAGTCAACTGTGCAAATCCCCAAAGATTTCCTAAGACTCTCAAATCTAAGGGAATCTAAAGGTTTCGTGAAAATATCGGCTAACTGACGGTCGGTGGGAACAAAACTCAGGGATATGACTTTCTCCTCAACTAACTGACGTATAAAGTGCTCACGTATCCTGATGTGCTTTGTGCACGAATGCTGGACTGGATTGCGGGATATGTGTATCGCGCTCGTGTTATCACAGGAAATGGTCATGGTGTCCTTTGAAATCCCATAATCCTCCAGCATTTGCTTCATCCACAAGAGTTGCGTGCAACAACTCCCGGCGGACATATACTCAGCCTCCATAGTGGACAAAGAGATGGAATTTTGCTTCTTGCTCAGCCAGGAGACAAGAGCAGAACCAAAATAGAAACACCCACCAGAAGTGCTCCTACAACCATCTACATCCCCGGCCCAATCGGCATCCGAAAAGGCGAACAAACGGTCATCGGTATCAAAGGAATACCAAAAATCGTATGAGAGAGTCCCACTCACGTATTTGATAATACGTTTTAGAGCGAACAAGTGTGACTCTTTCAGAGACTCCTGATATCGCGCACAGACTCCAACACTAAAGGCTATATCGGGACGACTAGCAGTCAAATAAAGAAGACTGCCTACCATACTCCGATACAAGGTTTACTCTACGTTCTTGCCTGAAGTGTCCTTACTAAGCTTGGTAAAAGTAATCATAGGTGTACGTGCATGCTTAGCGGAGTCTAAACTAAATTTCTTCACTAGGTCTCTAGCATACTTGGATTGGGAGATGAACATCCCATCCTCTAGCTGACGAACCTGGAGATCAAGGAAGAAAGTAAGCTCACCAACCATGCTCATCTCAAACTCACTTTTCATTTCCTTTTTAAAGTGATGAGCATGTTTAAAGCACATGGATCCAAAGATTATGTCGTCCACATAGACCTGGGCAACCAAAATTGCACTATCATCTCCCCTGACGAACAAAGTCATATCAACTTCCCCTCTTTTGAAGCCACATGATAAGAGATAGGAAGTAAGACTCTCGTACCAAGCACGGGGTGCTTGCTTCAAACCATACAAGGATTTTCTCAGATAGTAGACGTGCTCCGAATGCTGAGGGTCTTCAAACCCTTTTGGTTGTTCCACATAAACCTCCTCCTGTAGAATGCCATTCAGAAAGGCACTTTTGACATCCATCTGATATAACTTAAAGCGCAGATGACATGCGATGGCGAGTACTAAGCAGACAGACTCAAGCCTCGCAACAGGAGCAAATGTCTCCCCAAAGTCTACACCCTATATTTGTGTGTAGCCTTGAGCGACCAACCTAGCCTTGTTTCGGATTATGGTACGATTTTCATCCATTTTATTCTTAAAAATCCACCGGGTACCTATCACATTAGTCTCACTAGGTCGGGGGGCAAGTTCCCAGACATTATTCTTTTTAAACTGAAGCAACTCATCCTGCATAGCAGATATCCAGTGTTCATCCTTGAGTGCTTCTTTATGATTCTTGGGCTCGACTTTGGACGTGTAGCAAAAATGGCTAACAACGTTCTCTAGCTGAGCACGAGTCTTGACCCCTAGAGTGGGATCACCAACAATGGCAGAAGGGTCATGACTCTTGCGAACCCAAGCCAGTGTGTCCCCTAGCATAGAAGTAGGTTCCACAGAGTGTGAGGGAGATACAAGTAAATCATTGTCAGAAAAGTCCTCATCCTCACACTGAAGGTTAGAATCAATAGCTGTCGGAGGTTCGTCATCTTGCACGATGACGTTTATTGATTCCATAACCTTAGAGCTCTTCAGGTTAAAAACCCGGTACGCTCTGCTATTCGATGAATATCCTAGAAATATTCCATCGTTGCTCCGGGAGTCAAACTTTCCTAATTTCTCTCTATCCCGTAGGATGTAGCATTTACTCCCAAAAACACAGAAATATGCCAGGTTGGGTTTCTTGCCAGTCCACAATTCATAAGGCGTCTTAAGTGTGTGTGGACGCAAGTAAACCCTATTCACCGTGTGGCATGCAGTAGACACTGCCTCTGCCCAAAATTTCCTAGAAATATTACGACCTAGAAGCACAAATCTAGCCATTTCCTAGATCGTCCTATTCTTTCTCTCAACAATCCCATTTTACTGAGGAGTCTTCACAGCAGAAAACTCATGTTTGATCCCAAGGCTATCACAATACAAATCTACCTTTGCTTCCTTAAATTCAGTGTCGTTGTCACTACGTATCCTGTTAATAGTGACTCCGTGTTGATTTTGCAGGACACGGCACTTGGTCATCAAAAACTCTACAGCATCGTATTTCTCTCTCAGAAAGCCTACGATAGAATATCTTGAGAAATCGTCCACCATCACGAGAATGCATCTCTTACCACCCAGACTCTCCGTACGAGTAGGACCCATAAGATCCATGTGAATCAGCTCAAGAACTCGGGAGGTGGTAATGGAATGCAACTTCCTATGAGGGCTCCGAATTTGATTTCCCAACTGACAGGGTTCGTAAACCATGGAAGTTGACTTTCCAAGAGATGGTAAGCCACGTACTAGGTCCTTTTTGGCTAAACGAGTCAAATCTCTAACGTTCATATGACCTAGACGTTGGTGCCACAAATCCATAGTAGTGATCGTGGCGCTGTTGTAGACAAGTGAGGAAGTAGGCACAGTCCCATAACAATTATCCTCGGTCCTCACCCCTTGCATCAAAAGTTTACCGGCTTGATTGTAGACATTACACGCGTCCCGGTTAAACTTTACTGCAAAGTCAGTGTCGCACAGTTGGCTAATGCTGAGAAGGTTTACTTTTAAACCTTTGACGTACAACACGTTCTCGAACTTAGGAAATCCTGGTAACTCTACAATACCTCGTCCTATAATGTTAGACTTACTCCCATCTCCAAAGGTGACTCTACCATCCTTATAATCCTCAAGGTGGGAAAAAAGTGAGACATCACCTGTCATGTGTCTGGAGCATCCACTATCAAAATACCACTGTGTGGTATTATGTGCTTTGAGAGCAACATGAACAACAAGGGCTTTCTTATATTTCTTAGGCACCCAAGAAGTGGTAACTTTTTGTTTACCCTTGTTGTTGTTGGTTTTAGCCGGAATGTGAGAAGCATTTACTGACGGCAAAGACATCCGTCGAAATTCCTCCATCAAACTCTGTGATGTGGTGACTAAAAACTCAACTCGCTCTCTCAGAGTAGAAAATTCATCAATATGACGTGGTGGAGCAGAAGTACGTCGTGTCCGACCCAAACTATAGCAAAACTCCCTGAGGTGGCCTTTTCTTTTGCAATAAGTACAAAAGAACACAGTCAAAGGCGGACCTTGGTTTGCTTTTCTTGGTCGAACTCTCCTTTGAGGTTTTTGATGATGGCCATAAGGAGTCGTAGTAAACTCAGGAACTGGTCCAGGTGCAATTTGGGATGTGGAGGCACCAAAACCTATTCCCTGTCTATCACCAAAACCTAAAGCGGGGCCGAGGAGCATCTTTCCCATTTTCCCATATCTGTCCTCGATTTGTACCTTGACTTCCCGTGCTTTCTCAAGATCATGAGTCAGCTGGGAAACAAGAGCTTCAAGTTTCTTCCGAGTCTCCACGGAGGAATGGAGCTTACTCGTAAGACTAGCCACTTATTTAGTCAAGTCCCCTCTCTCTTTTTCAAACTTACTCTCTCTCTCTATAAAAAAAACTCTCTTTCTCAACACAAGCAGATTCTCTCTCTCTCAGGGCGGTGCAGGTGGATGACTCTCTCTCTCGCTTTTCTTAAATCTTCCTCTAAGACGGTGATCTTAAGAACTAATGCTTTGTTACACTTTTTAGTTTTAAATGACTCAGAATATAACTCAGCGTAGGCGCGTTGAATATCACTCTCGCTCTCACTTGAGTCATCCTCCCCCTCACTCACATCAATCTCACTGTCGAGGTGTCCCTGTGATGCAGCATCCTCATCATCGTGAGAAGTACTCAACATTCTCACATGATTAGCCATGAATGCGGTGAAGTTACACTCATGCGGTGACTTATCTCCTGAGTCCACCGACTCGACCTCAGTGTCGTCGTTAAGGGTAGCATTAAGGACCGCTTTCCCTTTTTCTCTGTTCAGACGTGTGGCACACTCAAAGGCTCTATGACCCCTACCATCGCACTCAAAGAACCTCTCACTTTCTTTCTTAGGAGGATCTTTAAAATCTTTTTCATTTTTCTTTTCAAACTTATTTTTCTCAAATTTCTTTTTATCTTTAAATTGCCATTTTTCTTAAATTTGAGAATCCTCTTGAAATTTTTTGCAAAAAGAGCCAAATCATCTAAGTCAAAATCACAATCCGAATCTGACGTGTCAGTCTCTCTCTTTCTAGACGACTCTATCCTCTTTCTAGCTGATCCCTCATTCTTTTTCTCTTTGGCATTAAGTGCAATTCCCTTATCTTTAGACCTAGCAGTTTTAGGGAACATATCAATTTCATAAGTTTGCAAATCTCCTACAAATTCTTCCAATTTTATCGTATTTAAATTACCCATAGAATTTAGCACAGTGACTTTAGGGATAAAACTCTTAGGCAAAGAACGGAGAATCTTTTTAACAACTCTTGCATTACGAAAATGTTCACCAAGATTAAAGCTAGTATTAATAATATCAGATAGCCTAGCATAAAAATCATCAAAACATTCTGTTTCAAGCATGGTTATGGTCTCAAATTGACTTGTTAAATTTTGCAATTTACATTCTTTCACAGCATTAGTTCCTTCATGGGTAAGCTGCAAAACATCCCATGCCTCTTTTGACATGGTGCACGTCATGATACGTCGAAACTCATCAGGAGTGATAGATCCAGAAATAGCACTCAAACCTTTAGAATTAAAAGAAGACCATTTAAATTCATCTTCATTCCAAGAAGTGACAGGTTTTAAATTGGTCACGTTTTCAACAGTGACGGAGGGAGGTGTCCACCCTCTTTCAACTAGAATCCAAACACGTTCATCTATGGCTTTCAAAACAGACCCCATGCGGGATTTCCAATATGCATAATTTGTCCCGTCAAAAACTGGCATTTTATTATATGATTTCTCCATAATGAACACACTCGTTTTCAAAAATCAATTTTTCAGAAAATTGATATCTTAGAAAAAATTTGCAAAAAATTACACGGTAAAGTTGTGTAATTGGCTCTGATACCAATTTGAAAGAGTTGCGCGTGCATTCAAATTAAGAAATTATATAATTAAACACAGTTTAACCCAATTAAATCCTAAACATGCATCTAGGTGTGATTGAATAAGATGTAAAGCATGCAAGAACATTCAAACACACACAAATGAGGAAAAATCCCCCAAAGGGGCAAAACCATTTATTTCACTATAATATTATAAAGTACAATTTACACGGATTACAATGAAATACAGGGGTGATACAGAATTACCCTCAGGCGTTGGATCTGTAGTCAGCGGCTGGTAGTTTCCCTTTCCAGGAGGGATGCAATGAAGAAGAAGAAGAAGGTCGGTCTTCTCCATAAGGGTATGAACAGCAAAAGAATTTATGTTCTAGGGTTCCAAAATGATTCACAAATGATTTGAAAATTTGTGTGAATCAAAACATGAGTTTGGTAACTCAAAAAGATGAAGACTTTTAGTTTATGGACTCTGAAAATCTTGTATGGATGTCTTGTAAAACCACTTCCCGTAGTGGGTTTATAAAGGAGTACATGGCTTAAAAAATATCTGCACGATCTGTTTGAAATTATCCCAGGCGTACCGGTCCGAGTCTGAGGAGGATCGGTCCGAGGTGGCGGATCGGTTCTTTTAAATTTTGGCATTATCGGTTCGCATGCAGTCCGGGGTGTACTGGCTTTTCATCAAGCGGATCGGTCCGGTACAGGGGCGGACCAGTCCGCAGGCGGATCGATTCTTTTTCTCTGGGCGGACCGGTCCGGCATGCCTGACTTTTGGTTCCTCCTCTTCTTTGATATTCGGATCCGTTGATGACGATATGAATCTTGAATTTTTTTCAACGGTGTAGCGGCGTATGACATAACAATAATATATGATGGATAAAAGGTCCTTACAATTGTACATTTGAGAAAAATTGGGGGAGATATGCTCTAGTAACTTGTTATTTCATCTCTCTTGACTCAACTAATGTGCCAACTTAAGTATTTTATTTCAGGACATTTTAGAAACCATTTGTGTAGATATCTCAGATTTAGTGTAATGGTCTGTATGATAGTTGAGTTATGTATTTTCTTTCTCTTATTTTTGGTTCTAGGATGGGAATGGGTAGATAGCTCTTTTGTATAGGAAATTTGGGGGTTTTATTTTACCCACCAGTACATGTTACTCAATGGAATTTTGTCTCCAATATCTAAAGGTAGAGATTGAGAACACACTATATGGTTGACTCTATTGAGTCTGCACCATATAGGAGTTCTAACTAGTTTGGATACGAAGACAAAATAGGATTAGATTTCATGAGCATCACCTCCAAGGTATACAAAAGCTTCATCATCAAGCATCATCCAGTCCAAGAACAATGCATCTTCGAAAAGGGAAGTAATTTTATCTCTTGAACACACTATAGGACACAATTAATGGATATAAGTATTAATGTGTGTGCACAAGTATTTACATATTTTTAGGAATTTTTTAAGCATTTTTTAAATATTTTTAAACATTTAAAATTATGTTTTAAAATGTTATGGGCTTAAATAGAATTATTTTTATTCCTAAAAAATGTGTCAGGGTAGAATATAAAATCGACAAAAACATTTGTGGGTGTAATTTAGATTAAACAAGCATTTTGCATCCGATTAAATTGCTCCATGTGTTATCTCATTACTAGTTGCATTTTTATTTCTTTACACTCTCATTCTCAAACACTCTTCAGAGTCGTTAGATCTATTTAATCTATGACCTGCATGTGTTTTGAAGTGATCCATATGATATCATTTAGGGCCAATCAGACCAAGTAACTGTGCGGTGCCATTTCGACCCTTAGATTTAGATTTAAACCGTCAACGCAATCCCATCCCTTTATTTCCTTCAAAAATCTGGATCCTTCTATGACCAAGTATAAATAGGCTCCTTGGGTCAACCATTAGAAGACTTTGTTCATTCATCTAACTTGAGAAAAATAAAAGAGAGAGAGAGAGAGAGAAAAAACCAATGTTTGTAATATAAAACCCTTAGGTATTCTTCCAAAAACCAAATACATTCTTAAGGTTTTATTTATTCTAGAAAACCTACCTCTGAGAGATAGAATCAGTTATATTTTTGTGACTTTGGTATTTGGTTGAATTTGAAGATCCTCTTCGCTCATTATCTCTCTTAGGAACCACGTCTCATAGTGGATCTTGATTTTCTTTCTAAAAATTGCAAGATTGGCTAAGACATATATCACACAATATATTTTATGGTTTTTGCTATCTCTTATCTATTGGATCTTGTTCTGTATGTTTATATTTCTTTAAATCCATTCTCTATATTTAAAATTCTTTGAAAAAGAAACTTCCAGTAGTCTAATATTTCAGATATAGAAAACTTTGTTTCAAAAAGTATAAGTTTCACAGTTTGTGAAATTATTTCGTACATAAATAAGTTTTAAAACAATAAAATCTATGTTTTAGATAGATTCTTTTTCAGATCTGAAAATAGTTTTTGAAGTATGATTTTCATATATATTTGAACGCTTTTCATGTCATATAGAAACTGTGTAATTTGTAGGATTTATTTGCATAAATCTTGAGAGGTGTGAGATGCATATTTGCATGTAGTTATAGTCACATCACTATCATTGTCACTCTCACACGATCACATAGATAGTGTGATTTATTTGAGAGATCTTGAGTTGTTTGAGCCACTGCAAACAAAGAATAAGGAGGAAGGCAAAGAAGCTACTAGGATGGTCAAAGAGGTCAGATCAGAATTACCTTTGAAAGGGAAACTCATGTAGGTACATTTTTATCTTAATCTCAGGATCTTGAATGCATGCTTAGTGCTTGTAATCTTGTAACTATTATTTGATTTTAGTGGATCTTTCATTTTGTGTTGTAGAGGTCTCCGTGGATGTTTTCCCTAATTTGGGGTTTTATCGCGTAAAAAATATTGTCTCTTATGTGTGATTTTTACTTCTTCACTACTACTGCGGAAAACTAGACTTAGGTTTAATGTTAAAACCTATTTTCAAGAAACTGAAATAACTTGTTCATAATTTTTTAAACACGTCTTGTGTTACTGTTCTGTTATATAAAAGAGTTTCCTCGAAAAGTTGTTCGGAACTTAGTTAATCGTTTGAACTTGTGTTAAACAACTTAGCAAGGGTTTTCATATAATTTTAATTTTGAGGATGAAATTCGTTGTTTAATGGGGAAAAATATAATCCCCTGTATTTTTATACACTATTTAAATTGGTAAATTTATTATATTAAAGTATATTAGTCTGTTGTGACATGTGATGTCACTATTTATCTTTTATTTGTGTTATATAATCTATTGGTGAAATCGATCGTAATACACAGTAATGCATTATGTTAATATTGATAATCGACTGAGTGTTATGGGCGACTATGAAATGGTCAGGGGCTAGGTGTCGCGGGTTTCCTTGATTCGATAATTCCTTCGGTGTTATATCCCACCGATCGTTAAGTAGTTTCTTATAATTCCATGTCAAGCCTAACTAAAATAATTTAATAATTGATGTTTGGACTCGTACTGGCTAATATATTAGTTTAATAAGATATTAAATTTTTTAGAATATTGTCTTATTTTGAGTTGGAACTTGGGACTTTTAGAATGCTCGCTTTCGAATTAAAATAGTGAGTTTTGAGTCCATTGGGTTAGTACATGGCTTAGGAGGAGTTTTGGGTTAATTGGAGTAGTATATGGGCTCATTGGGTTGAGGCACATATGGGGCCTAAGGTTAATTTCGTTGGAAGTTAAGTTAAAAGGTCATTAGACTAAACCTAAATCACATTAGATACTATTGAGAAAACCCTAAGAGGGACGAGAAAAGAGGCACTCAAGAGAGAAGGATATTTGGAGGTTTGGAAGCTTGAATTCATCAAATTAGGTAAGGCAATTTTACATAGCATAGAAATTTGATTGTCTTTATGTTGTAATGATTATACGTTTGAATCTAAAATAAACCGTATGACAACTAATTTTATAATCAAACTCCTAAATTTCTTAACTAATTTAATGATTAAATTAATGTTAAACTTCATGTTAATGATATAGTTGATTTTATTAATAAATCTCATGAATCTCACTTGGGAACTGATTATAATCATTGGAAACAAATTCATTGTAATGAATTGAGTAAATCCCGTTGTTTAATTTGAGAATTGATTCAAATTTGAGATTAATTTGTTAAAGTTTTAAATCTAGGGTTCTTAATCTTAGAATCTTAAATGTTTACTTAAACTTTTGTTAAATCATGTAAGACTTATAAATTTAGCTTGGAGATTAATCTATTGGTTATTTTAGGATATTTTAAGGTGTATTTGAGGTGGTAGAACCTTCAACCAGGTCATGAATGGAGGTTTTGGGGGTTGGGTTTGTAATAGCGGCATAGGGATTAAGAAAAATGTTTTTTATGGATTTAAGGATTCTTGCATCGTGCGCACAGATGCACAGTTTCTCAAGAATGGTTAGTGTGTGCATGGCTAGGAATAGCCCTGTTCGCACAGATCTGGGCAGATCTTTGGATTATTGGGTTTTAAGGGAAAATGTAGGTAAAGTTTGAAGTGGGAGACTTGTGATTTCTGGGATAATGGTTAAGGGACTTAAAAGTGCATTTATTTTAGGAGTATTGAACTTTGAATTAATTAGACTTAATTAATATGAGGATTTGAATTATTCTTTAGTGATCTATGAGTAGATTGGATTATTAATTTTATGTACAGGCACACTATGTGTGAGTTCTCGTGGGGGATGTATTATGAAGGATTCTTTATAGGGGAATGTACGACGTCGATGGCGTTGGTACCCCGGTGAATGCAGCGACATTACCTTAGTTATTTTACCCCGGGTCCTACTATTGATGTACACATATCTTGAGAGGGAATAAGCGATCATTATCTTCATATGGTCTTGGGTATGGAGGTCTATACGAATGATAGGAAGGCATAGTGACATATCCCTTTAATGTTATTTTCAGGTTAAAAGTATGGGACGTCTTGTAACTATAGCATTTGCACAAAGTGATCCTCAAAGTCAATAGGGATAAGCCTTTGTTTGTATATGCGGGCTCGTGAATATTAAACTTTGAGATTATCTTTCATTTATTGAGACTAAACTAGAGATGTATGTACTGTCATAGTTATGGAAGAACTTAATTATACTCAATTGAGAAAGATTATAGTTAGACATTAGGTTCACTTGGGCTTGGATTTAAATGCATGTTATATATAGGGTTGTTTAGGTTAAGATAACTTAAAAATAACTAAAATATGAGAATACAATGCAAAGCTATTATTATATCCCAAATTTGGTTAAATTCTTACTCTTTACAGAGTTGTTAACATTTTTATTGAAATTTGTTTTCAGATCTCAGGTCATCGTTGCAGCCTCAACCCTGATTCTTACTTGAATTCCTTGAGGTTGTTGCTCTTATATAGGATGTAGATGTCAAGCCTTCATGCTCATCTCTTATATTTTTATTTACTTTTCCAGTTGTGTCGGATTATGGTAGTAGCTATTTTTACATGAGGGGTTAAATTATGTTTGCGACAGATTATATTTTCCATGATGTATTGTAATTGTTGTTGAGTTGTGGTATTACGGATTTTGCTGGCTTATTCATATTTATATGTATCAGTCTTTATTATTACGCATGTTGGTTTACTAATGTCATACTTTTAATGGTATTCAATTATTTAGACTCTTGTATTATTTATTTTTAGACTTGATCAATCTAGCTATAGATTTTACAGGATGTCACAGTTGGTATCGGATTATTCCAGGTTCTAGTGTCCTAGGGATCTTGAGTGCATTTATCGACTTTCCATATAGTGTTCTTTGATACTTTAAAGTTATTGTTTAAATTATCATATTGTTATTAGCGTACATTTAGTTATGCACTTTTGTTGACTATCATTCAGATGGTGAACACTAGGAGGAAGGAAGCACGATCGAGATCGACCGCGAGTATCGACTCTGAGGCAACAGCAGCAACCGTCACTGAGGTAGGCGCCCGCATTAGAGTCGACATACTTGGTAGCCATTATTTCACACACTGTAGATGCGATGATGGTTGCCATGCGTCAGGAGCAGCCACCGCCAATGGTTGTACCTAGGCCTGTCAATGGATTGAATCTAAATCCAGTCCATTTAAACGGATATTGATCATGCCTAAAATTCGATTATCTGATTACCCGAATACCCGTTTATTAAATGGAGCGGATTTGGATTCATATACTCCGATCCGTTAATAATCCGATCCGATTAATATTTTTAATATATGTATATATATATAATATATTTTTAATTCATAAATATTGTATTTAATAATATTTTAAATATATATTATAAATGTTCTTTATTTCATTATCTATTTTTTGGAACATCTGCAAAATAAATTTATGAAATAAGAGTTGAAAATAAAAATGTTGCAATTTTAACATAAACGGATAATCGGATCGGATTTGAATCCATTTAATATAAACGGATATGGATTTGGATTTGTCTGATATGATCCGATTAATAAACGGATCGGATCCGAATAAGTTTAACATAAATGAATAGGATTTGGGATTTGCCTGATCCGGTCCCAATTCGATCTGTTTATAGGCCTAATTGTACCTGTACTTTCCCTGCACACTTCATCTACCTGGGAGTGAGCCAGGAGTGCCTTCAATAAATCCAACCCAACAGAGTTCGTAGGATCCACGAACCCGATAGTGCTCTTGTGGAGGCGCTATATAGAGAGGCACGTACGTCTAGTAGAGTGCAAAAATGTTCAGAGGCGGATGTTAGCCAGTTTTAGAGTTGTGGGAGATGCCTTACAGTGGTGGGCATCCATTACCACCGAGGATAATAGGACACAACTGACCATTAGCCAATTTTGGGTGAAGTTCGAGCCGAAGTATTTCCTTCCATCAAGTCAAGCACATTTTAGAGTGTGGTTTAATAGGCTGAAGCATGAGGATCATAGAGTGACTGAGTACGAGCGAGAGTTAACTTTCCTTGCACACTTGGACCCAGATATTATCAGTTCTAAGGTAAAGAAGATGGATAGATTTGTCAGATTCATGACAGGGAGGATCCGATAAGTGTTGCATGGTAACCCAGCCTTCACTACATGTACAACGGCAGTGGATTCCGCACTAAAGGGACGGTAGAGTTTTCCAAGGGACAAAGACTATTGAGGAGCCATCTTAAAGTAATGGAGGTTAACAATAGCGTCATAGGGGTCAGCTACAGGGGAAGCATCCCCCTAAGAGGTTTATAGTTGACAAGAAATGCCGACAGGGTGGCTAGTAGGACCAGTTATAAAAGGTCGGTAGGTCCAGAGAGGACAGGGTGAGTAGCTCCAGGGCAGGATAGGCCCTAGGGCCAACCATTTTTAGGAATATTTTATTCATATGGTGAATAGGGCCACTCTTTTAGGAAGGCCTAAAGGGATTTTAGGATGCACCGAGTCAGTTTTAATAGGTACAGCCTCATTGGCAGCAGTTGTTTGGGCTAACCTTACACCCGTTTTAGGCATTTCTGCTACCACCACAGTATCTGACTTTACCACCATCGAGAAATCAGGCACGGGGGCGCCTACAGCTTCACTACAGACATGTGTTTAATGTCTATCAACTAAATTAGCGTGCCCCATCTCAGGCTATCGAGGGTACATTTTATGTCTATGGTAGTTATGCATGAGTCCTTTTTTACACGGGTGCATCATACTAGCTTACTAGTTATATTTTTACTTCTATGTCGGGGTTATTAGAGATCATTATCGATGTATATATGCATGTGGATACCCTAGTGGGTAGGGGTGTCACCTTACATTATGTTTTTAGGGATGTGGTAGTTGATATTGGTTATTTGTACTTTCAGTCAATTTGTTACTTTTATACGTGTCTATGTATGATGTCATATTGGTATAGATTGGTTAGTGCGGTACGACATTTAGATCAACTGTAGAGGGAAGGCGATCATGTTTACCATTATCGAGAAGAAGATGTTTTTTGTTGCAACCCCTAGGCTCGAGGGAGGTTTTAGCACTCACTTATACTATATATATGAAACTTCATCTAAGAAATTCACCGTATCGATTGATTCGATTCCTATTGTCCTGGAGTCTCGAATGTGTTTAAGGAGGTATCAGGGTTACCATTGGCATGTGAGACAGACTTTGTTATTAATTTTTCACCGAGTAATAGGCCCAAGGCATCATATCTAATGGATCTTTTAGACATGCAGGAGATACATGAGCAGATTCAGTAGTGGTTAAGCTAGGGTTTCATAGGTAGAAGTAAGTCTCCGTGGAGAGCTCCAATTTTATTTATAAAGAAGGATGATTCGCTCTGATTATATGTGGATTATCGGTAGTTGAAAAATTTTGTGATACGGAAAAATTATTCGTTTCCACTTATCGATGATCTATTTGACGAATTGAGGGTCACGCCATTCTTTCCCAAGATTTATTTGCATTCTGGGTATCACCAGATGCATATTCGAGGGAGGAGATTCTGAAGACTACTTTTCTGATGCGTTATGGATCATATGAGTTCTAGCGCATGTCGTAAGGGATAACTAATGTGCCAAATGTGTTTATGGACTTGATGAATTGGGTGTTTTCCCATTCTTGGATCAATCAGTTCGTTATAGTATTTGTTGATGACATTTAGGCGTAACGCGGATGGAGGAAGAGCACGTTCGCAGCACTTGAGGTTGGTTTTAAACGCACTACTAGAACACAAGTTATATACTTAGTTCTCCCAGTGTAGATTTTGGATTCTGGAGGTGAAGTTCTTTTTCCACATTGGTTTCTGAGGTGGGGACTTTTATGGATCCTTGTAAAGTATCTGTAGTTATGGATTAGGGACAACCCATGATGCCTATGGAGTTTAGGAGCTTCTTGGGCTTGGTTGGGTACTAAAGGAGGTTTATTTAGGACTTCTCGAATATTTTTGGACCATTAACTCACCTCATCCATAAAGGGGTACCATTTGTATGGAGTACCAACCGACTATCAGAGAGAATTCGAGGAGATCTAGGAGAGGATCACGGTCGTGGTTCTTCTTACTTTGCCACGGGGTGACATGTAGTTTATGATTTATATGGATGCATCACTTCAGGATCTAAGAGGAGTATCGATGTTGGAAGAGAGGCATATAGCATCTACTTCTCGCAAGATTAATCCTCAAAAGATCAACTACCCTACCCATGATGTGGAGTTAGCGAAAGTAGTTTTTTTTCTTCGTATCTAGAGACACTATATGTTTACGTTGTATTCCGATCACAAGAGTCTCCATTACTTGTTCACATAAAGGGATATAAATATGAGATGGAGGAGATGGTTTAGTTTTTAAAAGACTACCACTTTTTGATTCAGTATCATCGGAGGAAAGCGAGTGTGGTAGTATATGCCTTGAGTCGTACACCGATTGTAACTTTGGCAGCTTTGTGGTAAAAGCTAAGGGTGACTTACATGTGCTATGAAGGTCTCCTCGATGAAGGGAGTTGTGATATTTAGATCCAAGGGGAATATGGATCCCTGATATGTAGGTCCCTTCATAATACTGGATAGGTTGGACCCAGTGGCATATCGATTGACCTTACCCGATCATCTTCAGTGGGTATACGATGTCTTCCATGTGTCAATGTTTAGGAAGTTTTGGGGGGATGAGGATACCTATCAGTTTATCGACCTCAATGGGATTGATCTGCAACCAGATGTAAGCTATAAGGAGCGATCACAACGTATTCTTGATCGGAGAGAGTAGATTCTGCGATAAAAGGTCACACCACTAGTTAGAATTTTGTGGGGACACTATAGCGAGGATGAGTCCACTACGGAGAGAGAGGAGGTCGTGCATGAGAGGTATCCATAGATCTTAGAGTCGAGTACATAATTTGAATTTTGAGAAAGAAATTCCATGTTTAAGGGGGAGGAATGTAATCCCTCGTATTTTCTGTACACTGCTAAAACTGTTAAATTTACTATATTATATTATATTATATTATATATGTCTGTTGTTACATGTGATGTAAGGACAAATTTTCAATCAAATCAAGTTGTTTGTAATTTCCTTAATTTCTAACAAATATTTTAGCCATAGGTTAGGCTTTGTATTATCGAACTCGTAAGCTTATAACATATTTGATAAAGATGTAGCAACCAAACTTCAAAGTTGGATACATATCATGTCGTGTTTATCATTCTAAGTTGGTCTTCGTGTTTACCAAAGATCTTGTAAGGTATGGATGCATTTTGAATATGGTCCATGGATATTTGTTGAGGGTGTTTGTCTTTGAACAAAAACATTTGGAACTGTTTTTTGAAGAAAAATATTTTATGTATATCTAGATCTCATCAGAATACGATTTGAATCTCGTTTAAACGAAATGGAAGGTTTTTTAGAAGAGCTTTTGATCTCGTTCCAACGAGTTGGGAATCTCATTGGACCATGAATCTAATGAATATCAAACGAGGCCTATCTATTTAGCTATGGAATTCTTGTTAGAAGGTCGTTGGAAGTATGTTAGAATAAAAAAGGGCTCTCGTTTGAACAAAATCGATTCTTGTTAGAACGAAAGCCCATTCTCATTCGAACAAACTATGTATTCTCGTTCGAATAAGTTTATCGCCTCAAAATTCTTGTTTTCACTATTTTAAGGTGTGTTGGACTCAGTTTTTTAAAGAACTTTTGACAAAAATCAATTCCTTACCTGTTTACTAAAGTTCCAAAACCTTAGTTTTACCCATTACGTTTAAAGATCCAAGTTTTCAAATTCATATGCGTTGTGATCTTTATTTTCTCTTCATCTTGAGAAAGAAGTTTCGTGTGGTGGACTCCGTACATGGTTTGTTGTTTTACGGTGAAGAAGCGGTGTTCTTTTTTTTTATTTCATATACGATTGTTGAGCCTCATTGGTAGTATTGAGGTGCGTGTGGATTCACGTGTTGTGACAACTTGTGTGGGTGGACTCCTACGTTGTACTGTGTATGAGAGGTTGAAGATAAAAAACCGTCAAGGCTTGCGAGGGAGATGAGTCGTTGAGTAAGTCTACTGTTTGTCTTTGTAAAATCTTATCATAGTGATCTATTGGCTGGACCGTCCAAGGTTTTTTCCCTTTGTGATTTTCCTCGTACATCAGCGTGTTGTGAATGATTTATTTATTTTATTTGATTATCACCTAAATGCATGTTTTAGGTTAAAAACATAAAATTGGGTAAATTGATTTTCCACAAAAAATGGTTTAAATTTGGTGAACAATTTTTATTGGGTGTAATTTGTTTAAAGTTTTGATCTTTAAAATTGAAAAATATAAAAAATTGACTTTTTATTTGAGACCATCCCTTCCTATGCACACTTCGTATAAGGGACTGCATTCTCATGAGATGTCACAATTTATCTTTTATAGGTGTTATATAATCTCTTGGTGAAATCAAGTGTAATATACAATAATGCATTAAGTAAATATTAAGAAGTGTGTGAGTATTATGGGAGACTATAGAATGGTCAGGGATAAGGTGTCTGGGGTTTCCTTGATTGGATTATTCCCTCGGTATTTGATCCCATCGATCGTGAAGTAGTTTTCTATAATCTTGTGTAGTACTTAATTAAAATAATTAAATAATTGATATTTGGACTCGTACAGACTGATATATTAGTTTATTGATATATTTAATTTGTGGAATATTTTCATAATTTGCATTGGCATTTGGAACGTTTATAATGTCCTCTTTTGACTTAAAATAATGGATTATAAGTCTATTGGGTTAGTACATGGCTTGGGTAGAGCTTTGGGCCAATTGGAGTGGTATTTGGGCTAATGGGGTTGCAACCCATATGGGGCCTAAGGTTAATTTCCTGGGAAGTTAAGTTAAGAGTCATTAGATTAAATCTAAATCAGATTAGATACTATTTAGAAAACCCTAAGAGGCTAGAAAGAAGGGTCACTCAAGAAAAAAGGATAATTGGAGGTTTGGAAGCCTGAATTCATCTAATTGGCTAGGACAATTTTACATATTGTAGGAATTTGACTGTCTTTGTGTTAGAATAATTATTATACATTTAAATCTAAACTAATCCATGTGATATTCTAATTTTGTAATCAAACTCTGAATTTTCGTAACTAATTTAATGATTAAATTAATGTTAAACTTCATGTTAATGATATAGTTGGTTTTATTGATAAATATCAAGAATCTGACTAGGGAATTAATTATAATTGTTGGAAATAAATTCATTATAATGAATCAAGTAAAAAACCCTTGTTGAATTTAAGAATTGATGAAAATCTGAGATTAATTTGTCAAAGTTATAAATCTAGGGTTCTTAAGCTTAGAATCTTAAATGTCTACTTAAACCTTTGTTAAATCATCTAAGACTTGTAGACATGGCTTGGAGATTGATCTATTGGTGTTTTTAGGCCATTTTAGGGTGTATTTGAGGTAGTAGAGCATTCGACCATGTCGTTAATGGCGGTTTTTAGTGATGGTTTCGTAATGAGGGCATAAGGATGAAGAAAAATGATTTTCTAGGATTTAGGGTTTCGCCCGTCGTGTGCACAGATGAACATTTCCATGTGAATGGTTATAGGTATGGTACAGCTTATAACTATACCTAGTACGCACGATCAATCCCCGAAGGCAATAAGGATAGGCCTTCGTATGTATGTGTGGGATCGTACGTTGACCATTTACTTGTATGTGTCAGGAGCCATATATATGTGGATATTAAATTTTGATACTGTCTTTCATTTATTGAGATTATACTAGATATGTATATATTGGCATAGTTATGGAACCACTTAATTATACTCAATTGAGAAAGACTTTGGGTTGTGATAACATAATAATAAATAAAATATGAGAGTAAGATGCGTAGTTAATATTGTAGACCAAATTAGGTTAAATTCTTACGCTTTGTAGACTTGTTCTTAACGTTGTTCTTGAAATCTGTTTTCAGGTCCTAGGCCGTCATTGCAGCCTCAACCCTAATTCTCACCTGTATTCCTTTCTGTTGTTTCTCTTATCTAGGATGTAAGTATAGAGCTTGCTTTCTCATCTATTATAATTTTATTTACTTTTCCAGTTGTGAGGGTTAAATGATCAACCCTAAGATTTTAAGATTTTCCTCTCTCTCTCCCTCTCTCTCTCTCTAATTATCGTGCCAACCCTAATTAGGGTTGCATGGCAGCCACCATACATGTCTCTAATGGTGTTAACAAACCCCCAGATCCTCTTAATCCCTGGAATAAGTCCTTTGCATCGGTCGTAAAGGGCACTACAACTGACACAGCAATAGATTTGATCCAAGTTTCGTCCTTCAAAGGAGAACCAGCAGTCAAATTCTCCCAAGAAGACATCAAGAAATTATCTGAACCATTCAAACATTCCATTGTTGGGAAGTTTTCTCATGGCAGGCCAACTATAGAGGTTATTAGAAAAACCATAGCCACAATGAATATAAAAGTTGATTTCAATGTGGGATTGATTGATCAAAAACATGTCCTCATCAGTCTGTTTAATGAAGACGACTTTGCAAGACTATAGATGAGAAATCTCTGGTATGTTGGAAAATTTCATATGAGAACTTTCAAATGGACTGTTGATTTCAGACCTGAAAAGGAGAGTTCTCTTATTCCAGTGTGGAATAATCTTCCCTCTCTTCCTATTCATTTCTTCTCCAAGGCATCTCTCCATTCTATAGCCCAGGTAGCAGGTAAGCCCTTAAAAATTGATGGATCTACAGCAACCTAAAATAGACCAAGCACTGCTAGGGTCTGTGTTGAGCTAGATTTATTGACTGATCGACCTGAAAGGGTATGGATTGGTTGTGGTGTTGGAGGTTTTTGGCAATACATAGAATATGAACAAGTTCCTCTCTATTGCACCAATTATTTCATGGTGGTCCATGACTATTCTCAATGTATCCTATCCAATATAGCCCCTAAAATCCCTTCGAACCTAAACTCAAAACCTACCAAAAATACTTTATATATCAGCAACCAACCTCAATACAGACCAAACAGACAGCCTCTTTGAAGACTACCCAAGATCTTAATCCTAAAATTGGGCACTCAACCATTATCCCTATTGAAATCCCCTCTTTCCCTTTAAATATTCTTCCAGGTAAAACATCAACTTCATATCCTCTTATCCTTAACAATCAAGATTCCCCTTGCCTTACAATCCCTATATTACCATCTGATCAAGTTCACTCATATCCTAACCACCCTACTTGCACCTTTCCTTCAATTATAACCAAGTCCCCTCCAACTAAGAACCATATCTCAAGACCAAACCCTCATGTTCCTTTGAAATAGACAGTTATAGCTGCTATCAAACAAGTCCTTTCAACACCTTTTAAGCCAATAGTTACAGTCCCTCTCCCACCTTTACGTCCAAAGCCTGTCAAATAAGATACAGTCATTCATTTATAACATTCAAGATAAAGAAGTATATTATCAAGATACCAAGATTGTGGATAATCTAATGCTGTCCCCAAAAGTAACAGACTTACCTCCTAAAACTAAACCAGATATTTTTGCTAACTTATCAAAATCTGATATAGATATGTCCTCTAGAACAGGAGCAATTCCCTTGATTGAAGTCCTAATCTCCTTTTCCAAAGACTTATTCAAAAGGATGAAGGTAAATAAAAATTCAGTGAACCTATCACAACTGTCACAGTCTTCATCTGATCCAGTGCAAGCCAATAAAATTCCAAAGAAATCCCTCATTAAACCAATTGATCCCATGTTTAAAAGACTTACCAGAGCTGCTATCAAGGTATCAGAAAATTTTTTTCCCCCAGTTTCCAAATGATAAACTTTTTGGTGTGGAATATAAGAGGTATTTCCAATAAGCCATCTAAAAGAAGAATGAAAAAGATGTGTAGGCTTCATAACCTTCCTTTTTTTGCCATTTTGGAACTTAAAGGTAAAACTCAAAGCATTGAAGATCTTAGAAGAATTCTCAATTTTGATGGGGCCATCTCAAACTCTAACAACAAAATTTGGTTTCTCTGGAGATTTGGAATCATTTGTGAGCGGGCATTCGTTCATGATCAATCCATTCTTGTTAAAATTTCTCATAACCAACTACCAAAATCAGTGTTCATTGCCATTGTATATGCTAAGTTCTCTAGATCAGAGAGGGTAAATCTATGGAACTCTCTTATGACCCATAAACATCTCTCTAATGGAAGCCCGTGGCTTATTATGGGAGACTTCAATGTGGCGTCTAGAAACTCTGAGAAAAAATGTGGGACTCTTTATAATACAGCTTCTATGGAGGACTTCAATTTGTTTATTGCTAATGCAGGCCTCATGGAGGTAAACTTTTCATGCCCTAAATTTACTTGGCACAACTTTAGATTCAGGGGTAAAATTTGGTCTAGGCTTGATAAAGGCTTGGCCTCTCCCTCTTAGATGTCAACCTTAACTAATTTATCTCTTAAACACCTGAACAAGTCTTGCTCAGATCACTCCCCTCTACTATTTTCCATTAATACTCAGCTAGACACAACCCCTAAACCTTTCAAATTCCAAAACTTTTTTTGCAATAAACCTGAGATTAAAGAAGTTATTGGCAGATCTTGGTCTTCTCCAGCTACTGGAAACCCATTCAAGGTATTTTCCTCCAAGCTTTAAAGACTCAAAAAGGATCTTACTGCTTGGAATAAAGAATGAAATGGAGACATATTTGTAGAGGCAAAAAATAATGAAGAAGAAGTGAGCCTTAAAGAAGCAGCTTATGAAGAAGATCCCTCTTATGCTAATAGAGCAGAACTATAAAAATCAAAAGCTAAGCTTCTCAGGGATTTAAAAATGGAAGAGGACTTCTGGCCTCAAAAGATGAGGCAAATGTGGTTATATGAAGGTGAATCAAATACATAACTTTTCCACTCCTCTGTAAAAGCCAGGTATTCTAGACTAATTATTCATAGAATTAAAAATAGAGATGGCAATTAGACAGAGGATATTGATGCTATTAAGGAAGAATTTATTGAATACTTCCAAAATATTTTTAAAGCTGATAGCAATCATGTGGGTAGTGGTATTCTTGATTATATTAATGTCTCTATTTCCTCTAATCAATCTTGTAGCTTGGATGTTGATCCAAATGAATAGGAAGTTTGGCAAGCAGCCCTTGATTTGAATCCTAACAATAGTGCTGGTCTAGATGGATTTCATGGTTTATTTTATAATAAATTTTGGGGTATAATTAAAGAAGATCTCACACAAGCAGTGCTATATTTTTTATCTAGAAGAACCCTGCCTACTAGCTGGACTAGCACTAACATTGTCCTTATTCCAAAAGTTCAATCTCCTAATACCTGTTCAGACTTCAGGCCTATAATTTTATGCAACTTCTGCTTCAAAATCATCCCCAAAATTCTTGCATCTAGACTAGCTCCTATCCTCACTGACATTATTGGAGCATCTCAAGCAGGTTTCAGCAAAGGTAGGCTAATTTGAGAAAACATTATATTAGCCAAAGAGATGTTGTCTTTAATTGGTAGAAAATCCCATGGTGATAATGTGGTCATTAAATTGGATATGACCAAAGCCTGTGATAGGGTCTCCTAGCTATTCCTCACTAAAATTCTAAGGAAATATGGCTTCTCTGAGTTATGGATTGATAGAATATGGAGATTAGTTTCTAATAACTGGTTTTCTATTGTAATTAATGGTCATATGGATGGTTTTTCCAAGTCTTTTAAGGGTCTTAAGCTAGGAGATCCTCTCTCTCCTAGGTTGTTCAATATAGTAGCAGAAGCTTTGAATCAAGGCCTCTACAATCTAATGATGAATAGAAAGATCAAACATTTTTCTCACCCTAGAAACTGCCCCCTTATCAGTAATCTGAGTTTCGCATATGACGCTATAATCTTCTGTAATGGAGATAAGAATAGCTTGAAAATTTTGATGAAATTCTTGAAGTTATTTGAAAATGCCTCTGGCTAAGTCATCAATTACTCTAAAAGCAGTTTCACAGTTCACCACACTATTAACAGGAGCAGGGTTAAAGCTATAGAAGATATCACCAATTTTAAAAGGAAGCAAATTCCCATTCAATATTTGGGTTGTCCTATCTTCTATGGGAGGAATAATCACTGCTACTATGCAGACCTAATTCAAAGAATTCAATCTAAAGTGCAAAGTTGGCAAGCTAGATTTCTATCTTTTGCTGGTAGAAAAGTTCTCATAAAAGTTGTCCTATCATCTATTCCTATTCACTGTCTAGCAACTCTAAAGCCCCCTGTCAAGACCATCAACTACATCCACTCTTTGTTCAGCAACTTCTTATGGGGAGAATCTAAAGATTATGGAAAAAGACATCACTGGATTAAATGGGACAATCTTTGTTATCCATCCTATGAAGGGGGTCTAAACTTCAAATCTTTATCAGATATCACTAAAGCTTTTTCTTTAAAGCTTTGGTGGAATTTCTCTAACTCTAACAGTTTGTGCAATGTATTTTTAAATTGCAGCTTTCAGAATTCAGTATCTCAGTCTCACACTTTAAAAAGAATTCTTGCTGTTTGAGATGAGGCAGAGAAGAATACAAAGGTGATAAATAGAAAACTCATTTGGATTCAAACTTCCAATGGAGATTTCTCTTCCAAATCAGCATGGCATGCTATCAAAAAATCTAAAGTTGGTTCTATCATCTGCAAATACATTTGGGATATATAGATTCCTCCAAAACTCTTTATCTTTCTCTAGAAAGGCTATCACCAAATAGTCCCTATTGATGTAATTCTGCAACAAAAGGGAATTTTCAAGGCTTTTATATGTAGATGTTGCAGTAAACATATAGAATCCTCCAATTATATGTTTCTCAATGGTCCAATTGCTTCAATTGTATGGGATTACTTTGCTAAACTCTTTGGGATCAAGATTTATTCCTCTTCTCTCAATAAAATGTTGTTATCGTGGTGGCTTAGATCATCAAATTATGACTTTCTCCAATTTCTAATCCTTATTCTGCCAGGTATTATTCTCCAGGAAATTTGGAAGTCCATAAATCTTTGTGTATTTTAAGGAGAGAAAATGGATAGCAATCTCATTATTAAAAATATCATCATTCTTTCTCAGTTCTGTTCTTATTCCAAAGCTTTCAAATCCCCTTCTAACTCCTTTGATTATATTAAAGTTATCTTCAATATTCATACAGTTACTCCTCAATTTAACTTCATCTTAGTTAAATGGTATTATCCTTATGATCATTCATTCAAACTCAATCTAGAAGGGGCATCTAAGGGTAATCCAGGAGCTGCATGTACAGGAGTTATTCTAAGAGACAAAGAAGGACAATTCATTATAACTTTCTCTTCTTTTGATGGTAGTATGACAAATACTAGAGCTGAGTGTTTATCTATCCTCACTGGACTTCAAATTTGCAAATACCTTAACATCCATAGCTTGTTGATTGAATCAGATTCTCATGTTATCATTAATATTCTAAAAGGAATCATTCCTAAACCTCCTTGGTCCCTTCTAGATATATTAAAAGATATCAATGATATGGATGTCAAGTATCTTACGCTCATTGTTGGAGAGAAGCTAATAGAGTAGCAGACTCTTTAGCAAATCATGGAATTTCTACTAAGAATCTCAATATTTTTAAGTCAGTGATAGAACTTCCAAAATTAGCTAGGGGCTTTTACATAATGGATCTTCTTGGCATCCCATCAATTAGGAAGGTGTATCATTAAATTATGTCTTCAGATCTTTCTTGGCATCCCATCAATTAGGACTTTTCTACCTGTTATCAATAAAGTTGTGGTTTTCCTATAAAAAAAATATTACAATAGTAGCTATCATTACATTTGGGGTTGGATTATGTTTAAGACAGTTTTTATTTTCTCTGATGGATTGTAATTGCTTTTGAGCCATGGTATTCGAAATTTTGTTGGATTATTCATAATTCTATGTATCAATCTTTATTAATACGCATTTTGGTTTACTTATGTCATGCTTAAAAAGGTATTCATTTGTTTAGAGTCTTGTACTATTTATTTTTGGACATGATTAATCTAGCTATAGATTTTACGGGGTATCACAAACACAGCCTACTTCCATAAGAAAGTGAAGGCACGCACTTGCAAAAATAAAATTATGTTTATTAAAGATGAAAATGGGTATGTGTTTATAGGGCAGGATGCAATTAAAGGAGAAGCCGTGAGATTCTTTAAGATTTTGTTAGGTTCTGTAAATGACACTGGTATAATGAAAAAAAAAGGCAAAAAGATACTAAGCATAGAAAATTGTCTGAAGATCAGAAGGAAGTTTTGAAGAAATTTGTGTCTGCAGAGGAAGTTAAGAAAGACATGTTTGATATAAACCTTAAAAAATCCCCTAGTCTTGATGGATATAATGCACAATTTTTTTAACAAAATTTGGATATTGTGGAGGATGATATTATAAAAGTTATTATGTCCTTTTTTATGTTAGGCAGAATATTAAAGGAGTGGAATAGCAATATTGTCAGTCCTATCCCCCAATGTTCCAATCCCAATCACTGTGAAATAATTCAGGCCAATTTCATGTTGTAATACTAACTATAAATTTATATCTAAGGTGATTGTTAATAGATTGAAGGGAATTATGCCTGATTTAGTTAATAATAGGTAGCCTGCCTTTATTCATGGGAGAAACATTATTAATAATGTTTTGCTTATGAATGAAGTTGTTAAGGATTATAATAAGAATAGAGGGATACTTAGATGTGATATTAAAGTTGATATTATGAAGGCAAGTGATTCAAAACCAACGGTCTTATACGAGGTGAATATTATCTCCTTATATACTCCTTTTGTTTATGGAGGAATTTTTATGAATGCTAGATAATGAAGTTAATAAAAGGGACTTTAGGTTTCAGCCTAACTTCAAAATTTGAATTTAACCCATATCATGTTTGCTGATGATTTATTCATAGGGGCTAAGGTTGATAAAGGAAATTTAAAGATTATTGATGATTTTTAAGGGATTTTAGTTCCCTATATGGCTTAGTTCCTTGTAAGGATAAGTATGAGATCTTCTTTGCAGCTTTTAGTGAAAAAGTTAAAGGGGAGATGAGTAATATGATGGGAATGAGTGTGGGTCTTCCACCTGTTAAATAGTTGGGATTTCCACTAATATTTACCAGGATCAAGGCCCTAGATTGTATAACCATAATTGAGAAGTTAATTAACCAGGTGAAGAATTGGACCAATAGATAGTTTACCTATGCTGGGAGCATTTAACTGGTGATTTTAGTTTTGATAGGCATTCGTGTCTATTGGATTAGTATTTTTTTTTTTTTTTGCCAAAGAGAATTATTAAAGAAGTGGATCAAATCCTCAAAACCTTCATTTGGTTTGGGGTGGTTTTGAAGAAAACTGAAGCCTAGGTCTCTTGGGAAGATATTTGTTATCCTAAGGAAGAGGGGGTCTTGGGATTAAAAATTTGTTTGTTTGGAATAAGGCATGTATGTTTAGACATCTATGGGATTTTTCTAGGAAGAAAGATAGATTGTGGGTGAGATGGATCCATTCAATAGTCCTTAAGAATGAAAATCTATAGACAACTAAAGTTAGGAATGAGCCCTCATGGACTTGAAAAAAAGCTATGTAAATTGAGTAATGAAGATAGGAAGATTAATAAATACCATATAGGCAGGGGGAGGATACCTATTTTTGGCTTGATAATGGCATAAAAATGGTTCTTTATTAGACCATTATGGGATGAGGTTGTCTATGATGTTTGTAGCAATAGTAAATCTAAGGACGTTGAATACATTAACAAGGTAGATGTACTTTTCCAAATACTATCTTCAGTGACCCTATGGACATTGATTGGGTTTTATGGAGTGTTGTTGGGAATGGACTTTATAATGGTAAGGATACCTATAATGTTTAATGGAGTAGGAAGTAGGAAGTAAATTGGTACAACGTTATGTGGTTCAAACAGATGATCCCAAAATGTGTTGTCTTAATGTGGATTGTATGCCTTTACAAGCTCTGGTCTAAGGATAAACTAAAAATGTGAGGGGGTATAAGTAAAGACCACTGTGTTATGTGCAGAAATTATATTGAAACTAAAGGATATTTATTCTTTAGGTGTGATTTCCCAAATAAATTTTGGAATCATTAAATTCAGTTATGTGGTATTACTAGAGGGGAAAAACTTATGATGGTGAGGTTTCTTGGATAGCTTCCAGTGATAATAGCTTTATTAGTAATATTCTAAATCTTGCTTTGGCTAATACTGTGTATCGTGTGTGGTGTGAAAGAATTGGTAGAAAAAAATTAGACTCAAACAGGGGGATATTGACTCGGTAATTAGGAAAATTGAAAAACTAATCGAAGATGCTACATGCAGGTGGATAGGGGTTAAAAGCAACAGAGAAAATTTTGAGATTGCTAGATCTTAGGGGAGTTCAGAAAAAATTCTTATTATTTAGTTTTTCTCACATAGTAAAGGTTTTTAACAATATGCCACCTAAAGGTCGGAGTTTTGTGGTTGTAGCTAATGACTCTTGGATAGTTGTCCTCCATAGTTCCACTTATGATACTCTATGCTTGTGTAATACCCCATATTTTTTTGTGCATTTATTTAAATTGCATAATTAATTATTTACTTATTTGTCGTGACATGTGATATGTGACCTAGTATATTTTTATACATTATTACCATAACAACCCCCATATTCCATGTAAAGGTTGTCCAGATACTATACGTCGAAGATGGGGCTTGTCTAACAATTCATACCATTCTTAGCATCAAACTTTAAAAATGAAATTTTAATTTAAAACATACATGCACAATAAAAGAAAATAAATTACTGGAATAAATATATCATGGGTTTATGCCCATACAATCTCTGAATAATATAAACCGAACGAAATAAAGAGTAGCAACCTATTCTAGAATCAAAGAACCGAATCCGCTACTAAGCAAGTGCAATTGCAAGTCTGATCCTCTATCATCCCTGTTGTTCCTATCTAGGATAAACATTTTATAATTTGGGTCAGTGCCCTAAAGTTGCAAGAATCAACTTAAAAAACCAATGGATAATAATGCAATCAATTCACATTTCATATCGCCCATCAGTGATCACATGCAGTAAGTATCCAACCCCTTAACTAAGTGTAATACTATACACATTTTCGACCCATGCACAAATATGAAATTCGATTTCTATGCTAATCGTAACAATATAAAGGGAAACTAGACCACATATAAAAACGGAGATAATTATCTACACAGATGATCTCAGTCCCAAGACTAACCCCCATAATACTACCCCATAGAAAATATCATTGCATCACATTATGTAATTTACGTAGCATTGTGTTCATTAACAGTTGTCTACATCATTAGAATACATTCATTTGTTCTTACTTAATTTATATAAATATATGTATACCATTATATATATGTCACAGGAAGGCATCTACCTTTGATGTCTAGCTCGTGCCCTATTGGTAAGTTCGGAGGAGTCTCTCCCCAAACGGACGTAACCAAAACACACATAAGTGGGGAGGTCACGACGTAGTACACCATCTCACGGCCCATACCCTCGACTATGAAAATGGATCCGGATATCCCACTTCACTCATCACGAAGCGGTGCCCTTGAACATAGGACCTAAAATAATGACCTACACTACGCCTAGCCTACCTCTGTCGGTGCGTGTTACCGTTCTGATGACATACGCAACCCCAACCGATAGTCCTTCCACGAACACGATTATGTTCACACAATTAATAAATATATACATATAGCACACAATATGTTTAGGTAATTATCCTCATAACTATCACAACTAGATTTCATCAATCTCAAAATAACAATCCTTGTCTTAAGAATTAATACTCTAGTTAATTATTAAATTCCCCAAGTATTGGATAATGACATAAATCTATTTTTAATTCAATATCCCTTCACTTGGACAGCCTCTCACATACTCGCTTGGTCTCATAAAAATCTCACGAACATTTCCACTGTCTAACTCTGACCCATGCCCATCTAAATCAATTCGCCCATTAGAGACAAATTCATTCGTCGGGCCTAATCGATTCACCCTGGAGTCCGAATAGATTCATTTTTCAGCAGTAGCCCAAATCTACTATACTTTTCTATACGGGTTGCTTTCCCAAAATTTCATATTCGTTTTTAAGGTTTTATACACTTCAAATTCAAGAACCATAAGCCTATTATAGTCAAAAAATCATGTTATTATCATTCCATACCCAATCTACGCATGATAACCCCTATAAATTCAAGTAATTAGATGTAAAACATCACAAGTTGTCTTACCCAAAAAGTTCATAATTCTTATCTAAAAACTCCCAGAATAGTGAGATCAACACATGATTTGAAATCATTTATTAACATTAACCCTATCACATGGATCATAGTAGTGGCTTCTCCAATCAATCGAATTCAATTCCAGGTCTGTCACCAAGGTGTTAAATTCTCAAAACGCAATTAATCATCTACTCATTCTAAACAGTCCTAGATTCAAATCCATCTATGTTTCAATCTCTAATCAATTTTATAACCAGAAATTGCTATGAGAGACATGCATATGAATAAAAAAAAAACATATTACTAAACGTTTTGCAAAGATAATTCTTGCCTTTTAGAGATGATATGAGCCTCCTTCCTTGAGTCTTTGTTCCTCTCTTCCTCTCTAACTTTGGTAACTTCCTCTAGAGGATATAGGACATCTAGGTTAACTCAAAAATGGATGAAATTTGTAATTAGGTTGGGTTATTAACCTACTTAAACCCTTAATCCCGAATTTCTCCTTAATACCCAATTTTGAGCCCCCGTATAAACCCATAACAACACTCGGATTGGTCAAAAATCTTCCCTAAGGTTATACCTATCCCCCAGGCCCATCTTAAGATGTTTAAAAGGCCTAAACGAGTTCCTAAATCACTCTGGAATGTACTCAAACAATGTACACCACAAATTACGCATTTTTGTTATGCAAATTATGAGATGATAACAATTCCCATAACATGTAAATTAATTGTCTACTAATATACACATTCAACATAATTGAATCACATAATCATGCGTAATCATATTTACACAGTTTATTTAGCTAAATTTATCAATTTAAATGTTATAAAAATATGGGGTGTTACAGTTATTTAATCCGCATTTGTGTTACATGAATTCACACTCTTTGGAAATCAGCACACTCCATGGTAATACTCTAATTAAATACTTTATGTGACAAAGTATTATGTGCGAATATGGAATGGTCAGGGACTCGATGTCGGGGGTTTCCTCATTTATATTATTACCTCAGTATCCCCGATCATAAATTATTTTATTATAATGCCTAGTCACACATAACTAATTAATAAATAAGTTTTTTGACTCGTATCGGCTTCTAAATTAACTAAGGGGGATAATTAATTTATTAAAATGTGTTTTATTTTGGGTTGACTTTTGGAATGTTTAGAAGTCCATTATTGACTTGAAATATTGGAATTTAAGTCTGTTAGGTTAGCATATGGTTTGGACAAATTTTTGGGTTATTTGGAGCATGTGTTGGGCTCATTGGGTTAAGGTTATTTTTTGTCCTAGTCTCAATTTCGAGATTAGAGACTTTGATTACTTAATTACAAAATCTAAGACTCTCATAAGACATTAGAAACAAACTCTAGTAAATAAGGAGGTCGATAGAGGAACAAGAGATTGAAGAACTTGAGAATTTAGGACTCAATTTGTACAATCGATCATAAGAAAGTTTACTTTAATTAAGAATTTAATTATGTTTGTGTTCTAGTAGTAGTTCATTGGATTATAGAATAAACTCATGTAAATATTATTTTAATCATATAAAAACCTAATTTTCATCATCAGATTAATTATTTGTTTAAGCCTTAATTAAATGTTGATGAACTAGGGTAGTTTGATGATGAATCCCTCAAATTTAATCATGAAATCATGTAATCTCATTATAATATTTTTATATTTGAATCATATTATTGATAACTTGTAAAATCCCCCATATCTAATGGATTATTGAATCTAATCTAAGAACTGATTTAATAAATTTTGCTAAAACTATAAATTAGTGTTCAAAATTTAATCATGAATCGTAATTATAATCTCCTAAAACTTATCGTTGTAATTGGTAATGATGTTAAACATGTTATAATTAAAGGAGAATGGGTATTTGACTGTTTAAACGCTTTAAACTGAGGACTTGGGTTGTTAATAGTTGTTTCTGAACTTAGGGGAAAACGCCACCTTTGTAGATCTCATTTGAACAAGATAAGGGGTCTTGTTCGAACGAGTTTGAACCAAATTTGGGTTTGGTTCGACCGACATAGGGGTTATCGTTCGAAAAAGTTAGGGATTATCTTCGAATGACTTTTCCTCAGTTTGGGAATAAATTCTTACTTAATTAGAGATAATTAAAACAAGATTTACGACGTTGTTATGGAATATCCTTAGTGTTGGATAATTTGGTGTTGTTTTATTTATGTGCAATTATACCATGGGTATGTGTGTGCTCGTGGGAGACACACTAGGAGGGATTTTGATGGAGTGCGTATGACATTGATCGCATTGATACCCCAGTGATTGTGATGGTCTTACCTTGATCTTATTTACCCCGATCTTACTATTGACGTACTCGTATCCCGAGTGTGGGTAAATGGAGGTGTTCATTCGTATTGCCATTGGTATGGTATCTATACGATAGATGGGAAGGCTTAGTAAATTTGTCTATATTGTTGCTTTGGGGTTATATGTTTAGGATGAATAATAATTATACCTAGTACGCATGAATGATCCCTGAAAGCAATAAAGATAAGCCTTCATGTTTTTATTTACGGGCTTGTGCACAGCCCGTCTGTTTGTATGTGAGTGGGGTATACTCACTTGGATAGGAGACTTATGAGGCTCTATTTCCTTTACTTATATTATACAAGAGATGTATATATAAGATACTAGTTGTGGAACGTTGTAATTATAGACAATTGAGATGATTTATAATAATGTATCATTCGGTTGACTTGGGCTTCGGACTATACATGAATGCTATATTTAGGTTATTTGAGTTAGGTTAACTTAAAAATAATCAAAATATGAGAAGAGGGTGCATTATTATTATTGTGGCCCAAATTTAGTTACATTCTTACTTAGTGTAGATTTTCTACATCTAATCTTGTTTGTGGAACAATTTTTCACATCCTAGACCCCAGCATCCGCCACATCCCTCATTTATTGCATTCATTCTTAGTTCTAACTTCAAGTTCTGGGATGTACGTGTTGAGCCTACATGTTGATCTTTATTTATCACATTTCCATATCAATGTTGGTCGAGTTGTATTACTTTTATTTGGAGATATTATATTGGAGTCCTTTATTTATATTCATAGTTGGATATTATTGTGAGACAGTTATTTATTCCAGGGATGGATTTTTATTCATTATGTTTGGGATTGGTATCAGAGTTTTATATGTTTTACTTATATTATTAATGTTATCTTGTTATGGTATTATTTTATCTCAGTTTTGCTTAGAATGACACAAATTGTTTAAACTCCTGTATTATATATATTTAAAAATGATCAATATAGTTATGGATTTTACGGGGTGTCAAAATTGGTATCAGAGCATTTAGAGTCTTGAGTGTGTATATTAGTTTTTCACGTTGTGTTCTTCAATACGTTAGAGCTAAATTATTTAAGCTTTTTTACTCTAACTTCGTATGAATATTTATATGTTTTGCTATTCGTATTTCATATGGTGAACACTTAGAGAGGACCCATACATCGTAGACAGGTCATGAGTGCCGAATCAGAGGTATCACAATCCCAGTAGTAGTCGTAGGGGCAAGCGCCAACACTTGCGCTGACAGACTTGGCAGTTATCATTGCACACACAGTGGCATCTACCATGGATGCCATGCAATAAGACCATCCACCACTTCCACTACCCATGGTTGTACCTGCCCCACATACTAATTTTACGTGGGAGAGAGAGATGAGAGTGTCGTTAGCAAAGGCAACCCACTAGAACTTGCAGGATCTACATTATCTCCTTATAATGGAGGAGAAATATCGAGAGGATTATACATATGGTAGAGTTATTAGAAGTTTATACGCAGATGTTATTTCATTTCAAGCTAGTAGGGGATGCGCTTCAGTGGTGGGAGTCAGTCACCATGGATAAGGAGAGGTCCAGGTTGACCATACAGCAGTTTTGGGTCAAGTTTAAAGGAAAATACTTCTCACCATCACTTGAGGCGGGTACGAGGATAGATTTTATGAGGCTATTTCAAGAGAACTATACGACGGTAGAGTATGAAAAAAGTGCTACTGTGTGATAATTGATTAAATTCGTAAGTTTCCAATCAACCTTTATATAATTCAGCCCCTAAACATGCATCTAAGGTGCGTGTGTCAATCCATAAATAAATAAAGCATGTGACAAAAAATATGCTGAGACACAAATTTCAGGAAAAAAAACCTTTCGGGTAAAACCTTTATTTCACTATGAATATATATATCGCAACTTACAATTACATAGACAAATCTGCAATGGATCAACGCGCAGCTAACCCACAAAGACACGCAGTCTTGAACTCAATAAGAGAACACACGCAGCACCCTCCAAGGACTCGCATCCCAAACAACAAAGGAAGAATCGCAGCTTTCCATAATGACACGCAGCCATAAAACTTTGTAGAGACTCCCTCGGTAATGACACGCAGCCCTCGGTTGCCAAGATCTCCCCACAAAGGTTGAACAGTAGCAAAGCTTGTGTTCTAGGGTTCCAAAAGATTCACCAAAGTAATTGGAATTTTTGTGTGTGAATCAAAAAGATGTTTGGCACATCAAAAATCGAAGTCTTGTTGTGTTTGAACTATTAGAAACGTTTTCTCAAAGACTTAAAAAATACACCACCGAAATAGGTATATATATAGGAATTTTGAGTTGGTGGGTAAAACACTCACGGAACTGCTCGATTTTATCTCAGGCGGACCGGTCCGGCTTGGAGGCGGATCGGTCCGACCTCAGATCGGTTCATTTTTTAATAGGGCCTCTTCTGTTTGCAATCGATCCGGGGTTTACTAGTGCAAGGTGGATCGGTCAGGTATGGAGGTGGACTGGTCCGGAGGCAGATCGGTTCGTTTTTAAAACGGGCGGACCGATCCGGTTTACTATAAAATAAAAAAATGTTTTAAAGGCCTCATTTTGTTTGAAAAAACTTACATCTTATTTTTATAAAAAACATTTCATAAAAATTTCCCAATACTAAGTATGAAACTTTAAGGGACTTAAAAACAAAACTTTACCAAGTTCATTCTCGCAGAGGTTATGATGTTGAAGACGTTTTGATATTCGGATCCGTTGATGTAGATGCGATCTTGAGTTTCTTCAACGGTGTAATGGCGTACGACATACATATTGACAATGGACAAAATGTCCTTACAAATCTCCCCCTATGTCTATGCCGGTACATACATAAAAAATACGAATTATCAGCTAATGACCTATACAAATCTACCCTCCCATGAACCCTAAAGATGGAAAGATACAAATGTTTAAATTTTCATCGTTTGTTCTTCAATCTTCAACAATCATCAAATCTCAAAGCTTTTCTCATCAGGGTGTGCAACATATTGATCTTCAATCTTCATACCTACACACATGAGACAAAGCAAATACCACGTGACATATCGAGATTAAAATGAGATAAACATAGATACCAATTTATGATAAAAGCATAAGCTAAATCTCAAAAACTCCCCCAAAATTCAAACTCCCCCATAAAATGATAATTCTTTCTCCCCCTTTTTATAATGTCCCCAAATAGACAAATGAGAAGAATGAATCAAATAAACAAAATAGGGGTGTCACGGTACACAAAACAGGGCATCAAACATTATGGGAAACATGCTCTTGCAAGGAGATGCTCAGAAACAAATGCACAAACTATTTTTGATTTTTCAATTTTTCATACAAAGATAGATACATTTGAAAAAAAATATGCTACAAAAATCACACCATGGATTTAGACTCGAACAACCAAGTCATGGAAATGGAATAAATGGGTGTGAACACATTCGATAAGTAAATCAACTCAATCAATCATATGTGCACGATGCATATGTGTACTCCTAACAAATGAACATCAAAAGTATCCTTAGGTGTAAAGATTGTTGAATGTTGACATCGTCTTATGCAAATCAACAAATCAAAGTCAAAATGATTTCCACCCCAATAACGTCCAAAACTATGTAGCGCATTTTCGAGCATTTCCAGGACGTGCAAACCCGTTTTAAATCTCCAACCAAACTCCCTCATATATATTTTCTTTTATAGGTAATCTAAATTCTCAAACTTTGGAGAATTGGTGCAAAAAACTAAATGGCCCATAATTTGGCATGAATTTCTTTTTATTGCCTTTAAATTTTTTCGGGCTCTTTTAAACCTCTTTGGACCTCGAATAATAAAAATTCCTCCATTTTTTAGGTCCAATTTAACGGTAGCTTAGTATTCGCAAAGGCAAAATGAACCTTTCACAGCCCTTCCCCATTTTTTTCAAACAAAGCACACAAACTCACAAAACGGTTCTTATATGCACAATTTCCTTAGCAAAATTTATCACACTTGGTTTGTTTTAAGGACAGGATTGAAGTGAAAACACCCAACCAACATGTGATAAGACAAGCACAATAATCAAACAAATCCGTGCATGTGTGCAATAAAAGAAACATGAATTAAACATGTAGGAAGTAACACTTAATTACATCTTAATGACTCCAAACATTATAAAGCACAAGGATGAATTGACCTATTGTCTCAAAACACTATCAAACAGTCACATGGATAAATGGAATGATGTTGTGACTTGGTCATCCTAAGTGCTCATCCATAAAAGGTCCAAACAAAATACAAAAATCTTTTTAGATTTTCTCAAAATTTTATCAAAAATAAAATCTTTTAGTATTTTTCAAAAAATTTCCTAAAAAAAATATATACAAAAAGTACATGTCATTACACTAGCAAATATATATCATGAAACCACAACTAGTATATGACAAACATCCAAACACAATCATCCATATGATATGGCAAGATAAGAATCATGTTCAAGAAAATGAGAATCAACTATTCTAAAATATAGCGTATCCAAAAGTGATTTCCTAACCCAAGTGGATGTAACACGTCGACACGGGGTTTTGGGAACCAACAAAACACTAGACTTCGAATTCCTAGGACCTCTTCAAAGATCAAAACAAAATCTCCCAAGGTGACCTTTTCTACCACAATATGAACATGTGTAAACGGGTGGAACGACACCTAAAGTGTGATCTTTTCTAACATCCTTGGAATTAGTTGACTCTCTAAAATAAATAATGGTTTTGGCTTTAGCATTAGAAGTATGAGAACACGATGAGCCATTACCATCACTATCAAACCTACTTGAGTCTGTCAAATTATTTTTATACTTCAAAATTTTGTATCCAAGCAAAGAATTAGACTCTTCAAAAGACAGGGATTTCTTTTTCAAATTTTCAATTAAACTTAACATTTTATCGCGCTCACCCTCAATTAACACAAACTTATCCCTAAGAGTCTTTTCACGTGCCGTAAAATCATCAATTAATTTTTTATCCTCGACGGCACAAATGGGAACCCTAGAATTTTTTAAGTCCTCTAATTCCTTCTCTATAATAAGGACTCTACCATCACTCTTCTTTTTGGCAATTTTTAAAGAATCAAAATCAATACACAAATTACCAAAGTGCTCACGACAAATATCATTTTGAGTTTGAAACGCTTGCAAATATTCAATCTTACTTTTAAAGAGAAAATTTTCTTTTTCCAAAACTTTAATTCTTTTGCAAAGTTTCAAATTCAAACTTTTTAATTTTTCAGCATGGTCGTCAACTTTTTCAAAAATAGGCTCCTCATTAAATGGGCGTTCCATTGAAAAATTGCGATTTTTCACAAAACTGATTTTAAAAAAAATCAATATCACACAATTTTGCGAAAAATAGGAATCTGCAATAAATTAGCACAACCTGCTTTGATACCAATTTGAAAAGTGCTACTGTGTGATAATTGATTAAATTCGCAAGTTTCCAATCAACCTTTATATAATTCAGCCCCTAAACATGCATCCAAGGTGCGTGTGTTAATCCATAAATAAATAAAGCATGTGACACAAAAATATGCTGAGACACAGATTTCAGGAAAAAAAACCTTTTGGGTAAAACCTTTATTTCACTATGAATATATAAATCGCAACTTACAATTACATAGACAAATCTGCAATGGATCAACGCGCAGCTAACCCACAAAGACACGCAGTCTTGAACTCAGCAAGAGAATACACGCAACACCCTCCAAGGACTCGCAGCCCAAACAACAAAGGAAGAACCGCAGCTCTCCTTAATGACACGCAGCCATAAAACTTTGTAGAGACTCCCTCAGTAATGACACGCAGCCCTCGGTTGCAAAGATCTCCCCACAAAGGTTGAACAGTAGCAAAGCTTGTGTTCTAGGGTTCCAAAAGATTCACAAAAGTAATTGGGATTTTTGTGTGTGAATCAAAAAGATGTTTGGCACATCAAAAATTGAAGTCTTGTTGTGTTTGAACAATTAGAAATGTTTTCTCAAAGACTTAAAAAATACACCACCGAAATAGGTATATATATAGGAATTTTGAGTTGGTGGGTAAAACACTCACGGAACTGTTCGATTTCATCTCAGGCGGACCGGTCCGGCTTGGAGGCGGATCAGTCCGACCTCGGATCGGTTTTAACAGGGCCTCTTCGGTTTGCAATCGATCCGGGGTTTACTGGTGCAAAGCGGATCGGTTCGGTATGGAGGCGGAGGCAGATCGATTCGTTTTTAAAAGGGGCCGACCGGTCCGGTTTACCAGAAAATAAAAAAATCTTTTAAAAGCCTCATTTTGTTTGAAAAAACTTACTTCTTATTTTTATAAAAAATATTTCATAAAAATTTCCCAATACTAAGTATGAAACTTTAAGGGACTTAAAAACAAAACTT